>CM034360.1:98212425-98245945 GCA_019925275.1 Mytilus edulis
ATAAACAAATCTGATATAATATAATTATTATTCTTTAAATAATGCAAATGAACAATTGACTGCAATGATGTACAATATTTACTCCACTTAAAAATTATATTATGCATGGCGCAGATAGCTATATTAAAGGGAGTATAGCTTGAATTTATATTATTATACTGTATTTTGTTACATCAATTTACATTCATGATATTGTATTTCGTATCATCCCTGGCTTAAAAACATGAAATCCTGTGGTCTCAAATTAAAAAAAAATCAAATCCTGACATCCCGAAATTCAAAAAAAAAGAATCCTGGATCTCGAAAGGATTAATCCTGAAATCCTGAGCTTAAAAACACCTGATCACGTTCCGAAAAAAGTCCTGCCCCCTATCATGCCTATAATTAACATTCATCAAGTGTCTTTGTGATCGCCATTGTGCAGGATAAACTAGAAATAATGTTTGTCCCGTAGGAACTTAATCACAATTCCCTAATGACAGCAGTGCTGATTGTCAATAATGAGAATTCAATTTGCCTAATAATTTGTGCAATATACAGTGATATAGCATCATAGTTTTCCAACCACTTGCTCAACATTGGAACGGAAGTGACGCCGCCCCTAAACGCACAAATGATGTTCACTTAAACCAAAGTTTTTTTACGGAAATGCATCGAACTCGAAAGTTGGCTATTGAGGTATCTGTCAATTAATGTTTTTTTCAGATCTGATGACATGACTTATTATGATGAACCATAACATGTTATTGTCCTGAATATGCATTAAATTTTGCAGCTATATGTTAAACAGTCACCTATCATCGTCATGCAAATCATTGTTTTATTCTACTTATTAATTAAAAAAATGTGAAAAGTGAATAAAACCTCAGCTGCAACTGTCTCCTCCACAATTCGTTGCTTTGACACAAAGTCCGTAAACGCATGCATGTAGAGGATATATTGGTAATATCAATACAATCGAGATCATTATCTTGGAGGATTAATTCTATTATTTCATTTGGGAGAGAAAGGAAATTGTTTTCCAAATCTGGTGTGGATGCTGCCATGTTTGTTTACAAAATATGACATGCTAAAAAAAAATAATGTTGTCCCGACCTTGTCACCTAATTTAAGGTCGAAAGTAAAATTACAAAATTACCAAACGCCAAGGAAAGTTCAAATCGAAGAGTCCCTTATCAAATGGCACATGTTTGGAACAGATTTCCATACCTGATGTGCATTTCCAAATAGCATGTGATTGAACATGTTGAATATTCAGATATTTTTAAGTTGTTGACTTTTGTTAATTTTCTCTTCTTGCCACTTGTCATCCCAGTAGTTAGCCTCCTCATGGGATTTTTGATTATGTGATAACTTGACTGTTTTTATAGTGATAATTTGATTACCTGACAAAATATTTCGTGATCATTTGATTACCTGACAAAATATTTCGTGATCATTTGATTATTTGATAATCTAGGACGGTACTTTTGTTTGTTTGACTTTTATCTTGTTTAAAAAAATCATAAATGATAATATCGATAATATTGGTAAAATATTTGTGATTATGTGATTATTTTGGACATCCCAGGGGTTATTTGTTTCTTCCCCCCTTTCATTTCACGTTATCTTATTCATTCTCTACTAATATTTCGATTCCTGGTAAACCATTTGTCTCTAATCTCTGAATATCGTTATAATTATATAATATGTAACAGTAAACTATAAAATAAAATTGAGAAAGGAAATGGGGAATGTGTCATATACTTAGTTTGTTTTGACATATACTTATATAATTGTCTTTCTAAAATCTTAAATTCTAGAGTATCTTTGGGGTGGAGGAAATTTCCCAAGAAAGTTATAGCTTTGATTCGTTAAACTTTAATTGAAAATAAAAAAAAAATATGCGCTTGTCTTTTGTATTCTCTGAAATATAACTGATTGAATTTCTCTAAACAGGTTGATGGAAATTTAAGCACATAAAATTGGCGAAAAAAGTTCTTATATTTATCTTAAAATCATCAAAAATCTTTTTTTTTTTCAATTCATAGATTATTCCTAAAAAAAAAAGCTTAATGCTATTGACAAATGATTGATACAAAAAAAAAAACCAAAAAACTTTTAAGTAGTGTAAAATAAATTAATAACATAAACTTCGTTTTTATCACATTCAAAAAGTATGCAGTTGTAATGTATACACATTTCAAAGATGTACATTCATTTCATTTACAATTGTGTTACATATTTAATCCCGAAAGTCCTCCTTAATAACTTGTTTCCCAATCCATTATAAATACATGTGTTTAAAAAATTGTTTTTCTTGTAGTTTTAAATTATCCCAGAGAAAAAGATAAACAAAATAAATGCTTAGCTATCATTTTTTTTTACAACTAAAGCTAGATTCACACTGCCGATCAGATCAACTCGATGATCCCGATTGTCCAAATTTCTACGACCAAACGTGACCAAATTCTTGATCGGACCTGTTTACGACTAGTACCCGACTACTACCCGGCGACTGCTATCCGACTGTACACGAACTAACTCGACTATTCACGACTCATTGATGACTCTATCACGACTCCAACCCGACTACTAATTGAATACTTATTCGATAATTCCGACCAATTCACGATCTATACACGATCTTAACTCGACTAGCCAAACAAAATCAACTATACTCTATCTCAGCCTAATCTCGGCCACACCAGATCGATTTGATCGTATCATATAGGGGTCGTAGGGATAGTCGGGCATTGGCCGGGTATGTACAATTTCAGTATAAAAACATCTAAAAATTGTATCACCCGCGCTGCAGCAGAGAAGGCGTTAAGAGTTTTCCGTGTCCGTCCGTAAGTACGTATATACGTACGTCCCATCAATTAGTTTCTGTATGTTCTCTTATTCTATTTTGCCTCAACAAATTTTATGAAACATAAAACCATTAAACACAGATCAAGTGCGAATTTGGGTGGTGTCACTTATACCGTTCTTATGTAATGACTCTTTTAATAACGTTATATGCAAAAAGGGGCATTATCTGTTTCCAATGGACACGTTACCCGTTTTATTTTTTTTAGATTCAGTAGTTCACAGAAGGTCTGAGTAAAATTATACATTTAAAATATCTACATGGAAATAAAGGAGTTGGATTGTTTGGCAAGGTGGTTATAGCTCAGAGAGACAGGTTAATAGCTGTGACGGAGCTTACAGATAGCGTAGAAAGGGTAGACAGCAAAGGGTGCCGAGAAATCTAGGTGATGCAGAGGCTGAGAAGGCGAACACTGTGGGCGGTATAAATTTTATTTGATGCTGATTTGTAATGGGAGTTTTACTGCACTTTTCTTCAAAATGAGATTTGTCACTGGATAAGTACTGATGTAAGATAGCGATATACAAAAAAATTACCATCCCCTTTTCCTTGCTTTCTTACAAATTAAGCGTACTGTTTATGTCATATATGTGCAAACTCGGTCTCTACACGATCCTTTCTCGATCAATTCGACCGCTACTCAACGAATTCTCGATCTCGATCTTCTCGAGTGACTGACTTCTCGATCCTTACTCGAATGTTTTTAATCACAAAAATACTGAACTCCGAGGGACATTCAAGACAAGTCCCTAATCAAATGGAAAAATCAAAAGTATGAGAGACTTGCAGGAGCTGAACAAAGAGGACCCCAATGGTTATAAAAACTTCCTGAAAGTAAAGTAGGACGCTAATTGGTTATGGGAGTTTTACTACACTTTTCTTCAAAATGAGATTTGTCACTGCTTTGGTACTAATGTTAGATAGCGATATACAAAAATTTTACCATCCCCCTTTCCTTGCTTTCTTACAAATTAAGCGTACTGTTTGTGCCATATATGTGCATATATGTAAGTAATCAGTATTTTCCATATATCTGATAGCCAGTAGTTGAATAGTTCAAGATATTCTTTTTGTTGTATCCATGGCAACAACCTGCTTGTTTTACTAATAATATTGCAAACAGGGGGTAAAGATGTCACATATTTCCCTAAAATTTGGCAAAAAATAGAAGTTAAATACCCTGGAGGACACCGTTTCTGAAACTGTTTATAACTATCACGAATTCAAATAAAAATCCTTTGTCTTTCGTCTCATTTTTTTTTATGAAATTGTATCGAAAAGCGTATGAAAAAAAAGTGTTAACATTGTAAACATTCAACCGTACGGTGACATATAGTTGTTAATTTCTGTGTCATTTGGTGTCCTGTGGAGAGTCGTCTCGTTGGCAATTATACCAAAACTTCTTATTTTTATACTATAAAATTTCGGGACATACTGAAAATACCATGAATAGGGACAGTCAAACAAAAATAACCCGTTAAACAGGTAACATATAATTATGTTCTTAAAACTTTGAAGGCTAAATTAGTCATCAGCTGTCTGATAATGAATTTTAAGGGACAATTACTTTTCATATTTGAAAAATCCTCTGGGGCCAAAATGCAGGATCTACTTCCATTCCTAAACACCAGTCCTGAGATCATCCCAGGTTTTATTGGGTTTCGTGTCGCTATAAGTTTTTAGTTTTTTATGTTGAATTATGTAGACGTCTGTTTGTCTTCTTCTCGACTTTCGTTTTTCGCTATGGCTCTGCCGGTTTGTTTTCGACCTTCGAATTTGATTGGTCTTTTGGTATCTTTGTTCTCTCTTATAAAATTTCACACCTCCTTGCAAAAGTACAGACGCGTACTGTACATGGAGGAATCTGTGTACAGTTAAAAAATAATTAGTGACAATATATTTTTGCAGACGCAAAGTTATTAGAGTTAATCAGACCTGCACATATTTTTAGAGAATCGTGTAGCAGTCATGTATACTCGTGAATGGCCGAGTAGAGATCGAAGAGTTGTCGAATGTGGTCGCTTAGAGATCGGGTATTGGTCGAGTTGGTCTTGGAGGAAAATAATATAGAAGTCGCAGTGACCATGAAGCGATCGTGCATTGGCTCCTCGTGCCTTATGCACCTAACACCAAATTTATAAATAGTACATACTGTTACAAAACAAGTCTCCGAACTAGTTATACTAATTCCCATCTATAAATAATTACTACAAATAGCAAACGGGAAAAATCCTATTTCAAACAAAATTAAATACATTTAAATTCTCCCTCGCCCTAGCTGCTCGTCCAAATTTAAAGTATTCAATCTCTAAATTCAATAGGCTATAAACAAGACAAACACAGATATAGGATTAGTTGCTCGCAGTAACATCGAAACAAATGAAATGAAACAGTTCAGAATGAGATGCCGATATAAAAAGTCTTTAAGATATTAATAATTGAAGATAAATCTTTAACCACTTAACAGGACTAATATCAATTTCAAGTCGACAATCGGAACGCCAAATAAGACATATTGAATCGGACGCTTCCGCAATAGATGGTAATGCAGACAAATCTTTTGCAAATCTTGAACCGTTGGATAATTTCTCAAACTGTTTCTATTGATTCTGCAAATAGAAGAAAACAAGCAAAACTTCATATATACATGTACGTGTATCTTAATCAGATAAATATTAAACTTCTATAGATATATACATATTTAATATCTATATACATCAACTTCTAATCACACTGTGTGATTCTTTATTTTACACTGTGCAACATAGCTCGTGAAAGTCTAAACATATAGACATCTCATATATACATACATCAACTTCTAATCACACTGTGTGATTCTTTATTTTACACTGTGCAACATAGCTCATGAAAGTCTACCGTATATACATCTCATGTATAGATATAGGAAGATGTTGTGTGAGTGCCAATGAGACAACTCTCCATCCAAATAACATTTTTTTTAAAGTAAACCATTATATCTCATATCTACATACATCAACTTCTTATCACACTATGTGATTCTTTATGTTACACTGCGAAACATAGCTCATGAAAGTCTAAACATATATACATCTCATCATATCTACATACATCAACTCTAAAGCTATGTCGGAATCTCCGACTTCGTACTAATTTTTCTTATTAACTTTGTTACATTCTAATTATCGGTGTAAATTAAACAAGTTTTCCACTCAATATGTTATATACCATGTGTACGGACTGTAAAATATAACTGCTTACCGTTTTAAAGCAGAGATGGGTCCGATTACTGTCAATGTAATTGATTAAATTACATTTACTTTGTCAATTGTACGATTAAATTAAATTAATGATTACATCATTTCTGAAAGTGTATGATTAAATTAATGATTACATTAACAAAGTAATCATGATTACATCTGATTACAATGAATTTAAAAATATAACCATTTTGAATGATGTGAATGAATTAAACGTTTAATACAACTATAGCACTCTTTAGAAAGATTTTGTTATATATTATAAAATGATAACTTCAAACTTCATCTAATTAATAAATCACAAAAGTCTTAGGAATGCTTCGTAACACCGACCCCTGGACATTAACTGTATCAAAAAGGGGACAAAAACACACTAAAATGAAGGAATAATACAAAAGTTATGAAAATGTTACTGAGGTCAATAGCATCTGTTGCGATAATAGAAAAATATCCTTATTTTTCGATTTTGTACAAGTTAAAACCATTTTTAAGCAATATTTTGTACAGGTTATAACATGTATGATGTACTTTTTGGTTTACTTTTTAAATTGTTATTTGTATGGAGAGTTGTCTCATTGGCACTCACACCACATCTTCCTATATCTATATGATGTACTTTTGTACATGTTATAACTTGTACGTTTGCATTATACAAGTTATAACATGTACAATATTTTTGTACATGTTATAACCTGTACAAAATCGCAACTTGTACACGACATATACATGAACATTGTGTCACTGGTCAGACCCATTACACTTTACCATCATTGATCTCTGAATTATTTAGATTTCAATTGAATATAGCTTTACAAAGAGTTAGCTGTTTGTCTTCTGACATCTTCCAGACTTTATATGTATTTCAAGGTGCAGTTTATGGATGTTAAGATATGGATGAAATAAAGTTACCAGTTGAAAACTATGTCAAATTTTAATAGAATTGTTTAATCAAATTGTAAACAAAATTACAAGTACTATAAATCAAAGCATTCATGTCCAGTCCAAGTACAACAATTTGCTTATTTTACCAGGTGATTTTGGTTCATGTGGACCCTATGGCTAAAATGGTCGTATTTTCACCTCAAAATTTTCTCTGAGTACAGGCAAACCTGTGCATCTGGAAAAGTTTTAAGGCATATCATGCCCTAGATAAATAGAATACAAATGCATTGTATGATGTAGAAAATTCATAACTTAACTGGATTTTGCCGTACACTTTTTTTCGTCTCTGCAGAAGATGATAAAATTAACAAACAGTTGAGTTTACCTTGATATGGTCCACTCAGGTACACAGTTTAAATAACCAATTATTGTCAGGTATCTATAATTGTCCATCTAATGTCCATGTCAATTAAAATTGCTCACTTTAATTTTTACCTGTGAGGAAGTTTTCAAACCTGTTTCCCAACTTAGTTTATTTTGGCACCTTCTGGAGGAATGAAAAAAAGTGCACGGCAAAATCCTGATAAGTTTTTATTTTTCTAAAACATAAAACATATTTAAAATACATTTATCTAGGGCATGCTATGCCTGAATTTTTTTACAGATGCGCAGGTTTGTCTGTACTCAGAGTAAATTTTGAGGTGAAAATACGGCCATTTTAGCCATAGGGTCCACATGAACCTTAAACCAGATATTTGTCAAACTTTAATTTAGTTTGTGCTAATTGGATAAATTTTCACATGTCTGATTAATCTTTTATATACTCAATTAGAAATTGCGATAAAAACAAACCTAATTGGATTCCTACCTGTCAATCCAAGTTGACAAAAATCACATTATTAATACCAAAAGATTATAGCTCAGGGTTATAGAAAAGTATAATATTACTTAAATATAACAGTTTTATCAAATATATGAACATCTTTAAATTGTGAATAAATGTACAATATCTTTTACTGAGTCCAAAGACATAAAATTGTATTATATATGTATCTTTTTAGGCTAATAGTGACTTTTCAATACTGTAACAGTTTACTTTATACTGAACATGCTGAAGTATACAAATCAATTAAACATGATTTATAAAGCAAACCATACTTTTTTAACATGTTAAAAATATTTATTAAATAAGAATTAAAAAAAAATCATTTATTGAGCATAAACACAGTTCAAGATTTTGTTCATTGTAATCAGAATGTAATAAAAAAGTAATCAGGATTACAGGGTATTTTGAAAAGTAATTGATTAAATTAAATTACATGTAATCAGATTTTTGGCTGATTACTGATTACTATGATTACTTAAAAAATTGTAATCAATTACAGCTACGCTAATTAACGATTACAATTACAATTACCCCAAGTCTGTTTTAAAGTCTCTCCAAGTTGAACTCTCGGTTCTGTCCGATTTATCTTACATAAAACGGGCTACTTTTAATACCTACACCTGCATATTTGTGGCATCCGGGAAAACATCAGACATTTGGTCTCAAATATGGTACTAAAACTCTGATTGTTTTATATTAAATGAGACCTGCTGATAAACTGAAAGCAAAACTGTGGTATTTTCATGAAAAAAAAAACTATAAAATTGATGATCACAATTCTCATCTATGCTTCAAATCAAATGTATACATATATTAAATTATATGCAAATATGCAAAAGTTAATGCCCTCATATTTATCCTTTTGTTTTCTATATATTTGTTTACATGTCTCAAATCTAGTACAAGTCTTACGAAGTCTTTACCTGAACTTTGTACTGAAACAGTAATCAGATTTACTACAAAAGGTGGACACTATAATATTTAGTGAGAATTTCATCTAAGTATTAACTGATATTATCAAGATGCTTGATTTCTTGATTGACAACCTATTTGTTACGTTCGGAGGACGTGTTTTTCAACAGACTGTCGGCATTCCAATGGGAAAAAACTGTGCTCCTCTACTTGCCGACTTGTTTCTTTATTATTATGAGGCTGACTTCATGCAGGAACTTCTTAGGAAGAAAGATAAGAAGTTAGCAATATCCTTTAACTCTACTTTTCGCTATATATATGATGTTTTTTCACTAAATAATTCAAAATTTGGTGACTATGTGGAACGCATCTATCCAATCGAGCTAGAGATAAAGGATACTACAGATACAGTTAAGTCGGCCTCATATCTTGACTTACATCTAGAAATTGACAATGAGGGTCGGTTGAAAACAAAACTTTACGACAAAAGAGATGATTTCAGCTTTCCAATTGTGAACTTTCCATTTCTAAGTAGCATCATTCCAGCAGCACCTGCATACGGGGTCTATATCTCCCAATTGATACGATATTCCCGTGCTTGCATTTCCTATCATGATTTTCTTGATAGAGGATTGCTTCTCACAAGGAAGCTATTAAACCAAGAGTTCCAAACGGTGAAGTTGAAATCATCCCTTCGTAAATTTTACGGACGCCATCACGAGTTGGTTGACCGTTATGGAATAACCGTTTCACAAATGATATCGGATATGTTCCTTACGTCGTAACTACAATCCCCTTCCCTTTCATGAATGTGACCTACCGAATTAGACTATTTACCGGATTTGTTATCACATAAGCAACACGACGGGTGCCGCATGTGGAGCAGGATTTGCTTACCCTTCCGGAGCACCTGAGATCACCCCTAGTTTTTTGGTGGGGTTCGTGTTGTTTGTTCTCTAGTTTTCTATGTTGTGTCGTGTGTGCTGTTGTTTGTTTGTCTTTTTCATTTTTAGCCATGGCGTTGTCAGTTTGTTTTAGATTTATGAGTTTGACTGTCCCTTTGGTATCTTTTGTCCCTCTTATATAAAAGAGTTGCATGCTTAAAAGCTGATTTGTTATAAGATTAATGAACTCAACATGCTTCAGTATTGAATGAAATTATATAACCAAATTCTATAGTATTTAAAATAAAATCATAAACATGTAAAGAACATAACTTGTGTCATGCCAACAACTGATTTTTTAAAATTAATGTGTTTAGTTCCGTTACAAAGACCCTATAAGTGAATCAATATTAAAGCCAAAATATGCAATCTTAAATGACCTGACAACAGTATCGTAACTATATCCCTTCTTAATAAGTCTATTTAAAGGTTTTGTAAGCTTTTGAGGTGAATACTGACATGTTTGTGCTTTGTAAAGAATATAACCATAAAAGATTGGATGTGAAATACCTGAACGTATAAGATGTCTGCATGTTGAGTTATATTTATGAATTATTTCCTTAAACCGATGATAAAATTTAGTAAATGTTTTGACTAGTTTGTGATATCGAAAACCCTAGTGTAATAATTTTTCAGTAATACAAAAACTTCTCTCGTTAAAATATAATACGTTGTTACATACACGAGCGAATCGTACAAGTTGAGATATACAAACACCATCAGATGGTGACAATGGAACGTCACCATCTAAAATGGATAATTAACAATAAGAAATGAAAAATCATCTCTTTTATCATAATTTTTAGTATTAAGCTTCTCGTTAATGATATACACATCAAGATCGAGGAAAGGGCAGTGGTCATTGTTAGTATTAGCTTTATTTAAAGTAAGTTCAACAGGATAAATTTCTTTAGTATACATAGTGAAATCGTCATTATTGAGAGCCAATATATCATCCAAATATCTAAAAGTATTGGTAAATTTTTGTATCAAATGTTGTTTCGATGGGTCTTTGCTAATTTTAGTCATAAATTGTAACTCATAACGATACAAAAACAGGTCCACAATAAGTGGTACACAGTAAGCCCCCATTGGAATTCCAATAACTTGACGATATACGGAATCTCCAAAGCGAACAAAGATGTTATCAAGTAAACATTCAAGCGTATATATAGTATCAAAGCATGTCCAATTGACATAGTTCTTTT
This sequence comes from Mytilus edulis, assembly GCA_019925275.1. Classification (NCBI taxonomy): domain Eukaryota; kingdom Metazoa; phylum Mollusca; class Bivalvia; order Mytilida; family Mytilidae; genus Mytilus; species Mytilus edulis. The sequence continues at coordinate 98,223,348 of CM034360.1, forward strand.
GTTTATTGCTACTAAAAATGACCGTAAAGAGTTTGAACATATGTACTCGCATTCTGACATTTTAAATGCCCAGTTAATTAGGGATGTGAATTTTTTCTTAATAAGAATATGAGGCAAAGTGTTATATAGGGTAGAAAAATCAAAACTTTGAACAGATTCAAAATCACCAGTTATGTTTTGATAACTTTTTATTTGAATAAATAAAACTTCTATTTTACATCTTAGCAATTGCTTTTACAATGTTTATACATATGGTTGTTACATAGTTTAAAGCATTTAATCATATAAGTGCGGTCCTTAATATGCATGCATGCCTGATAGCATGCTACTTTTTTGTCTTCACATTTGCACAAGCATGGGTTACTTGGATCGCTGCAACCTAAGCACGTCTGAACAATGCAGGAAAGGACAATTCCTAATATTATTTTGTGGTTCATTTTCCAACAACTGAAGGTATCTGTAACTGCTGAAAAACAGAAAAAAATGCCTTAATTAAATGGAAATTCTAGTAACACGTTAAATTTCTCTAAATCTGTAGATTTAAGTATTTTTCCATATGTGTTTTACTTTGTTAAAATATATGTGTGTGTATGATGAGGTTGGTGGGTAGAGAAAAAGGGGGTAGTATCAGCGATGATGAGAGGTTAAATAACTTTTTAAGGGCGTACTATTTAACTCTTTGTTTATAAATTTACATCCTCGTCGTTTGATGGGTAGTTGACTTGTAGGCAGTCCAGCCACATCATCATATTTTCAATTTTTAATACAAGAATAATTATAGAACAAATAAATCTTGCAAAAACAACTAATCTAATCTCGCATCGATTCGTCTCTATCTAAAGTATACCGTTGTATACAAGTTATAATAGTTTAATAGGTGTTTGTATATTGAGTATCAAAATGATGTTCTTTTTTCATCAAGTACATGTAACACCGGAATTGACATTTCCGTTTCCGCGGTCAACTGTGTTTGTTTTTTTTTTTTTTTGTATCTTTTAATTACATTATTTTTGTATCAGATTTTACAAACGTTTTCATATGAAATATTTCTGAAATATACTTTTCAATTATTAAGAGATAGAAATACTATAAGCATAAGATACAAATGTCATTTCAAACATTCGGGTAGTTTAAGGATGTACACCCCTGAGGAACCAAAAATTTCTTGAATTAAACTTTTTTTCTTAACCTGATTTTTGAGTTTATAAGACTGTAACAAAATAATTGGTGAAGTAAAAATCATATGGGGGTGCACTTCTTTTTTTGCTACGGACCTTTGAAAATGCCCAATTTTGATGATTTTCCCATTTTTCATCGATTTTTTCCTATTTTTGGGCTATAATCATTAAAAAAATCACAGTTCCACAATTAATTTTTTTTCCATACTTTCTATAAAGACGAAGTGGACCAATCTGAATACATTTTACTTACAAAAACTATAGGTAGGTGTTAATTTAAGAAAGTTTTATCATATTTTGACGCTTTTTGTGTAAAATTTACGATGCTGTCAATTTTGTATTTTTGTGATTTTTCTCAGTTTTTAGAACAAAATGCATATTATTTCAACTTTTTTGTTGTAAATGATTGAAAACATACATATCTAAGAAATTTGAAAAGATCAAAATGATATGGGATGTACATGATTCTTGTAAAATCAGTTTTTGTATCCCTCACCCATTTTCTCAAAATTTTGGCTAAAATACTGACTTGATTGGTCGTAAAATTTAAAAACTGGATTACGCAAAAACCATTCATTGTAAATACACAATTTTTTTCACAGATTTATGTTTGATTATAATATTTTTAAAATTCATTGATATTTTCCACTTCTATCACATGTTTTGGAAATAATTCAAGAACGAGATTTCAACGAAACTGAACGAGACTGAAAAGTCAGAAGAATACATCCGTAAAAAGTTTCACATTTTAAAAGTGAAATCACAAAAAGAAATGAACTCCGAGGAAAATTCAAAACGGAAAGTCCCTAATCAAATGGCAAAATCAAAAGTTCAAACACATCAAACGAATGGATAACAACTGTCATATTTCTGATTTTGGTACATGTATTTTCTTATGTAGAAAACGGTGGATTGAACCTGGTGTTGCAGCTAGCTGAGCCTCTCATTTGTATGACATTATTATCAAATTCCATTATACTGACAACGATGCGCAAACAAAACAAATAGACTTAATAGGTACAAATGTCAAAAATAAGGATACAGCACTCAACATTGTGTTATAATCTTAATCACAATAAAAACAAACAGATATGTAACAATTAAAGAAACGCAAATATGCATATATCAAATTTGACAACCTCATTCACTGTTTTTTTTTTATTATACGATTTTATTTATCTATGTAACGTCTACCCATTGATGATTGAACCATTTAAAGTACTGAAAAAATCCTTACCCTGACAGGCGCATGGTTATGTTAACATTTACTCTTACGTAGAATCGCGCGTTTGACATACATCAGTTGATCAGCATGTAACTTCACGAGAATTTTTCCAAAAAAAAAAGAAGAATTTTACGATCATACCCCTATAAGGAAAACTGTATATTAAGGGGATGCAAACATATATTTCTTGCTAAGATTTCTCGTGATAAAAATACAATTTTCTGTAAAAAATATTGATTTTTGTTAGCTTAATGTCCAGTGACAAAAAGCGCATGCTTTATAAGATGATGAGGAAAATGAAGATTGATAATAAATTGTTCCAATAAGGCATTCGAAAATAGTGGAATTAATTACTTTTGGAGTGTCAAGAACTCGTTGGAAGTACTTGATAAATTGCATGCTTATATTTTGATTTTGAATCTGTTCAAAGTTTTGATTTTTCTACTCTGTATACCACATTGCCTCACATTCTCCTTAAGAAAAAAATCACACACCTAATTAAATGGGCATTTAAAAAGTCAGAATGTGAATATATATGTTCAAACTCTTTTAGGTCCTTTTTTAGTAGCAATAAACAAAAAAACTATGTCAATTGGACATGCTTTGATACTATATCTGCCCTTGAATTTTTACTAGATAACAATTTTGTTCGCTTTGGAGATTCTGTATATCGTCAGGTTATCGGAATTCCAATGGGAACTAACTGTGCACCACTTATTGCGGACCTGTTTTTGTATTGCTATGAGTTACAATTTATGACTAAAATCAGCAAAGACCCATCGAAACAACATATGATAAACAAATTTAATAATAAATTTCAAATTGGGATTTATTTAAGGAATGACTGTAATATTTTTTCTGTCTATGAAGAAATAACATAAAAAATTTGGTGCACACTGAATGTTATTTCGAATAGACAGAAAAAATATTACAGTAATTTCTCATAATTTAATTCTAAATTCAATTTTAAACCGTAGAAAACCATGAAAAAACGTTGATGACGTCACGGTCTTATGACTAAATTATGTCTATTGGCTGGTAACAAAATAACATCAGCCAATCAGAAGACGCGTTACATCCAAAATTAAATTATTAACCAATATCACGACGAATCTTAGTTAATACATTGACTAGATAGGAAATAAGCCTTTTTGTTGAAAATAAACGTTTCTGCGTTGTACTGTTGACGTCACAAACAGTACTAATTTGTATTTTCCACGAAAAATCAATGAAAATTGGTAAATTTTATATTGATTCTTTGACAGGAAACATAGAGCGCATACGTCGACAAAAATATCTTTGAACACAATGTTTGTAATGACTTTTTACATGTTTTACTAAAATATTGAGTTTGTCGATGCCTTCGCTCTATGTTTCCTGGTCCTAAATCCGGTTGAAAGCCGGCCAATTTGTTAAATTTTCGTCAAAATCTCTTATTTTATCCTATTTTGGATATAGAAACCAACGCTGTAGAATAAAACGTTGACACAAATAGTTATATTTTACTTTCTCATATGTCTTTAAGACAATTTAAAACATATTTGACCTTATACCATTCAATTTTATAAACGGGGCCAAATATGGCCCTTACCAAACTTACTTCTTTATCCTGTTGAACTTACTTTAAATAAAGCTAATACTAACAATGACCACTGCCCTTTCCTCGATCTTGATATATATATCACTAATGGAAAGCTTAATACTAAAAATTATGATAAAAGAGATGAATTTTTATTTCCTATTGTTAATTATCCATTTTTAGATGGTGACGTTCCATTGTCACCATCTTATGGTGTTTATATATCTCAACGTGTACGATTCGCTCGTGTATGTAACAATGTTTTAGATTTTAACGAGAGAAATTTATGTATTACTGAAAAATTATTAAACACCAGGGTTTTCGATATCACAAACAGGCAAAACATTTACTAAATTTTATCATCGGTATAAGGACAACATTCGTAAATATAGCTCAACATGCAGACTTCTTATACGTTCAGGTATTTCACATCCAATTTTTTATGGAAATATTCTTATAAAGCACAAAAATGTCAGTGTTCACCTCAGAAACTAACAAAACCTTTAAATAGACTTATTAAGAAGGGATATTGTTATGATACTGTTGTCGGGTCATAAAAGATTGCATATTTTGGCGTTAATATTGATTCACTTATAGGGTCTTTGCATCGGAACTAAACACATTTATTCAAAAACCAGTTGTTGATATGACACGGGTTATGTTCCTCTCATATATGTTTTGATGGTATGATACTAAACCCCTAACGGGAAGGATTGTGCCTGATATTCATATGATGAAATCATAATCTTTCAATCAGTTTAATTGAAGTCTGTAGGTGGCATGTCAGTAAACTGCTAGTAGTCTGTTGTTATTTATGTATTATTGTCATTTTGTTTATTTTCTTTGGTTACATCTTCTGACATCAGACTCGTACTTCTCTTGAACTGAATTTTAATGTGCGTATTGTTATGCGTTTACTTTTCTACATTGGCTGGAGGTATAAGGGGAGGGTTAAGATCGCATAAACATGTTTAACCCCACCGCATTTTTGCGCCTGTCCCAAGTCAGGAGCCTCTGGCCTTTGTTAGTCTTGTATTATTTTAATTTTAGTTTCTTGTGTACAATTTGGAAATTAGTATGGCGTTCATTATCACTGAACTAGTATATATTTGTTTAGGGGCCAGCTGAAGGACGCCTCCGGGTGCGGGAAATTCTCGCTACATTGAAGACCTGTTTGTGACCTTCTGCTGTTGATTTTTCTATGGTCGGGTTGTTGTCTCTTTGACATATTCCCCATTTCCATTCTCAATTTTATTTAAATAAAATTAGTATGAAAATCAGATATGAATATAATCACAAGAATGAAAACAATCAGTAAATTATCGAAAAGAAATAAAAGATGAATCATAAAGAAGTAGTTCTTAAAAAAAAGTATCTAGAAAATATCTAATCAAAATTAAAATATCAAACCATTAAAAACTTACTTTTCCTGTATAAAATAACTGTGATAAACTAATTACACTCTATGTTTCATCTTTATATACATTGTATAACCAATCAGATTTAAGAGCAAATTAAAAAAAAGAATCAATAATTTATTTTCTTTATGATAGAATTTGATAAGTGTATAATTTTACAAAGATTCTTCTGTGAAAGTCAACTTATACTAAGTCTTATGTTAAAACCATGCAGTATTACCTCCTTAAAATATCGAAACTATAAAAAGTGGTAGAAAAGGCGACATTCAAAAGTCATTAGTTAAAGGAAACTTCGAACGCCATAGGAAAAAACGAAAAACAACAAAAAGACAAACAAGTCTACAAAACACTAGAAAACTAAAAAAATAAGAAACACTAACCTTGTACACCAGGAGTAATATCAGGAGCCCCAGGAGGGTAAGCATTTTCTGCTCCACATGTGACAACTGTCGTGTCAAATTCCGTTTAAGATAGAAGAAATTCTAGTGCATAACACATACAAGGATTATTTATTCATCATTTCATTAAGCCTAATATTGCATATATATATATGACTCGTGTTGTAAATTACCATTTATTAACTAGTTATTTTCTTATTTACACCTATTCTGTTGATCACAAAGACTCATCTTTAGTTGCTGATAGGGTTGTTTTAAAATCGAGTCAACATTTAGAGTGTAAACAAGCAGTGCCAAGGCCGTAACTAGGCATCTTATTTTAGTGAGGCAAAATAATTGAGCCGAGCGAAGCGAGGCGAACATTTTTTTTGGAGGGTATGAAATGAATGATGCAAAATCCTGCATTCTAGGCATTTTTAGAGAGTTTGATAATGTTTTGAATTTGGACACTTTTTATATAAATTTTTCATATTTTAAGACTTTTACTAACACCAAATTTTTAAATACTTTATTTAAATTTATATGTAAGATAATCATCCAAATATCACTGATTTGAGTCTGCTGCCAGAACATAGAACAAACATCGATTTAGTAGAGTTTGACAAATTTTTTTTATGGCTGGTTCAGTCAAATCGTTTCAGAATCATAATTTGGTCTGCTGATATCCTTATCGCGATGAACATGGAGCATGACAAGACCACACAATCTCTCGCCACTCATACATGCTCTTTTCCAAGTTTTCAGTCGTTTCAGGGCAGTCTGTGTTTCTAAAGGTAGCAGATTATCATCAACACAATGATCAATGTCTTCTTCCAATTCCTTCTCCATCAGCAATTCGGTAACAGCTTTTGTTTGCAAAAGGGAATTAAGCTTTCCTGTAAGCACCATCATACAGTCGCAGTTACAAAATATTAAACTCGCTTTTATGCTGACAAAGAGTAGACAAACTAGGGATAGAATGAGATAACATACATGTATATGATTCTATCTATAGAGTATGATATGGGTACAGGGGAATTGGAATGGAGTTTTTGACGTTTACATGTAGTTCCGTAATTTTAAATTATTTCTGGAAATAGTTGGTGGTATTTTAGTTCCAGAATCTATAAATTTAGGGGTTAGGGGTTGGGGGTGTCCGATTCCGAAACCCCGAATATAAAGAAACGAAATTCCGAATTCCCGAATAAGTAAAGACAAAATCCTGTGTTAAAGGTTCTACCATTCCTCAATAATATCAAATTGGAATATGGGATATTCTTTTAATTTTTAAGGTTAAAGAAACATGGATAAAAACTAATCCATGCATTCATGTTTCATATTATTTATATTTTATTTATCTGTAAAGAGAAAGATTAAAGTTCGTGAAATAAATACGCAGATAGGACTGCCCCCTTGCGATGCCCAGTACTTGATATGTCAAAAGTTGGTGAAACGGAGAAATGAATACGCAGACAGGACTGCCCCCTTCCGAAGAACAGTACTTGATTTGTCAGTCTACTTATCGTTTTTGGATTGTTCTAATGAAGTTATATGTAGTACTCAGACTCTGTTCACAAAAAAAAACTAGTTTACTAAAGTTATTCCTTCTTTACCTTCAGTGTCGCTTTTCATTTTTCTGCAAGAGCCTGTTTTTAACTAAAGATGAGATCCATAATGATTATCGTTACTAGGTTAATGTAATCGAGAAACATCACCCGTCGAGATGCTGAGTTATATCCAGGAAGAATAGTTTAAAAGGAATGATGACAAGTTATAGCAATTAAGGTTGAGACAGAACAACAAATGACTATTATATTTATATATATTATGTATAAAAAAAATAATCAGTGTCGAAATTTTAGTGAGGCAGTTGCCTCACTTGCCTCAAGGGTAGTTACGGCCTTGAGTGCAGGTTAGCTGATGTATTTGTTTGCCTCTTTTCATATGGAAGTCTAACACATATTTGTACTTTTTTTTAATAGTATTTTTTGTAATTGTGTTGGTCTGACAGACGACAGAAACAGCCAGTGTAACTACTTATGTTATATGTTTTACACTCCCGTCAGTAAGACAACTCCCATAACAACTATGATTTATGAAACGATCTTTAGTTTCAGTCGATTTCAATTAGTTTGTAGCCAATGGTAATATCCTTGGTTAGCTTGTCTGCTAGCTGAACTGTGAATTCATTGTAAGGTAAAGTATATGACCCTCCTTTCGGAGTAGCCTAGTTCTAAAGACAGATAGATTGGTTATCTGTCGGACTAGTCTACTATTAAAAGAGGATAGGTTACCTAACCTAAGAATGATTTCATGGTTCTCCTGGCAAGCAAGCTACATTTGTAGGTCATGTTTTCAGATATCTCGTTTTGTCCAAGATATGTAGGTCAATGTTTTCAGATATCTCGTTTTGTCCAAGATATGTAGGTCAATGTTTTCAGATATCTCGTTTTGTCCAAGATATGTAGGTCATGTTTTCAGAAACTTCGTTTTGTCCTTGACATGTACATTTGTAGGTCAAGTTTCAGATATTTCGTTTTGTCCTTGGAGTTTATGTTTTCAGATATTTCGTTTTGTCCAAGACATGTAGGTCATGTTTTCAGTTGTCTAGTTTTGTCCTTGACATATAATTTAGGTCATGTTTTCAGATATTTAGTTTTGTCCTTGACATATTATTTAGTTCATTTTTTAAGATATAACGCTTTTTCCTTGAAATGTAGTTCATGTTTTCAGATACTTCGTTTTGTCTTTTCCATGTAGATCATGTTTTCATATATTTCATGTTTACAGATATTTCGATTTGTCCTTGAAATGAAGGTCATGTTTTCAGAAATTATTTTTGTCCTTGACATATTATTTAGTTCATGTTTTCAGATATTTCGTTTTTTTCTTTGAAATGTAGTTTATGTTTTCAAATACTTCGTTTTGTCCTTGCCATGTAGATCATGTTTTCATATATTTAGTTTTATTCTTGAAATGTAGTTCTTGTTTTCAGATGCTTCGCTTCATCTTTGAAATGTAGTTCATGTTTTCAGATATTACGATTTTTCCTTGAAATGTAGTTCATGTTTTCAGATATTACGTTTTTTCCTTGAAATGTAGTTCATGTTTTCATATACTTCGTTTTGTCCTTGCCATGTAGATCATGTTTTCATATATTTCGTTTTATCCTTGAAATGTAGTTTTTGTTTTCAGATGCTTCGTTTCGTCCTTGAAATGTAGTTCATGTTTTCTGATATTACCTTTTCTCCTTGAACATGTTGAAATGTAGTTCATGTTTTCAGACACTTCATTTTGTCCTTGCAATGTAGATCATGTTTTCATATATTTCGTTTTATCCTTGAAATGGAGTTCTTGTTTTCAGATGCTTCGTTTCGTCCTTGAAATGTAGTTCATGTTTACAGATATTTAAGATTGTCATTGATATATATTATTTAATTCATGTTTTCAGATACTTTGTGTTGTCCTTGCCATGTAAATCATGTTTCCATATATTTCGTTTTGTCCAAGAAATGTTGGTTTTTGTTTAAGCCATGGCCTACGTTGTCAGTTGATTTTCAACTTATCTCTTTTACTAATGGTAAAAGCCAGAACGAAAACTCAAAATTTTACGAGTAAACCTTACATTACAGTTAAAATTGGCCTGGTACTTTCAAAGTAGGGTACCAAGTGATCGCAATAGCTTCTATGTGCTATAGGAGAAGGTAGTGAAATAATACCATATATTTTTTTTCGATCCTTTACCACAGATAACAAATGGATAAGTCAAGGGTGTAAGTTAAACAAGTTGTCAGAGAAAAATAACATGCGTGTGTTATTACAGAGACTTTCATGAGTTGTCTACTCTTTTTTTCCTTAATCTGTAGTAACATATGTTTGTTATCATTTCAATATATCATAAATATTTTATCTTTAGTGGGCACATGGGAATTCTTGAAACTTTGGGCAATACGTTAATATATTACCTTGATATTTAATTTTCTAATTCCATTAATACAATTTTGATCAACCATGGTAAATCAATAAGACAAGGCCTTCAAGGGAAAACTAAGCTGTAATAACAAAGCTTAGTTATTACAGGCATGTAACTTATTATATGAGAGTAAATGAGACACTTGGGAACTACTTGGCATCTTGCACAGTGCCTCATTACAAGCTCTGATCATTATGTCTTACAATGAATTGAAATACATTGGGTTATATGTCTGAGCAAAGGCTTTAAAGAGAGTAGAGAAGCTGTAATAACACCCTTTGGTTATTGCAGGAATATATTTTCTGTAGTAGCATAGGTGTACTATGTATGATTGGTAAACTATAAACTGTTATATCTTTGCAAAGTTTAGTATACATAAAGAAAATTATAATAACAATAGAACTTGTGAAAAAATTAACAAAAAATAAAGGTTGTATATTGTCCCTTTGAAACATGTTATATACATATGTTATCACAGGTTTTTTTCATATTTTAGCCCACAATATTGACATGTATGTTATTTTTCTCTCATAACTTATTTAAGATAGACCCTTGACTGGATAATTTAGCTAATCTGCAATCAATTGCATCTTCATTCCTAATATATCATGTACTGTGTTACTATTCTAGATTCTACTTACAAGAAAAGGTAACACTAGGCTACCAGAAGCCAATTGTTTTTTGTCGAGGTGGACAAGTAGTCTACACAGTGCAGGCAGTGTTGTGACAATATCTCAATAGCATGAGTTAGGATGCCGGCGAGTAATGCTAGACAAGTGACAACTCTAGGACATATCCATCCATAAATCAATAAATGTGGTCAAAGGTGTTACAAATCTATTGCACAATACTGTGCAATTGACGATTTTTCTTGAAACATTTTAAAAATTTGGAATGTGAAAAATTCTGAAAAAAAAACTTTGTACTCCTTAACACCATAGGAAAAAAACCTCCCCAACTTTTTGAATCCTCATGAAGCAATTACCCCCAAACTTAATTCCAGCCTTTTATTTGCAGTATGGAACATTTATTGTCTGGAAACTAGATGCTTGTTTTTGGCTCCTAATTCCTGCATGTTTTCATGCAAAACCAAATATGACATACTATGATTTATATTTCATTATGTCATTCATTAGTACTTTCTGTGAAATATTTTGTAGCCAAACTTTCAAGCTTATCATAAGTTTCAATCCACTTTTAAGTTCGTACAACCCTTCTTCCTAATGTTGTAGATGAAGTAGAATCTGGCGGACATTTTTTCCATGGCAATGGTTTTTGCAATTGATGCTTGTATATCGACAAAATTTTATCATGCAAATTTTCCTGAAAGGTAGACTTTCCATGTCCTATTGTTTCATATACTTCTTCATCAATTATATCTTGTTTTAAATGTACTAAATTTAATGCCAACCATATTGAAACCATTGTACCTACATTCATACTGTTTTCACAGACTTCAAACAGTAGCATATCCTCTGATATATAAAGTCTGTCCCTTTTACAATTGTACATCAAAATTTTTAATTTAACATTGGAGACCAAAAGTGATGGAATAAAGGCATCTTCCAGCTCTGTATTCTGTTTGGCTTGGTAAAATGCATTTGTAATTGTTTGAGCAATAGCATGTCTAATAGCTTTTTCATTTCTTAAAGCATGATCACTAAACCAGGCTTCACAATCTGCACTAGAATTGATATTACTCTGTTGATTTACATCGACCACCATCTTTAATCTTTTTGTTCCAGATTCTTGTTGCTCATTATCTTTGTTCTCATCATCACTTTCACTTTCTTCAATTTGAACTTTAACTGTAGATCTGTCAGCCATAATATGAGGATTTCCATACCAAACTAAATAGTTTCCTTTAAAAGTAGAAATTATTTATCAATGAAAATAAGTATCTTAATGTACTCATATGCATAATACATATATTTTGTCAGTATAAAAAAGAAGATGTGGTATGATTGAAAATGAGACACCTCTCCACAAGAGACCAAAATGACACAGAAATTAACAACTATAGGTCACCATACGGCCTTCAATACCTTTTTTTCTGACATTGCACAAGGTCATGTTTTTCCTGACAGTCAAAGATGTATTTACACTTAAGTGATTAGAAGTTGGTAATGATTGATATATTTAAGTTTTAGACACATGTGTTAAATAATAATTGTCATTAGCTTCAAACTATCTTTTAATTTAATGACCGAAAGTAACTGAAAGTACAAAAATGTTCTCTCAGATCGATATACTTGTTTCCTTCTTTATGTTTTTATGTGCATTGTATCGATCTGATGACTTAAGCCCTTGTCAACTGATTTATATATTTTGCTCTTGTTTTGTACTGTTACACCATTTTCAGTTAGGGAAAGGATTACATGTCTAACCCCAGTCATGCCAGTCAGGAGCTTGTTATTGAGTGGTTGTTGTTTGTTGCTGTATATCACATTTGTTTTTGGGTTATTGTTTTGTACATAAATCAGGATGTTAGTTTTCACATTTGAATTGTTTTGATTTGTAATTTTAAGGCCTTTTATCATGAGGTATTGGTTTTACTCATTGTTGAAGGATGTACTATGACCTTGAGTTTTTTTCACTTCAATGTCAATGAAATAGCCGATAATGCTGAAAGTGGCATTGAACATAAATCAAACAAGCAATCAATCAAAATATATAAATACTAGCTGATTCCTGCAATACCTATTCAAGAGTCATACCGTATAAATTTCATAGATTATCATTGATCATCTGAACGAGATTGATTTTCTTGCTTGAGCCGGTACCAGCTCCTTAGTTTCTAGCGATAATTTTCCATTTCCAACGAGGAGCACTATATGAAAAATTATCACAAAAAAAGATCAAAGGATAAATGCACAAAATAGCGATAAAGTGGGTTATTTTCTCGGGGTGTAAATTTTCGCTTATTTTTCAAAGATGGAACAAAATACCTAAATTAAATTCCGCCAATTTAAAAGTGTACATGCAAAGGTATTGATAAAGTTTTGAATCCACCAAAAAAATCACTGCCGATTAATAACCGCCAAAATATTTGTATACCTTATTTGATGAAAATTGCGAAATTTTAAATCCATGATAATAACCCGTTATATGGTATATATTAAGCATTTGGTAATGTTTTCACTATATTTTTTACATATGTATATACCTAAAGATGTGTTCCCAAGGACAAGTTCTACACCACACACTGGACATTTGTTGACTCCCAAAGGATTACAGTCTGCATTCAAAATATATGATCCTGATGATGCAAGCTTTGAGAACAAATGATGAGAAAGGATTGCTTGTATTTCTGCTTCAGTTTTTGCCTCCTGAACTTTCAGTAAATATCTGGTATTATCATCTGTACAAAAAAAGAGAAAATCATATGAATGCATAGTAATTGAGAAATGAACTTGGGCATACAGTTTAACCATTTTGCTTGGGGTTCACATGGCTCTTAAAAATCAAATAAAATTAAACCCAGCTATGTATGTCATGTATGTCAAATCTTAATTTGATGTCTTGTCACATCATGTACACAAACGAAGCTATGAGATGATAATATACATGATCTAGTGTTTCTTGAAGTTGAGGGCACTCTTAGTGCGATTGGCTACACTTTTAGCATGTTTAGAGAACCCTTTACATAAATATAAAGGTATTGTTATGGATAGGAATTTAATCGAAATGTACCATTGTTTCATACTTATTGGTAATAAATACAATTACATTCATGACATTCATTGTATACATATGCTTATTATTGAGTTAATCTTATTCTGTTTGTAATAAACAAAAATATCACTTTTAGACTCAGCTATTAGAATCATTGTAGTGCAACTGTCTCATTTAAATCAACTCCACTTAAATAAACCTTAATTATGAATCACTTACAGGGGTCTTTTATAGCTGACTATGCAGTATTGCCTTTGCTCATTGTTGCATGACCAAGAGCACAGAGTTCTTGAAATATTTTTATATCTGGTGGTCCATAAAGAATTTCTTAGAAAAACTTCTGGCCCTTACTACTACCAAAATTGTGTGACAAATTTTGGTGGTTAAATCCTTTGAACCATCACTTTTCGAGAACTCTGAGAGCATATATATGCATTGGATTGTGTTTCATCTCCACAAAAGAAGTAGACAATGCCTAATAAGCTTTTGGATGTATCAAAGCTACATTGGCTCATAACTGTTCAAAAAATTAAGGCTTTTCAATGATTTGTATATCAACACAATCAAGACTTGCTTTAAATATTTTGTGCTATTTATTTTTTTCCCCATCTAATTACATTTGTCTAACATGTCTAATTCTGTGTTTTATTAGTATTTTTTCATTGAAACGATATAGGTATTTTTATCAGCAATATTCTTCTTTATTCTTAGCTTGAATTTTATACAAGTAAACCATTATAGGTTAAGGTACGGTCTTCAACACAGAGCCTTGGCTAACACAGCAAGCTAAGTAAAGGGCCCGAAAAATTACTAGTGTAAAACCATTCAAACGGGAAGACAAACAGTCTAATCTATATATCATGTATATAAACAAGAATGTGTCCCAAGTACATGGATATCATTTTCTATATTCAGTTGACCTGAAAAAAATGGCAAAAACTCTAATTTGGCATTAAAATTAGACAGGTCATATCATAGGGAACATGTGTACTAAGTTTCAAGTTGATTGGACTTCAACTTCATCAAATACCAAAAGAATTAACATGAAGCAGGACAGACAGACAAACAGACGGACAAACTAACAGAAGAACGCACAGCCAGAAAACATAATGCCAATAAATGGGGCATAAAAACGAGAAACAAGAAATACTTAGGGAGCTACCATTTGATTTTTATGGGGGGGGGGGGGGGGGGGGCTAGAATGAAAAATTTTGTCCTGCATTTGTATGCCCCACCTACGATAGTAGAGGGGCATTATGTTTTCTGGTCTGTGCGTCCGTTCGTCCGTCCGTTCGTCCGTCCGTCCGTCTGTCTGTCCGTTCGTCCGTCTGTCCCGCTCCAGGTTAAAGTTTTTGGTCAAGGTAGTTTTTGATGAAGTTGAAGTCCAATCGACTTCAAACTTAGTACACATGTTCCCTATGATATGATCTTTCTAATTTAATGCCAAATTAGAGTTTTACCCCAATTTCACGGTCCACTGAACATGGAAAATGATAGTGCGAGTTGGGCATTCGTGTACTGAGGACACATTCTTGTTTTTAGCTGTAATCTCTGTCCTGCCTTTTTATTTTTCACTCTGTTTGGTCCTGCTTTTTTTTTTTTTTAGTTTATCCTGACTTTTTTATACCTAAATTGTCGTCCTGACTTTTTTTTTTGGCAATTGTCTCATCCTGCCTTTTTCTTTACTCAAAACTCCTGTCCTGCCTATTTTTTTTCAAATTTCATCCTAGCCCCCCCCCCCCCCCCCCCCCCATAAAAATCAAATGGTAGCTCCCTTATGAACCACATAAACAAACAACTACCACTGAACATCAGATTCCTGACTTAGGACAGGTGCAAACAATTGCAGTGGGATTAACGTTTTAATGGTACCAAACCTTCTCTCTTTTCACAACATAGCCTGTTTTTTACTGTACATGTATAATAGCCATAGTTAAATTTACACCCAGACTTACACCTCGACTGACCAAAAAGTATAAATAGAAAATATAAACATACAGCTAATTGTTTACGTAATCAGTGGTAATAAAAATACAAGTAAATTTTTGAGAAAATTAAGGGGAGATCATTCAAATATTATAATTAACTTATTCAAGTGTATTATATTTACTTCTTCAATTAAATAAAGATGTGGTATGAGTGTCAATGATACAACTCTCCATCCAAGTCACAATTTATAAAAGTAAATCATCATAGGTCAAGGTACAGCCTTCAACTTGGAGCCTTGGCTCACACCGAATAGCAAGCTATAAAGGGCCTCAAAAATTATTTTGAAAGTGGATTTTCAGGGCCTTTTATAGCAAACTATGCGGTATTGGCTTTGCTCATTGTTGAAGGCCATACAATACCTATAGTTGTTAATTTCTGTGTCATTTGTTCTCTTGTGGAGAGTTGTCTCATTGGCAATCATTCCACATCGTCTTTTTTTCTTTTCAATGTCTGTCATGCTTTAGCTGAAACAAATATTTTTACTCTTAACATGCTTAATGTGATCAAGGATTTATTTGTATATAAAAATCTGTGTTGCGATGTTTATATTTTCTTCCAATTTTTTGTGTGGAAGCATATGTGAGGTTGTAACATTATTTCATTACTGTCACTTACTGTTTATCATGTTTATGTCCACCTGTTCTCTGATTTCTATATCCAACTTAAGCATACATGTAATGTAGCTTAGAAACCCAATAAAACATAAAAATACAAGTCAATTGTGAAGGCAATTGATGTTAACATTTGCTGACATGTTGAAACTGGTGGAATCTGTGTTTTCATTTTTAGAGTCCAAATATTTTGTGATAGTAATTTCATTTTTATTGACATGATTGATGAAAAAAATTAAGCAACACAACTTTAGAAGGTTTAAGTATAATTAATACAGTGTACATTGAAGTACGTCATGTACGCTAACTAACGTAAAATTAATATAGTGTACATTGAAGTACATTAACTAACGTAACAATTACACAATGTAACCGTAGACTCAATTATTATCATGATTATTGTTACATTTAACACTGTTTATGGAATGACTGTAATATTTTTTTCCTGTCTATGAATACATAACATAAAAAAAAATGTGGTGCACACTGAATAACGAGTGTAGCGGGTTATTTAACAGTGTGAACCACATTTTTTTTATGTTATTTCGAATAGACTGACAAAATGTTACAGTTATTTCTTATAATTTAATTCAAAATTCCATTTTAAACCAACGTAAATTTTGGAAAAACGTTGATAACGTCATGGTCACATGACAAAATTGTGTCTATGATATGATAAACAAAACGATGTCAGCCAATCAGAAGACGCGTTACATCCAAAATTAAATTATTCTTAATTAATCAGATCCATACCCAACCCTGTATTCGGGCAATTAGTCTCCAACATGTCCAATGTGACAATAATATTTTTTTATTATTGTTACATTTCCATGTAACTGTAGCCAGTGCCAACTTTAAATTGATTTATATTCTGTAATAAGGCAGAAACCAAGCAAAATTATTAATAAAAAATAGATATTCAAGAGGTAATTTACTAATTATAAATTATTTGGGAAAGTTACCATCTCTCAAGAAATTTTCCAAACTGGCTGTTGCATCATCAACACATTTGTTTTCTCCACAGCAAGACTTGACAATGTCTACAATAGAGTCTGTCCAAAACCATGACAGGGGAACAGAGTTGTCAGAACGAATGTCGAACTTGACGAAGGCATCAGAAAATTCAGTCGAGTAAGCAGCATCACTCGCTTCTATTTTTACGTTAGAAAATAATCTATCAGTGACATTGAAACAAGGAGTCTTTAGCGCTTTCAATTTGGGTTCTGCAGGTTCTTTTACACTGAAGCACGACCTAAAAATATGTTTGAGGAAATCCTCCGCCTCTCCATCGTCCTCCATCCATCGGAATTTAAGGGTTAGGGGAGGGTAATGAACTAATTTCGGGTGATATTCTGCCGTCCTCCATAAATCTTTAGACCACCTCCAGTAGTGATAGTATAGATCTGTGTGAACGTCGTTTTCGATTTATGGTGTACAATAGTGATACACAGATTTCTATTTACTTAACAAGATATGTCAAATTGCGAAAGTATAAAAAAAAACTTAAAACATAAAGAAAAAAGAAAAATCAAAGAGCTGATAGCTCTGAGGTGGAAGATGGTGAATGAAAGGTAACTTGAATTACCATAAAAGCAACCCCACTAACCCAGCCTGCTTTGTTCCATTATCGTTATGACGTATTATTTTTCTTCAAACAAGAATGTGTCATAAGTACATGGATTTCCCATCCGTACAATCATTTTCTATGTTCAGTGGACCGTGAAAATAAGGTAAAATCTTTAATTTGGCAGAAAAATTAGAAAGATCATATCATTAGGAACACATGTGTTCTAAGTTTCAAGTTGATTGGATTTCAACTTCATCAAAAACTACTTCGACCATAAACTTTAACCTGAAGCAGGACGGACTGACAGACCAGAAAACATAATGCCCATAAATGGGCCATAAAAATAGTAAGACTTGTTACATACTTTTTGAAAGTTCCCACGGGTTTTTTTTGTGCGGGACAACAATTTTGAAGGTTACAATTTTTAGCGAAGTATTTTGCACGATCTGGATTGTCTAGAAAAAGTGTCATATTTGTATGATGAGCTTACATGCCTTTTTCTTAAGTCTGTTTGCATGATTCTAGTTATTAAATCAGTAGAAAAGATGAACATGTAGCTAGCAGACCAGGGTTTATTTTCTTGTGTAAGAATATATTGATGCTTGTTGAAATTTTCATTAACCCTCATTGGAACAACATAACAACCCACTGTAAAAATTAGCACCTTAATTTTTATTCATATTAGTTGATCAAACTTTCCCCAAGAACTATGCATCTATCAAGTATTAAATGGTCAAAACATGTCAAAAGAATTTTGTGATGTTTCTAAACTTATATCTTCTTTAATAATTTGACCCCTCTATTAGAAAAATTGTTCAAAATATAATGAATTTTCCCACTTTTGAGTTAAAAATCTTAAAAATTTTCTTTCTTTTTTTTCAACAGTAAAATAACCCCTTGTTTGAGGGACAGTCCTTCATTTAAGGGACACCACTCATAATAAGGGGGGGGGGGGGGTCCCAACCTGTTTGTTGGTCTTTGTGAAAAAAAAGAATACTACATTGTGCCGTTAAATTATTTCATTGAATACAAAAATAACGTATTATGTCAATAAATTAGTGAAAAAACTACTATTCAGTATTATCTTTATGGTAGTACTGCATCATTGAATTTTGTCAATCAGCCATGCTTTTATCCTTCAGCTGTGTAAGAACCCTCTTTGCAGATGAAAATTCATCTGCGGCAGTGCCATGTTCACGATTTTACAAGATGAAAATAACAAAGTTCAAAATCTAGCATGTTAGAATAATCTTCAGAGAAAACGTTTTTGATTGGCTTATTAATTTGATCATGAGAAACACAGAATTTGCTTGGCTGAACACGATTGTTTTATCTTGGGAACAAATTAAGGAACAGATTATTTTCACTAAATCGTGTTTTAGAGTTTTTTTAACGATTTTTAATATTTTTTAATAAATGCAAGGACGTATTATAAAACGTCCTTGATAAGAGGGAAGAGAATGAACACAGGGCGAACGTACTATGTGGTCGAAAGAACTCAGGACGAACAGACCAAGGGCGAACATGTAAACAGGGCGAGTCGACCTGATCCAAATTCACGCATGCGTACTACAAATATCTACATTCAAAACATCCGGTTACAAGTATACAATGTTCATAAAGATGAGATGAAATCTAATAATTTACATAAATAAAAGGGTACATATTTACGATAGTGATTTTTTTTTCAATCCTAATTTACAAATAAAAAGATTCAGATGCTTAATCATGTGTAAAAATCGGTGTCAAGAATCGGAAGTTGTTATGAAATTGTAATGCACAGAAACGGATGCGGTATACGGAGGTTGTAACGGTTGTAAAGTCGGCACCATAGGTCTTCAGAAGACTTGAAGTCTTCTTCCACCAGAAATGAAAACCTTTTATGATTAATTAGCGGCCTATAAAACGAGATCTGCATGATGTACCGGTCCTTCAACCTGTCTTTTTAAGTGATCTTACTGCATACACGTCTCTCTTACTATCTATGACGTCTTCACATTTAATCTGTTGTATGCATGTCTACTTATTCATACTTAAGTCTGGTAGAATATAATGTTTTACTAGTTTCAGCTTTCAGTAACTGCGATTACTATAAGATACAAACCTTAATGTAAGTATTAGTAAAGTAATATGAAAACACGAAGGGGGAAATTAAGGGGGGGGGGGGGCTTTTTGGTCTGAATGGATAGGAGTGACATATTTCCAGGGAGGGGGGGGGGCAAAAAGATCACGGTTTATTAGATTTGGGGAATACTTTATTTCAAACATGCCATGAAAATCTATAGCTAATAATAATATCATGATGAATAGTTGTACACCAGTATCACGCTCGAGTATATACACTCAAAAAAAGGTCATGAAATCTTTAAATCAGTTTAACTGAGGTCTGGAGCTGGCATGTCATGATCAGTAATTACTATAGTAATTCAGACCACTTTGTTAATTTATATTGATTAATATCATTTTGCTTAGTTTCTTCTGCTACCTATTTTCATGATTTTATATTGGACTGGGACTTCTTTTGAACTGAATTTTCACTGTGCGTCGTAACGCGTACGTATTCCTCTCGTCGTAACGCGTATTACTCTATGTTTTTTTTTAATTCCCGTGACAATGGCTAGAGGTTCAAAAGGGAGGGGGGGGGGGGTCTCACAAAACATGTTTAATCCCGCGTCGCATGAATGCCCATGTCCCAAGTCAAGAACATCTGATTTAACTGTTGGTTTTTTTTAAATTTTGGTTCATTTATATGTTTCGGAGTTTAGTGTTGCGTCAATTGTCGCTGAATTGGTAGACATTATTGTTTAAGGTCCAGCTGAAGGTCGCCGCTTGGTGCGGGATTTTCTCGCTGTGTTGACTCGTTAGTGGCCTTGGGCTGTTCTCTTTGGCCGAGTTGGTGTCTCTTTGACGCATTCCTCGTTTCCTTTTCCATTTTTTTCAACTTCTGAAATCAATTAGATAACACTCTTATTCAATATTCTTAATTTTAAATGGACTATGATACAGGACAAGAAAAGCCTACGAAAAAATACAATCTTTACAGAAGCTACTTTTGAGCAACCACGAATATTAATATATATAATGCGTTCATTCAAGACCACAGGGGCCTGTTTAATGGAAAGCCAACGGGGTCAAAAATTCTTAATTCGTAACTTGTCAATTCGTAACTTGTAGTTGTGTAATTTCATAATTCGTAATGCGTAAATTGTCAATGCGGCGGCGTTAAACATGTTTATGAGATCTCCACCCTCCCCCTATACCTCTAGCCAATGTAGAAAAGTAAACGCATGACAATAAAACTATTTAAACGAAAACAAATATGCCAGACAGCAACTAATGACTACCAATGAGTTACATGCTCCAGATTTGGGATAGGCACATATATATACTATGTCGGGGTTAACATGTATATTATCGTCAAATTTGGTGTTATATTCCAGGTTTTATGAACTTTTTTTGTTAATTCTCGGTTTAACAGCCAATGTACACCTTTAAAAACATCATACATTTGATGAAAGATGGGTGTTCGTCAGTTGTTTGTTTTACTGGAATATCATAGGCTGACACAGTGTTACTGTGAAAAACCGAACTCAAACTTTTTTTCATGGTATTTACAAACAAAGTTTTGAGTAGAAGCATATAACACAAATGGGTAAGATATGTCTCAATTTCTTGGAATATTTAAAATTGAAACAAAATAAAAGAAAGAATCCCTTGAAAAGGAGGATGCACTCATTGATATAATGATGGTATATTTAATGAAATAAGTACATCATCAATATATCTGAAAATGAAATTATAAAATTTTGCCATTTGCTTTTCTCTCTCTATTTATGACGTTTTGGAGAAAGTTCATATTACTAATTTAGTGTATTTGTTAATGGAACTAGAGTGGTTCTTAACCAGACAAAATTCTGCTCGACTCAGAACATAATCGGAAATATAATAGGTAATGCGAGAAAAAAAGAGAATAAGAGTTGGCTTAAAGATAAAGAAAAGAGGAATAGAAAGAAAAATAAAAAAACAGAAAACAGAAAAAAAATCCTCCTTATCGAGAATCTTGTTTTGTTTTGATAAGAGCCTAAACATTAACGCAGTAGTGAAGGCATGTAATAAAACTAGAGACATCGTTTTGTTTATTTGAGGGCGTTCAAATACGAAGTGCATATCTTTTGTTGTTCTGCGGTTTTCATATATATACATATTATTTGTGCGTTTCTCTGTTATGAATGTTCTTGCGTGTGTTTGTGCTTTATTTCTGTCACGTAGTATTTTATCGATATATTTGTTTAACATTGTCATAAAGCGGGAAGATTGGCATGCCATTAAACCTGGTTCAAACCACCATTTTATCTTAAAATGACCTGTACCAAGTCAGGAATATGACAGTTGTTACCAAATAGTTCGTTTCTATGTGTCTTGGCGTTTGTTTTTGTTGCAATCCAGTATTTCTGTTGTTCCTTTGTTTTCATCTTATAGTTGATGTGCTTCCATCAGTTTTGGTTTGTTAGACATTTGTGGTTTTTTTTTTATGAATTTTGAACATCGGTATACTACTGTTACATTTACTTTAACATGTTTAGGCAGTAAATAATGTGAATGAGTTTGATTTTCATTTTTCATACAAAAGTCTTGATTTGACAAATAACGGTAAAAAGTGAATACTAATTATTTTGTGTTATTGGTATGCAGTTAAGAATTTAAATCTTATTTATATCTCAACTCTGATTAATTTAGTTTGATATAGACGATAGACTTTTTATGTTTTAATTTTTGAATTGTGTTAACAAGAGAAGTTACTATCCTCTCGTCGTCTACATCACTGTCGGATTGTCATTTGAAGTATAATAACCTTATAAGACACTTAGGATTTTCAAAAACACTTAAAACATTATTGCATTGGCGATATACTTTTACTTACTTGAAGTAGATGTGTAAGTATCATATACATGTATCATTAAATGGTACAAACGTGCACATAGACAATTTCTTGTCAGTTTCAAATT
>CM034360.1:98245968-98624303 GCA_019925275.1 Mytilus edulis
CTTTGTAGAGTAAATATTAGAATGAACACATTTAAAATAAATTGGTTTACTGACTAAAACATGGTATAAATTTATGTCCATGAATGCAACATGTTTATTGCAATTCCAGAAACGTCCGACCCTTCACAACAAAAGAGGGTGTAGCCAGTTACAATAACTATTTCATTTTATCAATATATACATACACAAGTACAATGTTTTTTTTATTGTGTAACACGTAGTGTACATGTATCAGGCTTGCATAAAAAAGTTCGGTCACTGGACATTTCTAGTTATTTCATTCCGTGTTTATTCATACGGAATAGGAAATGCATTATCGCCATGCATTTGAACAAGTTATTGATAAGATATAGATAAGCGGAATCGAGTTTAATAATCTCTATATTTTTTTCTGTTTCAGAAAATATCCTGTCGATTTATTTATTTAATTTGCTTGTTTACCAACTTTTTTGTATGTTTTATTTGAGTTCGTTGTAATTCCAAATGTTTATACCAGCGTATAGGAAAAGTATACTTCGTTGATCATTTACGCGCATCATTAAAAATACGGACAAAAAAGAGAGCCACGGTGCTTATCTTCTGTTTCGTATTCAGTATATATATACAAATAAGTTTCAATTTTAGGACAATGTACACGTTTGATGGTTTTACACTAGTAATTTTGGGGCCCTTTATAGCTTGTTGTTCGGTGTGAGCCAAGGATCCGTCTTGAAGGCCGTACATTACCCTATAATTGTTTACTTTTTTAAATTGTTATTTGGATGGAATGTTGTCTCATTGGCACTCACACTACATCTTCCTATATCTACATAAAACGTTTGTCAAGCAATAGCACATTGTCACTTTACGTTTCGTGTTTTTATTCTCAACCATTTTCTATAGAAATTGAAATATATTAACATACGGAGGAGGAGGAGAGCTCAAATATTATTTACTTGCATTTGCAAAGTCATTAACCTATAATGCAGTGGTTGGGTTTGGTTGCTGTCTATCATATCTGTTTATTTTCGTTTATTGTATAAATAAATGTTCAAATGCATTATATCTTTCGTCCACTTAACACCCCCTTGTTTCACTCCCCTCGAATCTAAGAAAAGTGATCATTGTTCCGTAACTTTATAGCGAATAAGGGGAACGAACCCCTTCCAGGAAATGGCTTCAAGGTTTAAAAAACTTTGCAGTTTTTATCAACTAATAAAAACAATAAGAACCTGTGTTTCCGTATGTCCAGTGGCCAATAGTTCAAGCATATATATAGAGCATAACACGCTTAATGAAATACAAATAAATACGGATTTGTGATGAGGATAGATTGGGAGATGCAACTGGACATGTTTTTATTTCAATCGTAAAACAAAAATGTTTCGTTTCAATATCCAAATAAATAACTAATCATATTGAACGTTGTTGAACTGCATTTTATTATTACATGTATATGATTGTAAATCTTGAACTTTATAATATTACGACGAATAACACCGCAGAATTTCATGATTGGCTCACATTAGCCTTGTTACGGGTCACTTGTGAACTCCTATGAAAAGAGGACGTAGTGGCAACAAGTCGAATTTTTGCAGCAAAGGTATGGTAAGTAGTTGTCATTTGTTGATGTGGTTCAAATTTTTTTATATAGATTAGACCATTGATTTTCTTGTTTGAATGGTTTTACGCTTGTAATTTTTTGGGCCCTTAATAGCTTGATGTTTGGTGTGAGCCAAGGCTCCGTGTTGAAGACCGTACGTAGCCCTATAATGGTTTACATTTATAAATTTTGACTTGGAAGGAGAGTTGTCTCATTGGCAGTCATACCACATCTTCTTATATCTATATAACATAAAGATCAATATTATAGTATGCCTAAGTTTTTACAAATCTATGCCGGGCTCGCGAGTTTCCAAAAACAGTGTTCAGCTTGAGTCACGGATAGACTTAACGATAGAAAAAAACACCATAAAAACAACAAACTTTAACAACAAATTTTATACTTACTTCCTGCAGCTTTCAACTTATTAGTAACAGCAGGTGCAAATACAGCCAATAATGTCAACATGATGTGTGCTGAATGAAAAAAAGAAAAAATATACAACTGTGTTGTTTATAGAGCTCTTATTGTTTGCTTGCTGTCTCATATGCGTAAACATCAGTGTAATTAAATTTCTTATTACTTCGAATTGTGTTTTTTTTTCTTTATCCTTACATTTTATATCAACATAGTTTTAAGTTTTTGAAAGATATTTTTTGTTTCGCTAAAAAGAAAAACAGTCGGTAGATTCATTTTTTTTTTCATTTTAGAAATAAAAGTGGGTATAATGTGTTTTAAGTCATATGAAACCTCAAATTAAAAATAAAAATATGCTTTATATGTTTTTTATTACAAAATGGATAGTTGGCAAATTCAAACTTATGTACTATACTTTTTCTGAAAAAAATCTTTAATTTGTCCACATTTAGAATAATTCTACTTTAGTTTTTTTTATTGCTTGCTTCCAGTGATCCGACATAATTTCCGTATTCAAAGTGACCTTAGCGTGACCCTGCTCGTAAAAATCCGGTGATCGCAATACGCATGGATCTGTCACTGAAATAAACTATTATCTTATTCTGCATGTTATACACGTGCTCAATATCCATGCCTCTTTGTTGATTGTTTACTAAAAGGGAACAATCGGTAAACTTCTGCTCCAAAACACGACAATTAATAAACTGCCATATCTTTACTTCATAACAGACAGAGAGAAAAAAAAAAAAAATGACGATTATAAATACGATAATTTTGCAAAAAAAATGATAAAATCGTGCACAGAAGACTAAGTGTTGCATAATGATTGTGCGAGGCATATATATTGTCCCAGTGAGTTTAGCGCTCACGAACATGTTTAACCCCACAACATGTTTAATGTGCCTGTTCCAAGTCAGAAGCCTGTCGTTGGTTCGTGTCTGTCTTATCTGTTTTTCGTAAATTGTTTTGTTATAAATGAGGCTGGTAGTTTGCTCCCTTGAATTGTTTCATGTTGTCATTTCGTTTAACAGCCGATTATACGGTATGCGTTTTCTCATCTTTGAAGACCGTGCGGTTGCCTATAATTGCTAACATCAACTTCATTTAAACTTTGATGTATACATGTAGTTGTCACATTGCAAATCATACAACATCTCCTTATTTTTATATAGATATAGGAAGATGTGGTGTGAGTGCCAATGAGACAACTCTCCATCCAAATAACAATTCAAAAAAAGTGAACCATTATAGGTCAATGTACGGCCTTCAACACGGAGCCTTGGCTCACACCGAACAACAAACTATATAAAGGGCCCCAATATTACTAGTGTAAAACCATTGAAGCGGGAAAACCAACGGTCTAATCTATATAAAAAAAAAACGAGAAAAGAGAAACACGTAAAAATTACATAAACAAACGACAACTACTGTACATGTTTATTTCATGAAGGAAAAAAAATCCAACTTTACTCTGTCAGCATACCATTAACTCACAAAAGTAGAAATGGACAATAATATGAAAGAATTGGAATACATTCTCAAATAAACCAATTATAAGATAGTAGTAATCGTTATCAGCTCTTTGAAAGTTTTGTGGAAATTTTTTATAAGTGGTCGAAGGCCACGAGAAGAAACCAAGTACTCGTAAAATATATCTTAGTCAAAAAGACTAAACAAATGCTAATATTTGGATACATTGACATACAAAACAATTCATAAAATCGTTTATAGTATAATTTTTACTTAATTCTTGTACTCACATTTTTAATTCCCGGAATTTTGAATACCAATAGACTGAAAAATCTTTGAAACAATGTACCAAAGAAGAAGATATAAAGTATAATGAAAACGTCAACGGCAACGCCATTGACAACGGCAACAATGGACGTCACGTCACAGAATCTCACTTGACGTCCACAGCCTCAGAAACGACGATAACTACATGTAACGTGACTTGAAGATGTAAAAAACGCTAAAATTACTCGTACCATAGATAACAGACACGAAAGTTTAAAAATGTTATCATAGAAAAAAATATACAGGTCTGAAAGAAACAATTCAACACCAGTTCTGTATCATAGTATATCGTCTGATTTAGGGTTACAAACAGACACATATTGTTACAGATTTCAGTATACTACAATAATTATTATAGCCTTTATATGTGATTGATACGAGTTGAAATCGCCCTAAGAGAAGCATATCGACTGCGGACAAAGTTCGAGGTCATATTCTTCTTTAGGTCGATTTAAAATCGTATTGTCTTAAACCAAAGGCTACAATTGTTATGGTTTTTATCAACGTTAATAATGTTAAATTGCGATGTTTCCAAAATGTATTTTGAGTAACATGCTGTATGCCCTGACAAATGTGCTGTTTTTGACCGACCAAAAAGCTAAACACAACAGTATTGAATTTCGCGTGCAAACTGTTTATTACATAATTGTATATTATGGTATCAAGTTTTAAAGAATCATTAAAAAATATTCGATTATTTATATCATGATGTACATCTTGGACAATCAAGATTTTAAAGGATATCAGAAAAAAATATCTTTCAACTGGTTTATTAATTTAAGTTAAAATAGAAACAAAATACTAATTCACTAATCAATAACAGATGTATAATTATATTAAAATTGAGAATGGAAAATGCTCGTTTTTTTTATACTACCTTTTACAAAATAATAACATACACATTGTACGTTGAGAATGTTTTTATTTGATTGTACGTGGTACTGCCATCCATAGATACATGCATGTGCGTTTAAGTTTGCTTCCTTCTGTAGCCATGTGAAATACCTGGAAACAGTATATCTAACTATGATCAATATATGCATTATGATCCTAGAAATACGAAACTGCAATAGCACCAAAACAGCATCATATGTCATATAATTGATAAAAGAAACGAACTATTTTGTACATATATAACAAAATTTATAATCTTGCAAAGTAATAATTATTATTATTTGTTATAGGTATTTTATATCTTTTGGATAGTTTTGTGATGTTTCGTAAATTATATCATAGTTTTGTTGAAATTCCCGGCCTTAACCTCACAAGACGGGACTTACACACAAAGCTCCGCCTACTTTCTTTAATCAGCACGGGATTTTAAACCGCTGAAATATCAGTTAGACCTGAATTTTCGACACCGAAGGATGCATATTTACATTGAAGGCGGATAACGTTACAGATCTAAATAAACATATGATCACCATAATGGTGAAGGAATTAGATTTACTGGAAATGGATGCAAGATAAGCCACAGATTTTTTTTATATTTGGAAGCTCTCTGGAATCCGAGATTTAGGGTGATTTTTTTTTTAATTTTTTTATCTCAACGGTCGAAATGTAAAATTGTTTTTATTAAAAACGAGAAAACTAACTTCACCATAGCTATCAAGGTTTATGACCCCCTCTGCAGCCATGTGAATTACTAAATTTTCAAATTGCAGTAGTACAAAAAAATCTAATGAATAATAGAGATGGGCCATTTCGTACATATACAAAGGAGAAACTTCGCGCAAAGCTTTATTTTTTATTGTTTCACTGCATTTAATAGAAAAAGGCTGTTGTATGGTAAATATAAACACGATTTTTGTAGACTTTAATCAAAAATGGGATTTTAAAATTAGCACGATTATAATCACATGTTGATCATATTAGGTAATTTATACAAAAACTTGAGCTTCATTTTGAGTAACCAGTTGCAATCAAACTTTAACGGTCCAACATTTATATTCTTATAAAAAGTGTAATGTATTTATCATAATTATATGAAGCTCCTTAAAAGAGGCGTGCCTGCTTTTCCATCCCTCTTAAAAAAAAACCTCCGCAAATTTAAATCTAGACACGTATCTGTACATTGGAGCCTTTGAGGATACAATCTAGATATATATTTAAATAACTGAAAATCAACGCATATTTTCAAGAAATATATATTAGATGTTTTAACTATTCGTTTGGTTGTTTTGAGAGGGAATTTAAAATTTGCTTATCTTAAAATATAGGACAACAAAGTTGGTGTACGTGAGTTCGATTCCCACCCTAGGCATTCATTTAAATCGGCTGGTGCAAAGCGGGCAATTTAGCTTAGTGGCCCCGCACTAACTGTTCTCCCTGTCTTTTCTTTTCTTTTTGAAGAAAATATACAACAAAACCATGGTATAATTATGAAAATTATACCATAAATAAATATGGTACAATTTTCGGTTATTGGATTTATAATCGTGTTGCATTCCCATAAGTTACATTGTACAGCGATAGGTTAATTTTCGATTATTGGAATTTATACTCGTGTTGCATTCCCATAGGTTACATTGTACAGCTATAGGTTAATTTTCGGTTATTGGGATTTATACTCGTGTTGCATCCCCATAGGTTACATTGTACAGCTATAGGTTATTTTTCGGTTATTGGGATTTATACTCGTGTTGCATCCCCATTGGTTACATTGTACAGCTATAGGTTAATTTTCGGTTATTGGGATTTATACTCGTGTTGCATTCCCATAGGTTACATTGTACAGCTATAGGTTATTTTTCGGTTATTGAGATTTATACTCGTGTTGCATTCCCATAGGTTACATTGTACAGCTATAAGTTTTCGGTTACTGGAATTTATACTCGTGTTGCATTCCGATAGGTTATATTGTACAGCTATAGGTTAATTTTCGGTTATTGGGATTTATACTCGTGTTGCGTTCCCATAGGTTACATTGTACAGCTATAGGTTAATTTTCGGTTATTGGGTTTAATACTCGTGTTGCATTCCCATAGGTTACATTGTACAGCTATAGGTTAATTTTCGGTTATTGGGATTTATACTCGTGTTGCATTCCCATAGGTTACATTGTACAGCTATAGGTTATTTTTCGGTTATTGGAATTTATACTCGTGTTACATCTTGATAGGTTACATTGTACAGCTATAGTTTAATTTTCGGTTATTGGAATTTATACTCGTGTTGCATCTCCATAGGTTACATTTTACAGCTATAGGTTAATTTTCGGGTATTGGGATTTATACTCATGTTGCATTCCCATAGGTTACATTATACAGCTACATGTATAGGGTAATTTTCGGTGATTGGGATTTATACTCGTGTTGCATTCCCATAGGTTACATTGTACAGCTATTATAGGTTAATTTTCGGTTATTGGGATTTATACTCGTGTTGCATCCCCATAGGTTACATTGTACAGCTATAGGTTATTTTTCGGTTATTGGAATTTATACTCGTGTTGCATCCCCATAGGTTACATTGTACAGCTTTAGGTAAATTTTCGGTTATTGGGATTTATACTCGTGTTGCATTCCCTGATTACATTGTACAGCTATAGGTTAATTTTCTGTTATTGGGATTTATACTCATGTTGCATTCCCATAGGTTACATTGTACAGCTATAGGTTAATTTTCGGTTTTTGGGATTTATACTCGTGTTGCATTCCCTGATTACATTGTACAGTTATAGGTTAATTTTCAGTTATTGGGATTTATACTCATGTTGCATTCCCATAGGTTACATTGTACAGCTATAGGTTAATTTTCGGTTATTGGGATTTATACTCGTGTTGCATTCCCATAGGTTACATTGTACAGCTATAGGTTAATTTTCGGTTATTGGGATTTATACTCGTGTTGCATCCCCATAGGTTACATTGTACAGCTATAGGTTATTTTTCGGTTATTGGGATTTATACTCGTGTTGCATTCCCATAGGTTACATTGTACAGCTATAGGTTAATGTTAGGTTATTGGGATTTATACTCGTGTTGCATCCCCATAGGTTGCATTGTACAGCTATAGGTCATTTAACGGTTATTGGGATTTATACTCGTGTTGCATTCCCATAGTTTACATTGTACAGCTATAGGTTAATGTTAGGTTATTGGGATTTATACTCGTGTTGCATCCCCATAGGTTGCATTGTACAGCTATAGGTCATTTAACGGTTATTGGGATTTATACTCGTGTTGCATCCCCATAGGTTACATTGTACAGCTATAGGTTATTTTTCGGTGATTGGGATTTATACTCGTGTTGCATTCCCATATGTTACATTGTACAGCTATAGGTTAATTTTCGGTTATTGGGATTTATTCTCGTGTTGCATTCCGATAGGTTACATTGTACAGCTATAGGTTATTTTTCGGTTATTGGGATTTATACTCGTGTTGCATTCCAATAGGTTACATTGTACAGCTACTGTATAGGTTAATGTTCGGTTATTGCAATTTATACTCGTGTTGCATCCCCATAGGTTGCATTGTACAGCTTTAGGTTATTTTTCGGTTACTGTGATTTATACTCGTGTTGCATCCCGATAGGTTACATTGTACAACTATAGGTTTATTTTCGGCTATTGGGATTTATACTTGTGTTGCATTCCCATAGGTTACATTGTACAGCTATAGGTTAATTTTCGGTTATTGGGATTTATATTCGTGTTGCATCCCCATAGGTTGCATTGTACAGCTTTAGGTTATTTTTCGGTTACTGTGATTTATACTCGTGTTGCATCCCGATAGGTTACATTGTACAGCTATAGGTTAATTTTCGGTTATTTGGGATTTATACTCGTGTTGAATCCCATAGGTTACATTGTACAGCTAAAGGTTATTTTCCGGTTATTGAAATTTATACTCGTGCTGCATTCCCATAGGTTACATTGTACAGCTATAAGTTAATTTTCGGTTACTGGAATTTATACTCGTGTTGCATTCCGATAGGTTATATTGTACAGCTATAGGTTAATTTTCGGTTATTGGGATTTATACTCGTGTTGAGTTCCCATAGGTTACATTGTACAGCTATAGGTTAATCTTCAGTTATTGGGATTAATACTCGTGTAGCATTCCCATAGGTTACATTGTACAGCTATAGGTTAATTTTCGGTTATTGGGATTTATACTCGTGTTGCATTCCCATAGGTTACATTGTACAGCTATAGGTTATTTTTCGGTTATTGGAATTTATACTCGTGTTGCATTTCCATAGGTTACATTTTACAGCTATAGGTTAATTTTCGGGTATTGGGATTTATACTCCTGTTGCATTTCCATAGGTTACATTTTACAGCTATAGGTTAATTTTCGGTTATTGGGATTTATACTCGTGTTGCATTTCCATAGGTTACATTTTACAGCTATAGGTTAATTTTCGGGTATTGGGATTTATACTCATGTTGCATTCCCATAGGTTACATTGTACAGCTACATGTATAGGGTAATTTTCGGTGATTGGGATTTATACTCGTGTTGCATTCCCATAGGTTACATTGTATAGCTATAGGTTAATTTTCGGTTATTGGGATTTATACTCGTGTTGCATTCCCATAGGTTACATTGTACAGCTATAGTTTAATTTTCGGTTATTGGGATTTATTTTCGTGTTGCATCCCCATAGGTTACATTGTACAGCTTTAGTGTAATTTTCGGTTATTGGGATTTATACTCGTGTTGCATTTCCTGATTACATTGTACAGCTTTAGGTTAATTTTCTGTTATTGGGATTTATACTCATGTTGCATTCCCATAGGTTAAATTGTACAGCTATAGGTTAATTTTCGGTTTTTGGGATTTATATTCGTGTTGCATTCCCTGATTACAACGTCGCCTTCAACATCAATATGAGATTCTGGATGACCCCGCATTTTATTAATTGTTTTCAGTTCAGTTCTTATATCAGCCATATCAGCTACATTTTGAATTTCAATCTTTTCATTCACTTTGTTGGCAGAATTTTGCATACCCTTTGTTGAAGGAGCAGGAATGTTGCCGCTCAATAAAATTTATCGAAGTCCTGATGAACCCATTGAAACTTGCGAAAGTCCTACTTGCATGCTATAATTAATTGCGGCAGGCTTTGGCCCCTTTTTTGTTGTTATAACTTCTTTATATAACTTGTACTTTTTTGAAATGAAGTTGCAATTATCACAATTGAGTGTAGCTCCCCATACAAAGCCTCTTTGTTCTTCTTTATCAGTATTCCACTGGAGATTGCCTTTACAGGTTGGTCTTTTACTTAAATGTTGTCGAAAGCTTTCATTCCACATTTTACTGCTTTTTTGTAAATGTACCAGTCTGTACGTGTCTTGTTCTGCCCTACCGTAACAAAAAAAAATGTTCAGGAATAGTGTTAAAATTTATTTAAATGGGAAAATAGAAGTTTTTCAAGACTGAAGTTTTCAACGAGAATTACGTCCCTTACACCAGATGTTTTAAATTAATGTAAAAATATATTTTGACAGCTCTACAGGTATTATTTGTGTTATAAAAGTAGAAAAGAAGTCTTAAAGTATTAATTGTAGTAAGTTTGACAACTATTTTTGTCAAAGTTTGCTTTTTTCATCAAAATAATTGAATTTATTTTATTTAAGGGGTAAAATAACAGTACAATTCAGTTGATTTTTATTTTGTCATTGCCCTATTTCTTAAATAAATGTTTTAAATGGGTAAAAAAATAATAATATTAGTATTTACCTAATGATATTTTCAGCTGTCATTGATTTACAATACAGAAATGAAGAGTCCTGCTTGGGTCTTAGAAGTACAGTAGTTTCAAAGTTTTCGGGCAGTTCATTATTGGCCGCAACCAGCTGCACACTTCTTTGAATGCAATTTATTTTTTTTGTGTTGTCTTTTTGAGTCTCAAATAAGTCCTGTTAACATCCTTAACTTTAAGGCCTTTGGAACTTCCATTTCTGTTTGAATCAGGTTGTTTTAAGGTAGAAAAGTGTCATTTTTTTCTTTTAGTATTGCCTTTCATGGTTAAATATTTCACCAATTTTCATAAAAAAGTTATCTTTGTCTACAGTTAGAGAAATTTAATTGGGTTTTTGTATCTGGGAAAGGTTAGGACAGGTGGAATTGGATCTGTCAATAGTAGCATAAAAGTTGACTCAGCATCTAGTTAGTCAGAGTGTGTTGATTGATTTATAGTGCAAGAAAGTAATAGATATATATACCTCTGACATCATACATCCAATAAAATGCCATTTCAATAATAATTTACCTCTAATTGACAGAAATGCATTAAGTTATCAACTGTTTTAATATTACACTAGAAATATGCACTCTACTTGTCACTTTTTATATGAAATAGGAATAAATACTTTCAAATTTGACAAAAAGACACCTGAAATAATTACAAATAATGATAGTAAAAGGCCTCAAGCTGGCCTTAAATGCGACCATCAGTCTCCATTTTTCCTTTAAATGAAGTGCATTTCATTTCTACTTGAAATACAATATAATAAGATGCAGTGCTCATTGTATTAAATGTAAAAAAATATGAAATACTAGTTAGTCTTATATCTTCTTTTTCAGAGTTGAAAATTGGATTTCCGCAGCATATGGGTAGTCGTTTGATTTTCCTCTGTTTTCATGGAATGGATGTAAGAACACCTCAAGATTTCTCAGACAGTTTAAGAAATGATTATAGATAGTGAATAAAAGACATTTACAGCATATTCTTTTAATTAAGTGGTGGTTAAGGCGGCACGGTAGTATTTGCTTCCAACGTTTTAGGTTGCTCCTTTGTGTACCCTACTTAGGTGAATACTTATGACACTGTGATTGGACATTGAAATGGATTATCAACCAGAAACATTTTTTTCAAGTATTTTAACCAATTATGAGTCTGAAAAATTCCAATTTTTAAATGTAACTATTGAAATAAATTTTTTACAATTTTTTTAGAATATTACATTTACTGCGGCCAAATATGATGTAAATGACTGGTTCCCTTAGACTGGTGACAATAGATTAAAAAGTAAACGGTCATGATGGTGTTTCTCATTTATTTTTGAATATCTGAATGAAAGTACTTGAAGTTACAGTAGGTTTTGGGTCTTGGGGAGTGTTTGAAAGTCATGAAAATCTGAAAAATGTAGTCGCCTATGGCAGGGAAATACCACCGTGCCACCTAAACCGAGATACATGTCTCCAATGTTGTCATGTTAATTGCCGCTGTAAGACTCACAGACTTGTATATATGGCATACGATAAAATATTACATCCTCATTTACAAAATAAAAATGAATATGGAGAACAATTAGATGTCAGTCATCTATGCAACAATAAGAAATGTATCCTAATTGAATATGTGCATGAGCCTCATTGTATAAATATGAACAGACATGAATGTTTTAAAAAAGGAAACTGTTCGAAACTGCACTATCCGTACTGCATGGTATGATACAAAAGGTATTCCTATGATTTTTTAGCCTTCTTCGTGTACGCTTCATGATCACCTCTTGCTGTGTCGGCCAGTTTTTGTCGAATATTTTTTTGGCACTTAAGTAGCATACCCTTCTCATATGTATTTACCTCCTGATTTTTAGAGTATAATTCAAATTTTGCTTTAGCTTTCTGTTTCCTGTTCTTCATATATTTAGCTAATTTTTTATATTGTTTGTGGTTCTCAAAATGTTTTGATCTTGCTGTAGGTGTGTGTGAACTTTAGATCCAGCTGTGACCGGGGCAACATCAGACAAGCATAAAGCCATCACGGATTCACCTGGGCCATGGTTTGCTGAAGAAACAGCGCTATTCGCCCTGCCTTGGAAATTTTTGCTGAATGTATTACTTCTAGGTAAGGAACGCCTAATTATTCTAATGACACATTCAGATTTATGGGTATTTGTTCTCAGTTTAGTGCGCTCTAATTCTTTTGGGCCTAGTCTGTAATTAATACATTTTCTTAATTCTGTCTGCTGTTTCAGAGTTAGATTAAATTTAAAGGTTTTATGCAAATAGATGCTCCTGTTGATCCATGGATCTTCTATCCCCTTGCAAACAAAGGAATTTCTTTTACAGAGACAATGTTTACTTTGATAACAAAGAATAATAGCATCAACTGTGTGAGACAGCTTTCTTTTGAAGGTTTGGAAATTCCCATCACAATGTTTTAATGCAGATTTGTATTCAGCATGACATCTTTGGCTTAGATCTAATGCGAATCTGCCGATTAGATCGTCTCGCTGTTTTTTAGTCCTAGCCGGCATCAAACTTGTTAAAATTTTATTTTTCTTTATCTGTGTTCGGTGATTGTCAGAAAAGTGTCGCGTATCTATTAAATGCTCAGGTGTTACTTTTGAATTATTATTAGATGCCAATTGCTCAGCTGCTCTATAGGCACTGCTGTCAGGATCTGTAGTAATGTGTCTTACTTCAAAACCCTCACTGTACAGTTTGGATAAACTCTCACTTGCACTCCGCTGCTCATTCCCTATGCTTTCGACCATTTGTAAGTTTTGTGTACATTTACAATTTTTGTTGTTGATGTTTTCTTTACTATGATCCTTCCCATCACTGCACAGTTTATTTTGTGTGACAAGATTGATTACTAGCTTTTTATCTGTCATGTTTTCAACAACAACATAACAACTTTGGGTTTCCGGCTGAAATGGAGTTTTACCAATACCACTGTATAGGGGATTATTATAACATCCGTCGCCTTCAACATCAATATGAGATTCCAGATGACCCCGCATTTTATTAATTGTTTTCAGTTCAGTTCTTATATCAGCCATATCAGCTACATTTTGAATTTCAATCTTTTCATTCACTTTGTTGGCAGAATTTTGCATACCCTTTGTTGAAGGAGCAGGAATGTTGCCGCTCAATAAAATTTATTGAAGTCCTGATGAACCCATTGAAACTTGCGAAAGTCCTACTTGCATGCCATAATTAATTGCGGCAGGCTTTGGCCCCTTTTTTGTTGTTATAACTTCTTTATATAACTTGTACTTTTTTGAAATGAAGTTGCAATTATCACAATTGAGTGTAGCTCCCCATACAAAGCCTCTTTGTTCTTCTTTATCAGTATTCCACTGGAGATTGCCTTTACAGGTTGGTCTTTTACTTAAATGTTGTCGAAAGCTTTCGTTCCACATTTCACTGCTTTTTTGTAATTGTACCAGTCTGTACGTGTCTTGTTCTGCCCTACCGTAACAAAAAAAAAATGTTCAGGAATAGTGTTAAAATTTATTCAAATGGGAAAATAGAAGTTTTTCAAGACTGAAGTTTTCAACGAGAATTACGTCCCTTACACCAGATGTTTTAAATTAATGTAAAAATATATTTTGACAGCTCTACAGGTATTATTTGTGTTATAAAAGTAGAAAAGAAGTCTTAAAGTATTAATTGTAGTAAGTTTGACAACTATTTTTGTCAAAGTTTGCTTTTTTTCATAAAAATAATTGAATTTATTTTATTTAAGGGTAAAATAACAGTACAATTCAGTTGATTTTTATTTTGTCATTGCCCTATTTCTTAAATAAATGTTTTAAATGGGTAAAAAAAATAATAATATTAGTATTTACCTAATGATATTTTCAGCTGTCATTGATTTACAGTCCAGAAATGAGGAGTCCTGCTTGGGTATTAGAAGTACAGTAGTTTCAAAGTTTTCGGGCAGTTCATTATTGGCCGCAACCAGCTGCACACTTCTTAGAATGCAATTTACTTTTTTTTGTGTTGTCTTTTTGAGTCTCAAATAAGTCCTGTTAACATCCTTAACTTTAAGGCCTTTGGAACTTCCATTTCTGTTTGAATCAGGTTGTTTTAAGGTAGAAAAGTGTCATTTTTTTCTTTTAGTATTGCCTTTCATGGTTAAATATTTCACAAATTTTCATAAAAAAAGTTATCTTTGTCTACAGTTAGAGAAATTTAATTGGGTTTTTGTATCAGGGAAAGGTCAGGACAGGTGGAATTGGATCTGTCAATAGTAGCATAAAAGTTGACTCAGCATCTAGTTAGTCAGAGTGTGTTGAGTGATTTATAGTGCAAGAAAGTAATAGATATATATACCTCTGACATCATACATCCAATAAAATGCCATTTCAATAATAATTTACCTCTAATTGACAGAAATGCTTTAAGTTATCAACTGTTTTAATATTACACTAGAAATATGCACTCTACTTGTCACTTTTTATATGAAATAGGAATAAATACTTTCAAATTTGACAAAAAGACACCTGAAATAATTACAAATAATGATACTAAAAGGCCTCAAGCTGGCCTTAAATGCGACCATCAGTCTCCATTTTTCCTTTAAATGAAGTGCATTTCATTTCTACTTGAAATACAATATAATAAGATGCAGTGCTCATTGTATTTAATGTAAAAAAAATATGAAATACTAATTAGTCTTATATCTTCTTTTTCAGAGTTGAAAATTGGATTTCCGCAGCATATGGGTAGTCGTTTGATTTTCCTCTGTTTCCATGGAATGGATGTAAGAACACCTCAAGATTTCTCAGACAGTTTAAGAAATGATTATAGATAGTGAATAAAAGACATTTACAGCATATTCTTTAATTAAGTGGTGGTTAAGGTGGCACGGTAGTATTTGCTTCCAACGTTTTAGGTTGCTCCTTTGTGTACCCTACTTAGGTGAATACTTATGACACTGTGATTGGACATTGAAATGGATTATCAACCAGAAACATTTTTTTCCAGTATTATAACCAATTATGAGTCTGAAAAATTCCAATTTTTAAATGTAACTATTGAAATAAATTTTTTACAATTTTTTTAGAATATTACATTTACTGCGGCCAAATATGATGTAAATGACTGGTTCCCTTAGACTGGTGACAATAGCTAAAAAAGTAAACGGTCATGATGGTGTTTCTCATTTATTTTTGAATATCTGAATGAAAGTACTTGAAGTTACAGTAGGTTTTGGGTCTTGGGGAGTGTTTGAAAGTCATGAAAATCTGAAAAATGTAGTCGCCTATGGCAGGGAAATACTACCGTGCCACCTAAACCGAGATACATGTCTCCAATGTTGTCATGATAATTGCCGCTGTAAGACTCACAGACTTGTATATATGGCATACAATAAAATATTACATCCTCATTTACAAAATAAAAATGAATCTGGAGAACAATTAGATGTCAGTCATCTATGCAACAATAAGAAATGTATCCTAATTGAACATCTTGTGCATTAGCCTCATTGTATAAATATGAACAGACATGAATGTTTTAAAAAAGGAAACTGTTCGAAACTGCACTATCCGTACTGCATGGTATGATACAAAAGGTATTCCTATGATTTTTTAGCCTTCTTCGTGTACGCTTCATGATCACCTCTTGCTGTGTCGGCCAGTTTTTGTCGAATATTTTTTTGGCACTTAAGTAGCATACCCTTCTCATATGTATTTACCTCCTGATTTTTAGAGTATAATTCAAATTTTGCTTTAGCTTTCTGTTTCCTGTTCTTCATATATTTAGCTATTTTTTTTATATTGTTTGTGGTTCTCAAAATGTTTTGTTCTTGCTGTAGGTGTGTGTGTGTGAACTTTAGATCCAGCTGTGACCGGGGCAACATCAGACAAGCATAAAGCCATCACGGATTCACCTGGGCCATGGTTTGCTGAAGAAACAGCGCTATTCGCCCTGCCTTGGAAATTTTTGCTGAATGTATTACTTCTAGGTAAGGAACGCCTAATTATTCAATTGACACATTCAGATTGATGGGTATTTGTTCCCAGTTTAGTGCGCTCTAATTCTTTTGGGCCTAGTCTGTAATTAATACATTTTCTTAATTCTGTCTGCTGTTTCAGAGTTAGATTTAATTTAAAGGTTTTAGGCAAATAGATGCTCCTGTTGATCCATGGATCTTCTATCCCCTTGCAAACAAAGGAATTTCTTTTACAGATACAATGTTTACTTTGATAACAAAGAATAATAGCATCAACTGTGTGAGACAGCTTTCTTTTGAAGGTTTGGAAATTCCCATCACAATGTTTTAATGCAGATTTGTATTCAGCATGACATCTTTGGCTTAGATCTAATGCGAATCTGCCGATTGGATCGTCTCGCTGTTTTTTAGTCCTAGCCGGCATCAAACTTGTTAAAATTTCATTTTTCTTTATCTGTTTTCTGTGATTGTCAGAAAAGTGTCGCATATCTATTAAATGCTCAGGTGTTACTTTTGAATTATTATTAGTCCTAGCCGGCATCAAACTTGTTAAAATTTCATTTTTCTTTATCTGTTTTCGGTGATTGTCAGAAAAGTGTCGCGTATCTATTAAACGCTCAGGTGTTACTTTTGAATTATTATTAGATGCCAATTGCTCAGCTGCTCTACACTTTATTCGTAGTATATGTATGTTCAAAGTAAAGGTGGCACGGTAGTATTTGCTTCCAACGTTTTAGGTTGCTCCTTTGTGTACTTAGGTGAATACTTATGACACTGTAATTGGACATTGACATGGATTATCAACCAGAAACATTTTTTTCTAGTATTTTAACCAATTATGAGTCTGAAAAATTCCAATTTTTAAATGTAACTATTGAAATAAATTTTTTACAATTTTTTTAGAATATTACATTTACTGCGGCCAAATATGATGTAAATGACTGGTTCCCTTAGACTGGTGACAATAGCTAAAAAAGTAAACGGTCATGATGGTGTTTCTCATTTATTTTTGAATATCTGAATGAAAGTACTTGAAGTTACAGTAGGTTTTGGGTCTTGGGGAGTGTTTGAAAGTCATGAAAATCTGAAAAATGTAGTCGCCTATGGCAGGGAAATACTACCGAGCCACCTAAACAGAGAAACATGTCTCCAATGTTGTCATGATAATTGCGTTAAAATGTTAACATTGTCGCCTATGGCAGGGAAATACTACCGTGCCACCTAAACAGAAAAACGCAAACCGGAAGTCTAATCTGACTAAACATTTCGTCCAAAGACGGGACAAAATCCGGATGCCTTTTTCTCGTTTTTCTACAAAAATAACTCAATCTCAAAAATCATATGAATGGATGACAAATGCGACTATGCATAGGACACAGAGGATGATTACAGAGTTTTGATTAATTTATTGTGGAAAGAAAAGAAGCGACACACAAAATGAGTCCTTCTCGTTAAATAGTATAGACTTGTGTTGCAATATGTTGTGGTTTTTTTAAGATAATGTTATGTCCTAACAGGCTGCATTACTATTTTTGCCACCAATTGTTCCTGGATCCAATAACCCTTATCGTAAAATTTGCCAATTCGAAAAAACGTGGGTGGTAAACTTTTTTTTGGTGTATAGTTTGAAACTACTTATTTCGTTAATTTCCTTGAATAGGATGAGTGTTTATTTGTTATCTCTACAGCTCTGTACTTTGATTTTAAGTGTTGACAGCACTCTTGTGTACGTAGTTTGATTTTAAGTGTTGACAGCACTCTCGTGTACGTAGTTTGATTTTAAGTGTCTACAGCTATCTCATTTCCGTAGTTTGATTTAAAGTGTGAACAACTATCTGGTTGCCGTAGTTTGATTTTAAATGTCTACAGCTATTTCATTTCCGTAGTTTGATTTAAAGTGTCTACAGCTATCTCATTTCCGTAGTTTGATTTAAAGTGTGCACAGCTATCTGGTTTCCGTAGTTTGATTTTAAGTGTTTACAGCTATCTCGTTTCAGTAGTTTGATTTAAAGTGTCTACAACTATCTGGTTTCCGTAGTTTGATTTAAAGTGTGCACATTTATCCCGTTTCCGTAGTTTAATTTTAAGTGTCTACAACTATCTGGTTTCCGTAGTTTGATTTAAAGTGTGCACAGTTGTCCCGTTTCCGTAGTTTGATTTTAAGTGTGTACAGCTATCTCGTTTCTGTAGTTTGATTATAAGTGTGCACAGCTATAGCATTTCTTTATTCGTCTAGTTTGAAAACGTAGGCTATTTTAGTAATATGTTTTTCTGTATACCTTTGTTCAACTTAGACGATACCAGAATTAAATGACATATAAGTAAAAGAGGGACGAAAGATACCAAAAGGACAGTCAAACTCATAAATCTAAAACAAACTGACAACGCCATGGCTAAAAATGAAAAAGACAAACATACAAACAATAGTACACATGACACAACATAGAAAACTAAAGAATAAACAACACGAATCCCACCAAAATACTAGGGGTGATCTCAGGTGCCCCGGAAGGGTAAGCAGATCCTGCTCCACATGTGGCACCCGTCGTGTAAGTGTGTTTTATTTTGTCATCGTTCAAACAAACATATGACCAATTAGAAACAAGCTAAGCATAAGAGAATGGGTGGATATTACATTATTTAAAAAATCTTTTATAAAAAAGAATGAAACTAATTTGGAGAAATGTGTTTTTGTTGTTTAAAGTAAAAACACAAACATACTAAACTCCGAGGCAAATTCAGAACGGAAAGTCCTCTATTAAATGGCAAAATCAAATGATAAAACACATCAAACGGTTGGACAACAGCTGTCATATTCCTGACTTCGTACAGGCATTTCTAAAATGTACAAAATGGTGGTTTGATCCTGGTTTTATTCAGATGCAATCCACTGTGTATTGTACTGTTTTATTTCGAAAAAAGGGGAAATGCTTTTTTAAGATTTTTGTTTATTGAAAATACAAGCGAACAGGGTCCATAAGTTTCATGCGAAATTTCAGTTTAACATTTATAATATCGTGCTTTAAGAGTTTTTATTCTTTTTCCAAACATTTCAAAACTGTAAGTTTCATAATTATAACACTCAGACATCAAAAGAAAATAGAACTCATAATAAATATGTCATAATTAAATCTCCTCTTAAATAGGAAAATGTGTTTTTTAAAACCTTACTATCAATGATTAATGGTAAAAAAGAAGAATACAATGACTTGCTTTACGGTATTTCAAGCATTTGAAATACACACACATTTGCAATCTATTGACAGAACAGTAACACTTCTTTGACGTTTTGATCACACTGTGCTTTCTCATATCTAGATAACTATAGCATAGGCCATATTCAAGTCCCAAGTAAGGAGCCTGCTATTCAGTGGAGCCCGTTTGTTCCTGTATGTAATACTTGCATTTCGTGCATTATTTTAGTTTGTACAAATACAGGCCACTGGTTTTCACGTTTGAATTGCAGAACATTTGCTTTTTTAGAGCCTTTAAAACCTGACAATGCAGTATGGGTTTTACTCATTATTGAAGGCCATACCGTGACATTTAGTTGTTGATTTCTTTGGCAGCTTATCTCTTGTTGAGAGTTTTCTAATTGGTAATCGTACTACATCTTCTTTTAATTAAATGTTTTCCTTATTCTTTCGTAAATCATAAGTTAGACAGTCTTCGTATATCTTTAACCCTTATAAGATTAAGGTTGTGGTTGTAGTTTACCATGAAGTTGTAACATCAATTAAAAACGTAGAATACATGCTCATTATAAGGCGACCTTTTACAATTTATCGGATTGTTCCAATACCATGGGTCGCAATACAATTTACCGGGTTGCTTCAATACCGATATTCTCTATTAAATTTACCGGATTGCTTCAATACAAATTTTCTCAATACAATTTACGGGATTGATTCAAGACCAATAATATTAATTAAATATATCGCATTGATCCTCAAACCAATTATATAAATAAAATCATCCTGATTGATCCAATACCAATGGTCTGAATACAATTTGTACATATGCAACATCAATGTAAATTACTAATTTCTAAATAAACGTATTTGAGACTGGTGTACACAAGTTATGTTGTTGTTTGATCAAAGCTGCAGTAGATGCAACAACTACCTTTTATGGTTTGTCTACAACGTAACAAGTGTAACACATGACATGTATGTACTTGAACAAGAACAGCTAATGACCTGCCTGTCTTGAAACAAGTACAATAAATATCTTGCCTGAAATGATATCATTAATTACAACAATTTTGAATGAAATAGAAAGTCATCACAAGCAATGAATTTCTAAATATTTACTAATTTGTGTAGTTCATGTACACCAAGTACTGTTATTGACTTTCCATGAATTCAAACCATAAGAAGCAGACTATTCATGATTGAAAACAAGTCTAGCCAGTGAGTTCCATGATTTGAACAACCATTGATGTTCCTGTAATACAAACCAGTACAACCAATGATGTAACGTGATTAGGAACTAGTAAAACCATTGCCTCACTTGCATTAGAAACAAATACAATCAGTGACTTAGCTGGATTAAAAAGCAGTAAAACTATTGACTTAACTGGATTACAAAGCA
Organism: Mytilus edulis; assembly: GCA_019925275.1. NCBI lineage: Eukaryota > Metazoa > Mollusca > Bivalvia > Mytilida > Mytilidae > Mytilus > Mytilus edulis. The sequence goes on from CM034360.1 coordinate 98,267,006, forward strand.
GTACAACTATCGATTTTTTTGGATTACAAAGCAGTACAACTATTGATTTTTTTTTGGATTACAAAGCAGTACAACTATTGTTTTTTTTGGATTACAAAGCAGTACAACTATTGACTTAACTGGATTACAAGCAGTACAACTATTGATTTTTTTTGGATTACAAAGCAGTACAACTATTGATTTTTTTTGGATTACAAAGCAGTACAACTATTGTTTTTTTTTGGATTACAAAGCAGTACAACTATTGACTTAACTGTATTACAAAGCAGTACAACTATTGATTTTTTGGGATTACAAAGCAGTACAACTATTGATTTTTTTTGGATTACAAAGCAGTACAACTATTGTTTTTTTTTTGGATTACAAAGCAGTACAACTATTGACTTAACTGGATTACAAAGCAGTACAACTATTGATTTTTTGGGATTACAAAGCAGTACAACTATTGATTTTTTGGATTACAAAGCAGTACAACTATTGATTTTTTTAGATTACATAGCAGTACAACTATTGATTTTTTGGATTACAAAGGAGTACAACTATTGTTTTTTTTTGGATTACAAAGCAGTACAACTATTGACTTAACTGGATTACAAAGCAGTACAGCTATTGATTTTTTGGATTACAAAGCAGTACAACTATTGATTTTTTTCGATTACAAAGCAGTACAACTATTGATTTTTTTGGATTACAAAGCAATACAACTATTGATTTTTTTGGATTACAAAACAGTACAACTATTGATTTTTTTGGATTACAAAGCAGTGCAACTATTGACTTAACTGGATTACAAAGCAGTATAACTATTGATTTTTTTTGGATTACAAAGCAGTACGACTATTGATTTTTTTTTGGATTACAAAGCATTACAACTATTGACTTAACTGGATTACAAAGCAGTATAACTATTGATTTTTTTTGGATTACAAAGCAGTACAGCTATTGATTTTTTTGGATTACAAAGCAGTACAACTATTGATTTTTTTGGATTACAAAGCAGTACAACTATTGACTTAACTGGATTACAAAGCAGTATAACTATTGATTTTTTTTGGATTACAAAGCAGTACGACTATTGATTTTTTTTTGGATTACAAAGCAGTACAGCTATTGATTTTTTTGGATTACAAAGCAGTACAACAATTGATTTTTTTGGATTACAAAGCAGTACAGCTATTGATTTTTTTGGATTACAAAGCAGTACAACTATTGATTTTTTTGGATTACAAAGCAGTACAACTATTGATTTTTTTGGATTACAAAGCAGTACAACTATTGATTTTTTTGGATTACAAAGCAGTACAAGTATTCTTTTTTTTGGATTAATAGGCAGTACAACTATTGATTTTTTGGATTACAAAGCAGTACAGCTATTGATTTTTTGGATTACAAAGCAGTACAACTATTGATTTTTTGGATTACAAAGCAGTACAACTATTGACTTAACTGGATTACAAAACAGTACAACTATTGATTTTTTTGGATTACAAAGCAGTACAACTATTGATTTTTTTGGATTACAAAGCAGTACAACTATTGATTGTTTTGGATTACAAAGCAGTACAACTATGATTTTTTTTTAATTACAAAGCAGTACAGTTATTGATTTTTTTGGATTACAAAGCAGTACAACTATTGATTTTTTTGGATTACAAAGCAGTACAACTATTGATTTTTTTGGATTACAAAGCAGTACAACTATTGATTTTTTTGGATTACAAAGCAGTACAACTATTGATTTTTTTGGATTACAAAGCAGTACAACTATTGGTTTTTTTGGATTACAAAGCAGTACAACTATTGATTTTTTGGATTACAAAGCAGTACAGCTATTGATTTTTTGGATTACAAAGCAGTACAACTATTGATTGTTTTGGATTACAAAGCAGTACAACTATTGACTTAACTGGATTACAAAACAGTACAACTATTGATTTTTTTGGATTACAAAGCAGTACAACTATTGATTTTTTTGGATTACAAAGCAGTACAACTATTGATTGTTTTGGATTACAAAGCAGTACAACTATTATTTTTTTTGAATTACAAAGCAGTACAGTTATTGATTTTTTTGGATTACAAAGCTGTACAACTATTGAGTTTTTTGGATTACAAAGCAGTACAACTATTGATTTTTTTGGATTACAAAGCAGTACAATTATTGACTTAACTGGATTACAAAGCAGTACAACTATTGATTTTTTTGGATTACAAAGCAGTACAACTATTGATTTTTTTGGATTACAAAGCAGTACAACTATTGATTTTTTTGGATTACAAAGCAGTACAACTATTGATTTTTTGGATTACAAAGCAGAACAACTATTGATTTTTTTGGATTACAAAGCAGTACAACTATTGATTTTTTTGGATTACAAAGCGGTAAAACTAATGATTTTTTTGGATTACAAAGCAGTACAACTATTGATTTTTTTGGATTACAAAGCGGTAAAACTAATGATTTTTTTGGATTACAAAGCAGTACAACTATTGACTTAACTGGATTACAAAGCAGTACAACTATTGATTTTTTTGGATTACAAAACAGTACAACTATTAATTTTTTTGGATTACAAAGCAGTACAAGTATTCTTTTTTTTGGATTAATAGGCAGTACAACTATTGATTTTTTGGATTACAAAGCAGTACAGCTATTGATTTTTTGGATTACAAAGCAGTACAATTATTGATTGTTTTGGATTACAAAGCAGTACAACTATTGACTTAACTGGATTACAAAACAGTACAACTATTGATTTTTTTGGATTACAAAGCAGTACAACTATTGATTTTTTTGGATTACAAAGCAGTACAACTATTGATTGTTTTGGATTACAAAGCAGTACAACTATTATTTTTTTTTTAATTACAAAGCAGTACAGTTATTGATTTTTTTGGATTACAAAGCAGTACAACTATTGATTTGTTTGGATTACAAAGCAGTACAACTATTGATTTTTTTGGATTACAAAGCAGTACAACTATTGATTTTTTTGGATTACAAAGCAGTACAACTATTGATTTTTTTGGATTACAAAGCAGTACAACTATTGGTTTTTTTGGATTACAAAGCATTACAACTATTGATTTTTTGGATTACAAAGCAGTACAGCTATTGATTTTTTGGATTACAAAGCAGTACAACTATTGACTTAACTGGATTACAAAACAGTACAACTATTGATTTTTTTGGATTACAAAACAGTACAACTATTGATTTTTTTGGATTACAAAGCAGTACAACTATTGATTTTTTTGGATTACAAAGCAGTACAACTATTGATTGTTTTGGATTACAAAGCAGTACAACTATTATTTTTTTTGAATTACAAAGCAGTACAGTTATTGATTTTTTTGGATTACAAAGCAGTACAACTATTGAGTTTTTTGGATTACAAAGCAGTACAACTATTGATTTTTTTGGATTACAAAGCAGTACAATTATTGACTTAACTGGATTACAAAGCAGTACAACTATTGATTTTTTTGGATTACAAAGCAGTACAACTATTGATTTTTTTGGATTACAAAGCAGTACAACTATTGATTTTTTTGGATTACAAAGCAGTACAACTATTGTTTTTTTTGGATTACAAAGCAGTACAACTATTGATTTTTTGGATTACAAAGCAGTACAGCTATTGATTTTTTGGATTACAAAGCAGTACAACTATTGATTGTTTTGGATTACAAAGCAGTACAACTATTGACTTAACTGGATTACAAAACAGTACAACTATTGATTTTTTTGGATTACAAAGCAGTACAACTATTGATTTTTTTGGATTACAAAGCAGTACATCTATTGATTTTTTGGATTACAAAGCAGTACAGCTATTGATTTTTTTGGATTACAAAGCAGTACAGCTATTGATTTTTTGTATTACAAAGCATTACAGTTATTGATTTTTTTGGATTACAAAGCAGTACAACTATTGAGTTTTTTGGATTACAAAGCAATACAGTTATTGATTTTTTTGAATTACAAAGCAGTACAGTTATTGATTTTTTTGGATTACAAAGCAGTACAACTATAGATTTTTTTGGATTACAAAGCAGTACAACTATTGATTTTTTTGAATTACAAAGCAGTACAACCAATTTACTGTTTCAGAATCTAAAGGAAAATCATGGGTAGTCTCATTGTTCGTACACCAACATTAAAATAACGAAATGTCATTGGTTGTATGTCTATTGTATATAACGTTTCAAACCAATCATAACGTGTGTTAATAGGTGTTTCTCATTTCTCTTTTTTATAGAGATCATACCGTTGGTTTTCCTGTTTCAATTGTTTTACGTCATTTTGGAGTCTTATAGCTTCTTGTTCGGAGTCTATGAGCAAAGTGTCCCTTTTGAAGGCCGTACGTTTTAACCTATTATTGTTTACTTTTCTAAATATTGACGTGGATGTAGAGTTGTCTTATTGACGCTCATAACACTTCTTATTTGTTTATATTATTCACCAATCAATCGATAGATTAAACAAATCATTTTTCCAATCGAAATTCTAGATTCCCTCTAATTTTGTTTTAATTTCATAAGCTTTGTTCACCCTATACGATAAGCAATAAAACGTTATACACTTGCCATTCAATTGCGTATACATGTACACTTTGTAGCTTCTTTATTTTTAAAGATAAATGGTGATTATTATAGTAATCGCCCTTTTTGTATTGAAATTATATAAACAATCAAACAAATATCAAAGCAATATGAATGCAATTTGTTTTAAGTCGATAAAAATATACATACAAAATGGAAAGTGTTAAAAAAAATGCATCGTATTAAAACATTTATTTGATAAGATTGCAAAAAAATTGCCCTATAGAAACGGTCAACGTTCAATTAATATCAAGTATTTTTCCCAATTCATGTTGTATTAATTTTTTTAATGTGGAGATAAGTTATCTCCAATGCATAAAATATGTTGAATTTGAAATCATTCGTTGCCCAATCATGTAGCTTGTTTAAACCTATGATAGGAGCTATCTTACACTTGCCGTGAGATGAAAAATGTTTGCGCCTTGTTGATGACCTCACTGTGACTTTTTATCCGAGATTACTCTGACGTCCAACGGCTGTTTTCCAAGACAAGCATGGGCTTCGGAATGTCAAAGCACGTCCCATATCAAAAAGTGGATATTTGCCCGTCCAAAAGGGATGTGCTGCTACGTTGCTTCTGTTACCGAAAGACGACCTTGGATCCATATAAATCGGTCCTCAATTCATTTAATTTGCCATTGATCTCTTCATTTATGTAAGTTTCATCTACCTGCCACCCTTTAATTACTTCTCATATTTAGACAGTTTTCCTTGTCTGTTGGACATCAGACTATATGGTTTTGAGATGCAGAACAGCAGGGCATGCTCACGTTTTTTTTTGTTGTTTTTTCGGGAGAGGGTTCTGATTTTATGTCAATGTTGGATACTGCATTCCCTTTGTTTTTCTATCTTATTGTTCTTTCACTTGTTTCATGTTGATGGCATCACTATGACTTTGGGAGGCAAAAAAAGCAACAATTCATATTCTTCATCACTTCGTGTTTTTTTCCTTTTTGTGGTATCATTCTCCCACTTGTTTCAAGTAGATTGTTCTCATAGATTATCGTTATTCATCTCAACGAGATTGATTTTCTCGCTTGAGTCGGAACGGCGAAAACGAGAAACGGAATCGAGTTGAGATGACCAATGATAATCTATTTATCGCTGTTTCATCTATGATGACGTTGTCAATTTCATGGCAGTTTCATTAGCAACGCCACATAAGATTGAGGGAAATTGCTGGTGATATGAAAAATATCATGTGGTTAAATATTTTTAAATGAGAGTTACCTTCCTCGTGAAATGTATGAAATGTATGTTTAACATAACCCCAACAGAGGAACCTTCTAAAATTTATCATAGTTAGTAGAAAGCATAGAGTAACGAATACAAAATGGTATTTGAAGGGTATCATGAGGTCAAATCATTGTAATTTTATAATATTTGTAAGTATAACACTCATATGATTTTTTTTAACTACATTTCTGAAAGATCATGAACAAGTATAGGTGTAATGCGTTTTCGAAGACAATAGACATCTACAAGACGTAATGTTATAAGACACTTGTGGTGATTGTGTCAAAGCCGGGGTACATAATGTACAAAGCTTGGTCGAAGGAGGTCTTGGTAAGAAAAATGAAGTAGAAGTGGTTTTGAAAAACACAAAGGCATTGTCTGTTAAGCAGTTACGAATCGTTAGAAAAAAGCAAGAAAGATTGAAAGGGGAAGTCAAAATTAGATGGGGAAAAAATGCCCCAGATTCTTAAAATGATGACAATGTTTAAATTTATAATACTAACCTTATTCTTAAAAATGATCTTAATATGTATACATAATTGTAATGGTCTGAAAAATGTGAATATTTTTCAGAATTCTGTATCTGTATTATACCATAGGCATATTCGTTCTCCCTGTTACAGGAAACATTTTGGGATGATGACTATTAGAACTGAAACCAGAATTCATTGTTTTTAAACTTTAATGTTTCAGAAGAACGCACACCTAAATTATATATCGATGGAAAGAGGAAACGTGTACAATAAGAACAGTTTGGTTGTAAAAATTCAGAATGTCACATTTTTGTGAAATTGAGGTCAAAGGTCAGACCTAAAAATATACATTTATTATAAATATTTCAACCACAAGGACAAGAAGGAGAAATTTTCTTTATGTTTTCCATATTCGTGGTTACAGGGATGATTGGGAAGTATCCGTATTGAAACTGCAAAACAAATATCTCACCTTCTTTAAATCAAGCATTTGGATAAGTCTCTAAAGAGGCAATTATGTCGGCTAGTAACTTGAACCATTCCGTTTTGTTGTCGTCTTAATAGAGACTACTCAAAACCCTTCGCTTTTACCAGAACCAAAAACTTTCCGTCAAGCATTAGCACTTTACCTTTTCTCGGTTCAGCCTTTAAATGATTAAATAAACATCAAATACAATAACTGCTCTTAGATACTTATCGGTGTACTATTTTATGTAAGGCAGTAGGACATCATTTGCATAATCATCAAATATTTTTTGCAAGTGGTGTCCTGGAATTAACCATTGCTGGCCAACCAACGAAATATGCGTCAGAATTGGGATCAGTTTATGGCAAATTGCACAATATTTCAAGCATACCAATTTGATACTAGCCCATACATTATAGAAAATAGTTGAGGTTAGGAGGTAAAATGGCACCAAAAACGCCAAAAGAAGGAAAATAACTAGTTTTGGCCATTGGTTCATAAAATTTAATAGTGTTCGTCTACATGACACAGAAAAAAATATTGCGATTTAGACAGCCAAAACAGTTCTCATGACATTGGAATAAAAAAAATCCTGGGTCATGTTGCGCTGTTGTAAAATCATCTGCAAAATGTATAATAATTACAATATTTGAATGATAACAGAAAGTTAACCCCCTCACCCCAACCAGTTGCGAAAATAAGAGGTGTTGAAGTTCATCCAAACAAACTTCAAACATCAAGGAATGTTTTAACATGATAAGTAGCTTTCCAAAACATAATTAGAAAAAAAGAGAAAATAGGGGGCCAAAAACAGGTCTTATCGTACCTTGTCCTTTCAGTAAATTAGATACCTCAGGCTGACTGGTATAGTAAAATTATTTCACCGAATAGCCAACACTGACCATGTGTGCACTTAAGTATGTAAATCAATATGGCAGCATAATGAATCATATTTGTTTTTTTTTATGTCAGGATCCTAAACCTACAAGTCACTACATACATGGACATATCAAACGAGTTGGGATCGATATATTTATACCGTTGAATGATGTCAAAGGAACACCACAGTCAAAAAAAGGAAAATAAACATTAAGTGCACGAACATTTTTTTTTTTTATTATTTTTTTTTGTGCAGAGATTTCTGTTTCGAAATTTTGTCCTATGAATTTTTTTTTACATTAACTGGTTATAAAAGTAAAGATAAGAAATACATAAATGCGTCTCCAAAGTATGTTGCGATTGATGATGTGTTCATGATGATATTTTTCTTCATAAAACATGAGCTTCCAGCGTTTCGATCTCTGGAACCCATATACAATAGTTCTTTCACAGACACGCTGATGTATGTTACGGCCACAAGCCGCCTCTTTGGAGTTCGAGCATACACTAAAGAAATGTCAAACTACGCCAATAAACTCATCATAGATACCAGGATCAAAATTTTATATTTACGTCAGACGCACATTTCGTCTATAAAAGACTCATCAGTGACGCTCGAATCAATAAATGTTTTAAAGGCCAAATAGAGTACAACGTTGAAGAGCATCGAGGACCAAAACATCCTAATATTTTGCAAAATACAGCTAAGGTAATCTATTCCACATTAGGTATCTGTATCAATTTAGACTTCAGCTTCCATTTAAATATATTCATATTTCTGGACGTACATATGGCGGGGTTTAGGCTATTCTATTCAATCGTAGTTGATGGAAAACATTTTTTTCATGTTTATATAACTATCTTGAATTCGTTATCACTTAATTATTACTGTTTTGCAAAATATAATTATATATTTGTCAAAAAAAGTGGCATTAAATCGTAGAGGCAGTCTCATTATGTAAAAGAATAAAACATTTTGATCTTTTTGGATTTTCATCTGTCCCCTAGAAAATATCATGCTGTTTCAGTTAAAGTATATGACTTCCTGACTTTGTATTATAGGATTGAATGTATGATACAAATAACAGTAAAAATAAAACACAGTAACTACACAAAATTGTCGGTATAAATTTGGGGTGCCAGCATGTCCTCCTTTCACTAAATTTCAGTAGTTTTGATACATCAGGCGGATTGATATAGCAAAATTATTTGAACGTATCAACAAAACTGACCATAATATTATTTGAATTTTAGTGTGTAAATCTATATGGCTGCCTTAAAAATCAGAAGTTGGTTTTTTTTATGCAAGAATGGATTGTAATATACACATAAAAGCAATATTGGAACACAATGAATGCACAATCTTTGCCGTATTTATTTAGAATGTCACTCTTTAATCTCTGTATTCATTAACCATCACTGAAGTTAGTAGTTCAGGATGGTGTGTATTACAAAATTATTTAACTGCATCTTCCAACACTGACATGTCTGATTGCATTTGTACTTTATCATGTTTATATTAAAAAGTATATGAGGTTCTGTTGTGGGAATAGTATACTGTTAGTATATTATGTCGGTTGATTGATTTTTATTTTAACTTAACGTCAAGTGGTAACTATTTAATTCATGCATACAACGATTTTATTTTTCGGACGTCCCATAATCGTTTATAACCGTCAAAGACAAATCTGGCGAAAATGACGAGATTTTTCATTATTATATAACACTTTATTTATCTGTACCCTGTAGAATTTTCGTTAGAATAAAAAACAGTTTTCAAACTGTTTAAACTGAACCTCTTCGGGACTTCAGTTTTTGGTCGGTTTTGACCGATTTTCCTTTTTTTTTAAGGTTTAAAACGCATGCAATTTGATATGACGGTGCTTACGGATGTATTCGTCTGACTTTTCAGTCTCGTTCAGTCTCGTTGAAATCCCGTTCTTGAGTTATTTTAAAAACATGTGAAACATGTGGAAAATATCAATGAATTTAAAAAATATTATAATCAACATAACAATAGGAACAAATTGTGTATTAACAATTCATGGTTTTTGAGTAATTTAGTTTTCAAATATTACTGATTACGACAAATCAAGTCAGTCTTTGTTGCCAAAATTTTGAGAAAATTGGCGAGGGATACAAAACATGAAAGAATCATGTGCATCCCATATTATTTGAGTCTTTTCAAATTTCTTAGATATGCATTTTTTAAATCATTTATACCACAAAAAATTGAAATAATATGCACTTTGTTCTTAAAAAGGTGAAAAATCACAAATTTACAAAATTGACAGCATGGTAAATTTGACACAAAAAAGCATCAAAATATGATAAAACTTTCTTATATTAACCTATGGTTTGTTTAAGTTTAATATATTCAGATTGGTCTAAAACAACTTTATGGAAATAATGAACAAAAGTTTAATTGTGGAACTATAATTTGTTTCGCAATAATAGCCAAAATAGGTAAAAATTGATAAAAAATGGGATATTCATGTTAACACAGAAGTGTTGACTACTGGGCTGATGATACCTCGGGGACGAAACGTCCACCAGCAGTGGCATCGACCAAGTGATGAAAACAATTATCAAAGGTACCAGGATTATAATTTAATACGCCAGACGGGCGTTTTGTCTACATAAGACTCATCGGTGAGGCTCAGATCAAAATAATTATACAGCCAAACAAGTACAAAATTGAATATAATTGAGGACCCAACATTCCAAAAAATTGTGCCAACTGCGGCCAAGGTAACTCATTCCTGGGATAAGACAATCCTTAGTTTTTTGTAAAGTTCAAAGTTTTAAAGACAGGAAATTTGTAAAAATGGCAATATAATTGATATTCATGTCAACACCGAAGTGCTGACTAATGGGCTGGTGATACCCAAGGGGAAGAAACGTTTAGACCATGGATCTTTTGATGCAAGGTTCTTGATTCAAAAAGAAGAAAATTAGGTCAAGGCAAAAGTCAAGGTCATATTTTTTGTTTTGGTTTATTTTCAAACACAGTATTAGATATCATCAACATATTTTTCCTAAATTGTAAGTTGCGACAGGTCGTAACATGAATTTTAGTTGAAAGGGTACGCTTACATTAGATTGGAGTTTCCTCTCTTTTTTTATATTAGAAATTAGGCATATAGAGATATAACTCATTAACTATATAGAATCAAGATCTATGGTCTTTTGATTTGAAACCCTTGGTTTACGACCTGATATTGAACTCAAGGTCTTAGGTTTAATTGACGTTCTTGGTTTTGACCTTTACTTTTACCTCATATGATAAAGCCATGATACTTTGTTTTACTTTATGTTTGGTGTTTTGCACCACTTTTGATCTATGTCATGGCTATAAGTTTTAATGAGTAGATGGAACCTGAGTGCCTGGAAAGAAACCACTGACCTTCGAAAGGAAAAATGACACTCCTAGTCAATTAGAATTCTAGACGAGTGCAACCGCACCAGCGGGATTCGAATTCACAACCTGAATGTTGACTGGCTAGTGATTTCAGTACTTGAACTAATTAGACCACTTGACCACCGATGCCCCTCGCCCTTATAATGTGTTCATAATGGTATTATAGGTACTGTACATATGTAGGACTCGGCGGTGCGATAGGGACGCTGAAGTGCCATGTTCACGCTGAAGTAAGAACGATGGTCTACGCCGTAGTACGATTGTCCTTTCGCTGAAGTGCGATGGTATGGCATGATGTTTGAATATTATGACCTATTAAAAAAATAATGTTACAAAAATACAACAGGGATTTGCAGGCAGGAGGAAAGGGTTTTTGTGGATAAAAATATCATGCATAATAGGAAGTGGGAAAGAAAGTAACGAACAGTTCAATTCCTGAGCCTTTTTAGCAGTGCAGATTGAGTTTCTCAATTTTCTATGTCAGGCGGAAAGTCTGGGGAACAAAACGGCAAAATGCTGAACCTGGTTTGCAGATGACCTATAGACAGTGTTCGGAAAAATGATACAATTCTTTTCACAACAAATAAAATGTTTTGATTTAAATGTCTACTTTGACTTCTCTTCATTTAAACTTCACACGATTTTGTGTGGAAAATTTAATAATGAAATTACTTTGTAGTATTAGCAATAGTTTTGCAAGGTGCTTTAATGTGTTTGTAGTCCAAATTGATCAATCCAAACTTGTATTAACGCCACCCTAGTATTCGTTTATTGTGATCAAAGTGTTTATTGTCCACAAAAGAGGGACGAAAGATACCAGAGGGACAGTCAAATTCATAACCCCCCCCCAAAAAAAAAAACTGACAACGCCATGTTTAAAAATGAAAAAGACAAACAGACAAACAATATGTTAGACCGAAATTAATATGACTTGCTCCTATGTGTACTTCCTCATTTATTGTAATCTCCTCAGCGGTGTATCAGCTAATTTGAAAGTCTTTGGTGGATAACGTGACCATTTCTATTATTTGGACCTACACGCTGAAAAATTTTCGTCAGCATAGTTTCTGACTCCTTGCTTAAATAAATGCAAATTGGCTAATTTAAAGTTAGATTTAAAAGAAATGAAGATTGTAAAGTCTTGTAGTTTTATTTATTGATTAAAGGTAACAGAATTATGATTTAATACGCGATACGCGCGTTTCGTCTACAAAAGACTCATAAGTGACGCTCAGAGCAAAATAGTAAGATATCAAAACAAGTACAAAGTTGAAAATCATTGAGGTCCCAAAATTAACAAAAAAGTTATGCAAAATACGGCTAAGGTAATCCATTCTTGGGATACGAAAATCCTTAGACGAAACGCGAGTCTGGCGTATCAAATGTGTTTGTTATCCATGTCGTTGACATTTATTTTTCGAGCTATTACTTTCATTGTGTCTGTGGTATCTTTAGTTCTTTTTTATAAGCAGGGTACCTCTGATAACCTTTATCAATTTCGGGACGAAATTGTGTATGGGGATTTTGTTGGTTCTCTTTCTAAGTATAACTTAAAACCTTTTTGGGAGTATGTTTAACAATCATCTTTTTTTTTTTATTTTATCTTTAATGATGTTCAAAACCAAAACTTAAAAGTTCCAACTGTTGATAATGAATAACGAAGTATGCTGCAGGCTACGTATTCTTTTAACTCCTTTCTGGTATTATTTTCACTTGGTGCATTTTGTGTAGGAGAATCATCTGCAAAAGAGACATGCATTGCAATTAAAATGGATATACTTCAGAAATAAAAATAATTGATAACATTCTGTTCAATATATTGTTTTTAGTTTTCTATTGTTTGTCTGTTGTTCGTTTGTGTGCTCATAGCATTGACAGTTTATATCCGACTTATGGGTAAGAATGTCCCTTTGGGGTTCGTTTGTGTGCTCATAGTGTTGACAGTTTATATCCGACTTATGAGTAAGAATGTCCCTTTGGGGTTCGTTTGTGTGCTCATAGTGTTGACAGTTTATATCCGACTTATGAGTAAGAATGTCCCTTTGGGGTTCGTTTGTGTGCTCATAGTGTTGACAGTTTATATCCGACTTATGAGTAAGAATGTCCCTTTGGGGTTCGTTTGTGTGCTCATAGTGTTGACAGTTTATATCCGACTTATGAGTAAGAATGTCCCTTTGGGGTTCGTTTGTGTGCTCATAGCGTTGACAGTTTATATCCGACTTATGAGTAAGAATATCCCTTTGGGGTTCGTTTGTGTGCTCATAGCGTTGACAGTTTATATCCGACTTATGAGCAAGAATGTCCCTTTGGGGTTCGTTTGTGTGCTCATAGCGTTGACAGTTTATATCCGACTTATGAGTAAGAATATCCCTTTGGGGTTCGTTTGTGTGCTCATAGCGTTGACAGTTTATATCCGACTTATGAGTAAGAATATCCCTTTGGGGTTCGTTTGTGTGCTCATAGCGTTGACAGTTTATATCCGACTTATGAGTAAGAATATCCCTTTGGGGCTCGTTTGTGTGCTCATAGCGTTGACAGTTTATATCCGACTTATGAGTAAGAATGTCCCTTTGGGGTTCGTTTGTGTGCTCATAGTGTTGACAGTTTATATCCGACTTATGAGTAAGAATGTCCCTTTGGGGTTCGTTTGTGTGCTCATAGCGTTGACAGTTTATATCCGACTTATGAGTAAGAATGTCCCTTTGGGGCTCGTTTGTGTGCTCATAGCGTTGACAGTTTATATCCGACTTATGAGTAAGAATGTCCCTTTGGGGCTCGTTTGTGTGCCCATAGCGTTGACAGTTTATATCCGACTTATGAGTAAGAATGTCCCTTTGGTATATTTCGTCTCACTTTTACTTTAATTACAAGATAGGTATAATTCTACATTGATATATGTTTTCAGTAGAAGAACAAAACAAATATTATGATATTGAAGGCACGAGTTACTCTTGTGAGATACATTTTAGTACTTTATACGATATTCGATACTTTGGCACAATCAGGACGACACAACCTTCTAATGCTCATGGATTCTGAAGCTTATTGATTTTTTCTGGTTCGTTATGCTCAGTCTGCTTCTGGGTTTTTTATAACTATTTGATTTGAATGTGTATATCATGCATTTGATAGGATAAGCTGTCACTTACTGTAAGGTTTTATAACTGACACTGAACCCATGACTTTGGTCACCATTATCAGTTACGAAGTGAATGATCATCTTATTGGAAGTGGAATTAAATTCTTTTCCTTCAAAAGGACCGGCAAACAAAGTATCTAGTAATGCATCGGCTTTAACCTCACCATCATATATCTAATCAAAATCATTTATTATAAATAGATAATGATGTTTTAGTATCACATTACATCTTCTGTCCACTGGACGATAACATAATGTAAAACAGAGCATTGCTATTGATTTTTCATTACAATAAATATGTTGCTTACAATGAAGTACATATAATCGACTGTACATTGCATTGACTATCGCGACGTGTACCAATAAATAAACAAGATCTGCTTTATTTCCTTTCCAGTGTATCTGAGATCAACCTATAATTTATAATGATGCATGCTTCTTATTTGTTACTTTCTGTGTCTGGTTTTGCATACTTTTTTTATAATTCGTTGCTGGTTTTTTTAAGATGACGACTTTAACTACAATAACCTAATTTTCTCGACTTTTAATTTTAATTTTGAATTTAGGTTTGATTATTCTGTTTTTATTTGTATAAAACAATTTTTAAAGAAAGAAAAATACGGCAAAAAGAAATAAAACATGTGTTGGCAAACAAGTCTTCTATCAATGTTTAGAATCCCCAAAACATACATGAATACAATTATATAACTTAAAGCATGTTTTAAATATTTTAATAATCATTTGAATATGTATATACCTGCACAAAGTCATAAGGCAGACCGTCAATGCTTGTTCCCTCCTCTAAATGAAAGTAAGTGAAGTTCAGCATTACTTTTAAACCTTCTGCAACTGTGATATTGTAATAACAATTTTGATCAATACAATACTTAGAAGGATAGTTCGGTGACGTGAAACTTCCAACTGGTCCATTAAATATTCCACCACAGGTACCTGTCATAGTAAATAAGTCAGATGTTTATTAGTAGAATTCTTGCATCGAAATAGATGGTTGTTTTTAAAAGATAAGGGACTACTTTTCATCTTATGAAAGCATTTGAACCAATTGGATCATCTTTCAATTTTTATGAAAACCAATTTTTGAAGTTATAGCATGTTGAATACCAAACTTTATATGTGTAACGTTGTTACTGTTTTCTTTTAAAACAAAAATCTAATTTTAAAGAAAAAAATGAAATGTGGTCAACAGCTTGTAATAATAGTGTATCTAACAGAGAAAAAACTTATCAATACAAAACAAGCTTTTTAACTCTTACTCGTTAATCTTGAACATAAAATTAAACAATGGAATAAAAAGATTATTTCGAGGCTTTATTAAACCTTTCAGTGTGTTTTGTTATAACTGTTGGTCTTGTCTTCGTTGCATCAGTATCCACCCAACAGCTGATTCTACCTTCACAAACTTCCCGTATAAGTAAGATCATTGTGAACCTAATGTGTACTGTTATATTCCTCTGATCAAGTGAGGGGTTTTAATGGTTATACCTGTCCTGTTTGGACTTTAATTTGTTTGTTTTAGATTGTGCGAACTATTTTCAGTGAAATCTACGGAAGAGCCTCTCGTACGCGTGATAATTTAATTCAATGTGTTAGTGCCTTCACCAAACAAGCCTGTTTGGTTTGCACCGCAATCAGCATTAAATATTGTTGCATTACCATTGCATCAAATTGACTCGTACCTTTAAATTAAGGGATTCATATGAAATGATTCTAGCCTTGTTCAAATATAATATTATTGAGTTTTTTTTATTGATGTAACGGCTTTTTCTAGACGGTAAATTTTTATTGAAGAAGAAAGCACTGTTCACGGAAAGAACCCACGATCTTTGGCAAGAACACTGACAATTATTACCAAGGAAGACGTAACACATGCGGGTTCGAAATCATGACCTCAGTGTTAAGAGACAATATTTATCTCATTCTTACTCGATTTATCCTTTTCCTGACCCGTTCATTATTCTTATCTAATCGACTTGTCAATCTTAGTTATTCACTGGTCTGAATTTGATTATGACGTCCTATTAACTTGCTCTCCTCTGAAATGTCTATTGTGACGTCATGAAAAATGACGACAATGCCTCATGACGTTACATAGATAGAACGCAGCTTTTTGTAGGTAGTTCGAAAAGAAGAAGTAAGATTTCTGCATCTTGTCTAAAATCATGTGAGAAACAGATTCAATCATCAAACCTTGTACAGTACGATATGTATCCACTCTCGAAAGTTAAAATTTACCATTAAATCACTCGTCGAGCCTCGCTTTTAAAATAAAACAAAAAAATATCTGTCTTGTATCACATTCGATGCAATGGTAGAATCTATATTTATACAATAGGTTAAGTGTGATCAAAGTTTTTAGATTAAATGATCAAACGTGTGGTGTTTTTTTAAGGTTATAATTAATACGAGAACTTACGACAACAGGGCTTACAACATTCATCACTTCCGGAACAATTTCCAGTGATGTCCTCATACTCATTATCGGAAGGACAAATGCTATGAAATTTACAGTTGCAATCTACTTGAGCTGTAAAAGAATATGAAATGTGTTTTGGTATTAATTAACAGATCTTAAAGTTGTTATGTTTGTCTATCTTTTCACTACTCAAATAAAGGCAACAGCAAAATACCGCTGTTCAAAATTCATAAATCGATTAAGAAAAAAATTTCCGGGTTACTAAGGAAAACTCAGGGAAAGACATCAAATATTAAAGGAGATCTACGACACAACATAAACACAACACTAAAATATAACACACAGAGAAATGAACTATAATATAACAATAGGCATTTTCCTGAATTGGTACAGGACATTTAAATAAAACAAATGGTATGTTGAACCTGGTTTTGAGGCTAGTCAAACCTCGCGCTTGTTTTTAAATAGCAAACATATATGCTCTGTGTTGAAGACCGTACCTTGACTGTTAATAGTTTTTCTTTATTAATTTGTTACGTGGATGGAGATTCGTCTCATTGACACTCATATCTTATCTTCCTACGTCTATATAAGAAGTAACAATCCTGAAATTTTCTGATAATTTCTTATTAAAAAAGGTAAACAAATCGTCAAAACAGAACTAGTAGTTGTGACACACATTTTACTTACCTAGATGTATACACTATGGAAGTGACATGTTAATTACATTTTCTGGCACATTGTTTGTTTCAAAAAGTTAAAGCGACCTACTAAACTATACAACGGGTAAGATATTTGTTACATACCAATGCATGTAGGCGGCTCACAACATCTGTTTGTATTGCAAAAAGGGCCTATGCCTGTATCTTGTTCATTAACATCACACACAGGTTTAATATCCCCGTTTTTAGCTTTACACTGGGCATACTGAAGCGTGTCTTAGAATAGATAAGAAAGACAAGACAATGGTCATAATATATTATAAATGAGTTGCACTAATTCTAGGATTTCACGAAAAGACAAGTATCATTACAAATATCTAACATGTAGTCTTCATGAACTTTTTTTTTACATTTAAACCTAAAAATAATGTTAGTATAATTTATACCTTAAAAACACATCTGCGTTTGCTTTTATTTTCTAGTAAAGAAAAATCGAAGTTATTTTAATTTATTTTAGAAAATTACCAATTGTACAAATTCCTGACCATTATTGTTACTTCATGATAAAATGTTTATAAATTAAACGATGTTTGGACAGACGTGTATTACAAAGAATCCAAGTCATGAAAAATAACTAATATTCCAAAACAAAAGACAGATTTTCATGAAATAAATTAAAACTTGATATCTTTGAAGTTGTAGAAATTGCAAAGAAATAGTAGAGCCATTAACGATGTAAAGGTCGTCAATAAACACCAAATTATCTAAATAAAAAAAATTCAATTTCTGTTGATCAATAAACATGATAAAGTATGACCAAAAAATATTATGAACAGTGGATTTTTTCTTTATTGATGGTAACAATGTTAATGAATGAAGGTAAATATACGTTGACCTTAATCCGATCTCTATATTTGACGTGTTGTTGAATAAGTTTTTTTCGTGATTTTGCTAAAGTCTACATACCACTTATAGAAAAGAAGTAATTCGTTCGACATTTCGCACTGTATCCCTTAGTCTACAAAACTGTTTTTCGTTTCAATCAACAAATCACAATCAATCAACAGTAATATGTAGGCGGCAATCAACTTATATCACTATGGCAGCATGAACCTGTGTAACATTTGTACGTACCAATACATGTAGGCGGCTGGCAACATCTATTACTATTGCCGCAACATGAACCTGTGTCTTCTTCATCCACAGCACACGTTTGTTTACATATTCCACCTCCAGCTTTGCATTGACGTGTATCTAGATATGCAATTGATACAAATATAATTTCTATTTTTTTTATAATCCTTGATTTAATTATAGAAAATATAGAAAAAAAATACTGTTATTCTTAATTGTACACTGTGTCTACATTCCTATGGAATGGTTAACTGTTAGTTATAACACAATGTCATTTTTAACTTATTATGTCTTTTAGTTTTGTTCAATATAATGGATGCATGTGTGACTGTTATCGAAGCAAATAAGCAATAAATCCAAGTTAAATCGATCATGTTTTACTGTTTCAAATCAGGAATATGACAGTTGATATCAATCGTTTGATGTTGTTGATCTTTTCTTTTTAACATTTCCTGAACAACTTGTTTTTAGAAATTTGAACCAGTCAATCTATATTTTTTATTATTTATTTATATGCTAGTTTTATAGCTGTTGATATGCACAATAAGACCAAACAGAAATTGATTGATTTTAGAAAATACGAAAAGTATATATTAGAAAATATACTCGTTTACTGACTATTTAAATTTAAAAAAATCAAGTAGGCCTGACTACTTGTTATCATAGGTTGTTAAAAAAACAGATCAAACTAAACAAATTCGTATAAAATTAGATTGAAAAATACGTATCTAAATGCTGTCATTTGTATTAAAAACCAGACTGTAATCAACTCGAAAAAACTAAAACAAAAAAAAGTTAAACTTTATTTTACATACATAATTGTACTTTGATTCTGCATTAATGTATAACACCACATCAAAAATTTGAAGAAAACAATAAGACAACAGAAAATTCTTGTCCCTTGTATTAAAAAAATAATATATTTTCAAATAACGATAAAGATGTCTTACTTTTAACTTTAAGAATTGTCACTGCTGCAGCACAAACAATGAAAATGGCAAGTACAAATACAAATTTCATCTTGGTGTTCTGTTCAGAACATGTAAATTGTAAGTAATGTAATTATGAATGTATATATATATATATATATATATATATATATGTATACGTAGTATTGATCGCGAGTTTGTCCTGTTATAAACGAACACGTTTTACCACGTTGAAAGCTATATTTAGATACATTGTTTCAATCTGTTGCATATGTAGAGAAAAAGTAACCACGAATTGTATTCAGACACTTTTAAAGATTGCTATAGAATTACTAATCGAAGAATTCAAGTAGAGAAAAATATTCAAAATGTGACCTAACACCACATTAATTCACGAATGCGCGTAGCGCATGAGTTAATTATCAGTGTTGTGCGGTCACGAGTTGAATATTTTTTGATATTTGCATTCTTTAATAAGTTATTAATTAGCTTAATAGACTTATTAAGAAGGGATATAATTACGATACTGTTGTCAAGTCATTACATATTGCATATTTTGGCGTTAATATTGAGTCACTGATAAGGTCTTTGCATCGGAACTAAACACATTTATTCTAAAAACAGTTGTTGGCATGACACGGGTTATGTTCTTCTCATATATGTTATGATGGTATGATACTAAACCCCTAACGGGAAGGATTGTGCCTGATGTTCATATGATGAAATCATAATCTTTCAGTCAGTTTAATTGAAGTCTGGAGCTGGCATGTCAGTTAACTGCTAGTAGTCTGTTGTTATTTATGTATTATTGTCATTTTGTTTATTTTCTTTGGTTACATCTTCTGACATCAGACTCGGACGTCTCTTGAACTGAATTTTAATGTGCGTATTGTTATGCGTTTACTTTTCTACATTGGTTAGAGGTATAGGGGGAGGGTTGAGATCTCACAAACATGTTTAACCCCGCCGCATTTTTGCGCCTGTCCCAAGTAAGGAGCCTCTGGCCTTTGTTAGTCTCGTATTATTTTAATTTTAGTTTCTTGTGTACAATTTGGAAATTAGTATGGCGTTCATTATCACTGGACTAGTATATATTTGTTTAGGGGCCAGCTGAAGGACGCCTCCGGGTGCGGGAATTTCTCGCTACATTGAAGACCTGTTGGTGACCCTCTGCTGTTGTTTTTTATTTGGTCGGGTTGTTGTCTCTTTGACACATTCCCCATTTCCATTCTCAATTTTGTTTTATTATTTAATAAGTTATTCTCTTTATTACATTGGCAAATGTTTTAAAATTAATGTAAAATATGTAAGACAATAAATCTTTTTTCGACGCATTTGTAATTTGTTTTGATCCGCCGTTGTCGACGTCTTGAGAACGCCTATTGTTGTATGACGTCAGAGAGTGAAATAACCATGATTGTTTCACATGTGAAATTATCGGTTTTTATTTTACTGGGAAATCAATGTAAATCATTGGAACAATTTAATAATAAAATTTAATCAAATACAAAAATTGCAATGCACTGGAGAATACATAGATGTGCACTTTTACATAATATGTTCCTTACATCGTAACTTCAATCACCTTCCCTTTCATGAATGTCTCCTACCGAATAAGACTATTAGACCGGATTTGTTATCTTATAAGCAACACGATGGGTGCGACATGAAGAACAGGATCTGCTTACCCTTCCTTCCGGATCACATGCGATCACCCCTGGTTTGTGGTAGGGTTCGTGTTGGTTATTCTTTAGTTTTCTATGTTGTGTCATGTGTACTATTGTTTGTCTGTTTGTCCTTTTCATTTTTGGCCATGGCGTTGTAATTTTATTCTCGATTTATGAGTTTGACTGTCCCTCTATTTTTTTGCGACCCTCTTATACAGCTATACATAAGTGCATTACATAACATATTAATTAATTATCTGATCATTCGTTTCTTCTTAGATTTGTTCCACAAGAAAAATTCATCAATGGACTGTTGTACAGTGGTTTGTATTGGTCAAATAATCAGTAAAACTATAAGTTTTAAACAAGCTAAGGTAATCTATTCTTGGGATAAGAAAATCCTTGGTTGTCGAAAATTTCAAAGAAATTTTTAAAAATGACCATATAAGAATTTTTTGAAAGTAATGTAATTTATTACTTATTGAGCGTCAAAAACTCTATATCCCCCTTTGCCTCATATTCTCATTAGGAAAAAATCACACACCTAATTGAATGGGTATTTAAAAAGCTAGAATGTGATTACATATGTTAAAATTCTTTTATGTCATTTTTAGTAGCAATAAACAAAAGAACTATGTCAATGGGACATGTTTTGATACTATAACCGCCCTTCGTGTTTTAACTAGATAGCATTTGTGTTCGCTTTGGAGATTCCATATATCATCAAGTTATTGGAATCCAAATAAGGGTCCTACCGTGCACAAGTCATCTGTGTTCGCTTTGGATCATCAAGTTAATGGAATTCAAATAAGGGTCTTACTGTGTAATTGTGGACGTGTTTTTTTTGTATTGCTATGAGTCTCATTCCTGACGAAAATCAGCAAAGACCCATCGCAAAACATTTGCTACAAAAATGTAATGATTCTTTTGGATATTTTGATGATATACTGGTTGTCAATAATTACGATTTTAGTATGTATACTACAAAAATTATCCTGTTGAACTTACTTTAAATAAAGCTAATACACACAATGACCTCTGCTCTATCTTGATATTGATATCTATATCATTAACGGAAAGCTTAATACACATATTTATGATAAAAGAGATGATTTTTCTTTTCCTATCGTTAGTTATCCATCTATAGATGGTGATGTTCCCTTGTCACAACCTACCGGTATTTATGTATCTTCACTGGTACGATTGACTCGAGTATGTAACATGAAAATCTTAAGGTTACCATTTTGTTATTGTTTTATGATTAATAAGTTTACAAGCACATTCAATTTATGGTTTTTGTACTGCATGTACAACAAACTAATATTAATTAAGATATTAGGAATGAGTCAAAACGTTTAAACAACACACAAACCCTATAGATAACGTGGATTTGTTTTTAAATATGACTTTAATTGTGGTGTGAATTTAATCCAGGTGGAATTAAACATTGATATACATGATATTAACATGCTAATGTATTATGAAATCTTCTGTTTAGTATTGAATCGATTTGTCCGATTATAGAACATGAAGTACATGTAAATAACCTCTATCATGCGTTGAAGATGAGATTGAATAAAAAATAATAATTAATATCAGTACAACTCATTTCTTGTTACGGCCATCGTATGGATCTCTTAATATACAACAAGTATTCATGCAATGATCGTGTTAAAAATCAGAAGTCCTTTTATGTTTTCAGTTAATATGAGTTTTATTTTCTAGCTATATACAATGATTCTAATTGCACAAATTAACATTGAGCTGCTATATACATGTATTGTTTGCATTTGGAATTGTTGATATTGTTCTCTGCATGTAAGGGGAAAAAGAACACGGAAATGATCAACAGTCAGTGAACGGTATCTTAAAAATGAAGTGAAGTCAACACTCACAATTTTACTTAACAAGGTTAACAAATTACGATCTTTAGTACACGCGTAGAACACCGTTCAAATACCAAAATTTATAAAAGTTAAATGTTCATTTGTATACTATAGCATATTCATAATTCATATAAACATGAGATATTGTACTTTTTCAACAAATTTTCAGACAAATAAAGTAAATTGTTATCATAATTATTCACAGATATATATTACAGGACATTTAAAAATTCTACTAATTATATGTAAATATTTCCTGTTTTACAACTAGACAAAATTCTAGTAATGCAATTACATTTTAAAGTACTTTATAGGTAGCCTGTTCTTGTATGTTGTTTCTCCTTTGCTATTAATAACATTGAGAATGGAAATAGGGAATGTGTCGAAGAGACAACAACCCGAGCGACCATAGAACAGACAACAGCAGAAATTCACAAATAGGTCTTCAATGTAGCGAGAAATTCCCGCAACCGGAGACGTCCTTTATTGTTTCTGCAGAATTTTTGAATTGTTCAAGAATTATTCAAATCCAGGACTGTTGGTCAATATGATTATATCATGTATTCCTATTTAGTTAAGTATTGTTATTGGCAGGATTAATTTGAAATTCTTGAAAAGGGACTATTTTGATGCAAAACACTGCCAGCTATAACTAAAATGAAAGTTTTGTAATACCTAGTCCATAAATCTTTTAAACCTTTGAAAATCCTTGTATAACACTTACGGGTGTAACTCGTGGTTTTGGTGTAAAACAGATCTATACAAATTGTTAGTTTTATAACAAAAAGATGTTTTAAATTCAAAACAAATAATAAACGAACTTTTTTTCTCTCAAAATATTAATGATTACGACATATAAATGTATATAACTGATTAAGTATAATGCAAAATGTTAATCTACATTGTAAATAACTAACACATATAACAGGTATGGCTATTAAACGATATTTGCCTCAGCGAGTGCCGTTAATTTATATCGAAGGTCTCCACGTGATTTGACCATCTAGTAGTCATGCAATGATCGTGCTCAATATCAGAAGTCTTATAATTCTTTTAGTTCGTATGAGTTTTATTTTCTACCTATATTTAAAGAATGAAAATGTATTAACCGACAAGATAACCAGTCAGCGCACGATAGCTTAGAGATGAAGTGAACAAAACACACACAATTATGTTGACAAGGTTATTAAGTCGACATCTTCAGTACACGCATACAAAACCATTCAAATACCAAAATCCTCAAAGTTAAATGTTCATTTGTATAATATAGCATATTCATATTTTATGCAGGTTTCATATAAACATGAGACATTGTACTTTCTCAACAAATTTTGCAGACAAATAAAGTCAATAATCATCATGATTATTCACAAATATGTTACAGAACATTTAAAACATCTACTAATGTAGATGTTTTAAATGTTCTGTAACATATTTGTGAATAATCATGATGATTATTGACTTTATTATAATGTAGATTTTTTAAATGTTCTGTAACATATTTGTGAATAATCATGATGATTATTGACTTTATTATAATGTAGATTTTTTAAATGTTCTGTAACATATTTGTGAATAATCATGATGATTATTGACTTTATTATAATGTAGATTTTTTAAATGTTCTGTAACATATTTGTGAATAATCATGATGATTATTGACTTTATTATAATGTAGATGTTTTAAATGTTCTGTAACATATTTGTGAATAATCATGATGATTATTGACTTTATTATAATGTAGATTTTTTAAATGTTCTGTAACATATTTGTGAATAATCATGATGATTATTGACTTTATTATAATGTAGATGTTTTAAATGTTCTGTAACATATTTGTGAATAATCATGATGATTATTGACTTTATTATAATGTAGATTTTTTAAATGTTCTGTAACATATTTGTGAATAATCATGATGATTATTGACTTTATTTGTCTGCAAAATTTGTTGAGAAAGTACAATGTCTCATGTTTATATGAAACCTGCATAAAATATGAATATGCTATATTATACAAATGAACATTTAACTTTGAGGATTTTGGTATTTGAATGTAAATACTTCCGATTGTACAACGTGACAAAATTCCAATAATGCAATAACATTGTAAAGTACTTTATAGGTACCGTGTACTTGCATGATGTTCCTCCTTTACAATTACATGAAAGTATTGTTTCTGCAGACTTTAAAATTGTTTAAGAATTATTCAAATCCCGGACCATTGATTTATTTGATCATATCATATATTTTTACTTTTTTAAGTATTGTTTTTGGCGGGTTTTATTTGAAATTCTTGAAAAGGAATCTCTTGGTGCAAAAACAAAAATGACAGATATAAACGAAATGAAAAGTTATATTATACCTAGTCCATATATCTTGTAAACCTTTGAAAATCATTGTACATCACTTACGACAGTAATTCGTGGTTGTGGTGTTAGGCAAATATATACAAGATTTTAATTTAAGAACAAGAAGATGTTTCAAATTCAAAAACTAATAATGGACGCACTTTTTTTCCTTTGATTATTGATGATTACGACATATAAATGTATATAACTGATTAAGTATAATGCAAAATGTATCTATTAATCTAAATTGTAAATCATTAACACATATAACAGGTATGGCTATCAATCGATATTCGCCTCAGCGAGTGCCGTTTATATATATTTTAGGTCTCCACGTGATTTGACCATCTAGTAGTCATGCAATGATCGTGCTCAGAATCAGAAGTCTTATCATTTTTTCAGTTCATATGAGTTTTATTTTCTATCTATATTTAAAGAATAAAAATGTATTACACAGCATTGATCTGCTATGTACATGTATTGTTTGCATTTGGAAGTGTAGATATTGATCTTTGCGTGTATGGAAATAAATGACACCGACAAAATAACCAGTCAGTGTACGATATCTTAGAGATGAAGTGAAGTCAACACACACAATTATGTTGAAAAGGTTATTAAGTCGACATCTTCAGTACATGCATAGAAAACCATTCAAATACCAAAATTCATCAAAGTTAAATGTTCATTTGTATACTATAGCATATTCATATTTTATATAAACATGAGACATTGTATTTTCTCAACAAATGTTGCAGAAAAAAAGTCAATAATTATCATAATTATTCACAAATATGTTACAGATCATGTGAAAAATCTACTAATTACATGTAAATACTTTCTCTGTTCTTTATTTTTTAATTTGCATTGTTTATTTGTGAGTTAAATCTAAATGTTCCTATTCTAAATGTTTCATTATTTATTTTATTTTTAAACATTGGTAAATTATCTTATCTTTATCGTAAACTCTAATAATTTCTGTGTTCTTTATATTTTGACAACTTTCCCTCAATTCGTTGTATTTGCTTTTTTTTATTCCTTTATTATTTATCGGTTGTTCTCTTAGCTGTCAGACATATTCTACTAAATTAAAGTACGTCCGGTTGCATACGAAAATATGTGTATTTTTTTTTGTCTGTTTGATTATTATTAGTAATCATTGTATATATAGTTTTGTAACATGACATTTACCTCAAAATTAAAAATATTCGTGAATTAATAAAATATGAATAATTGTCTATCCATGGCGTTGATTATACTTGTTTTAACAAATATAAATAACGGTACAATACAACGATCATAAAGCTTTCTTTTTGAAAACATTTATTGAGCAACACGAAGAATGCCACATGTGAAGCATGATTTGCTTACCCTTCTTCAGCACCCGATATCGCCCCAAGTTTGGAGTTAATGTTGCTCAATCTTTAGTCTTCATATGAAGGATATGTGCTTTTGTAGATTTCATACCATAAAATGAATATGAAAAAGGAGGTCCCTGTATACTGTTTTAAACATCAGAAAACTGTGGTGTACACTGAATACAGGTTATACCCCACTTTTCTTGACTTATCTTATCTTACCTGTTGAATTCTGTAAAAATTCAATATAGAAAAATTATATCAAGAAATAAAATAAAATAATTGCCTACCTACCTACCCATACCCTGATAACCTCAGTCGGGGGGGGGGGGGGGGGGGGGGAAACATTGATATTTTTAATGTTGGCCCTGCATGTTTTCTGTTTGCATTATTGCGCCGTTCTGATATATGATTTATCCACTTTTTGAAAAAACGGCAACTTTAGCAGCGGGGCATGTAATAGCGTGTTGTCGGTACTATATATGTATCACGACAGAACGTGTACTGTCCATAATCTGCTGCTTAACATCGCATATATCATGTATATATACTGTGGATTCATTATTATTCGTGGGATACCAATTTTCGTGGCTTTCGTGGGTACTGGTGAACCACGAAATTAAATGTTCATTGAATATCAAATTGTCTATAGGCTTGTATGTAGACTTCGGCAAAACCACGAAATTAAATATCCACTAACTTGCAAGTTATCCATAATCCACGAAAATTTGTACCCACGAAAATAAATGAATCCACAGTAAACAACATTATATTAATGATTCTACAAATTCTAAAAAAGTGTTGTGTGGTTAATAATACATCTGCAAGTTAACAAGTATAAAACACGCATACAAACTGAAATCTTTGTTAAACGTATTGACTTTTAACAAATATTACTAGAACTCATAATGACTGAAAACCTGTTTTAAGACACTTCAAAATAGCCCGTTTACCTTTCTTGAACATACATTGTAACAAATACTAACAATGAACAATAATTATAAGTTGTAACAATGAACCTGCATAGAGCAGATTTAAAAACAAGAGATGTAGTTAATGTGGACTTGGGTATTCTGTAAATGTTTGTGCA
The DNA here is from genome assembly GCA_019925275.1 of Mytilus edulis. Lineage (NCBI taxonomy): Eukaryota > Metazoa > Mollusca > Bivalvia > Mytilida > Mytilidae > Mytilus > Mytilus edulis. Next base: position 98,294,733 of record CM034360.1, read on the forward strand.
ATGAAAGAATATTATCCACAAAAAAATGAAAGTCAATTATTAAAGGATCAACATTGAAAATGAATAAGAACTAATGTTTACTTGTGAATGGTAAGCATTTCCATTCGACATTAAAACAAATTTGAGTGTCATTTTTTTCTCAGAAATTCCCAAATATACCATTATATAGAATATAGCTGTGGCACCCTAGTCCAAATATACCATTATATAGAATATTACTGTGGCACCCTAGTCCAAATATACCATTATATAGAATATTACTGTGGCACCCTAGTCCCAAATATACCATTATATAGAATATAACTGTGGCACCCTAGTCCATTATACCATTATATAGAATATAACTGTGGCACCCTAGTCCATTATACCATTATATAGAATATAACTGTGGCACCCTAGTCCCAAATATACCATTCTATAGAATATAACTGTGGCACCCTAGTCCATTATACCATTATATAGAATATAACTGTGGCACCCTAGTCCCAAATATACCATTATATAGAATATAACTGTGGCACCCTAGTCCCAAATATACCATTATATAGAATATAACTGTGGCACCCTAGTCCAAAATATACCATTATATAGAATATAACTGTGGCACCCTAGTCCATTATATAGAATATAACTGTGGCACCCTAGTCCATTATATAGAATATAACTGTGGCACCCTAGTCACAAATATACCATTATATAGAATATAACTGTGGCATCCTAGTCCAAATATACCATTATATAGAATATAACTGTGGCACCCTAGTCCCAAATATACCATTATATAGAATATAACTGTGGCACCCTAGTCCCAAATATACCATTATATAGAATATAACTGTGGCACCCTAGTCCATTATACCATTATATAGAATATAACTGTGGCACCCTAGTCCATTATACCATTATATAGAATATAACTGTGGCACCCTAGTCCCAAATATACCATTATATAGAATATAACTGTGGCACCCTAGTCCAAATATACCATTATATAGAACATAACTGTGGCACCCTAGTCCCAAATATACCATTACATAGAATATAACTGTGGCACCCTAGTCCAAATATACCATTATGTAGAATATAACTGTGGCACCCTAGTCCCAAATATACCATTATATAGAATATAACTGTGGCACCCTAGTCCATTATACCATTATATAGAATATAACTGTGGCACCCTAGTCCATTATACCATTATATAGAATATAACTGTGGCACCCTTGTCCCAAATATACCATTTTATAGAATATAACTTTGGCACCCTAGTCCATAATACCATTATATAGAATATAACTGTGGCACCCTAGTCCCAAATATACCATTATATAGAATATAACTGTGGCACCCTAGTCCCAAATATACCATTATATAGAATATAACTGTGGCACCCTAGTCCCAAATATACCATTATATAGAATATAACTGTGGCACCCTAGTCCATTATATAGAATATAACTGTGGCACCCTAGTCCCAAATATACCATTATATAGAATATAACTGTGGCATCCTAGTCCAAATATACCATTATATAGAATATAACTGTGGCACCCTAGTCCCAAATATACCATTATATAGAATATAACTGTGGCACCCTAGTCCCAAATATACCATTATATAGAATATAACTGTGGCACCCTAGTCCATTATACCATTATATAGAATATAACTGTGGCACCCTAGTCCATTATACCATTATATAGAATATAACTGTGGCACCCTAGTCCCAAATATACCATTATATAGAATATAACTGTGGCACCCTAGTCCAAATATACCATTATATAGAACATAACTGTGGCACCCTAGTCCCAAATATACCATTACATAGAATATAACTGTGGCACCCTAGTCCAAATATACCATTATGTAGAATATAACTGTGGCACCCTAGTCCCAAATATACCATTATATAGAATATAACTGTGGCACCCTAGTCCATTATACCATTATATAGAATATAACTGTGGCACCCTAGTCCATTATACCATTATATAGAATATAACTGTGGCACCCTTGTCCCAAATATACCATTTTATAGAATATAACTTTGGCACCCTAGTCCATAATACCATTATATAGAATATAACTGTGGCACCCTAGTCCCAAATATACCATTATATAGAATATAACTGTGGCACCCTAGTCCCAAATATACCATTATATAGAATATAACTGTGGCACCCTAGTCCCAAATATACCATTATATAGAATATAACTGTGGCACCCTAGTCCATTATATAGAATATAACTGTGGCACCCTAGTCCCAAATATACCATTATATAGAATATAACTGTGGCATCCTAGTCCAAATATACCATTATATAGAATATAACTGTGGCACCCTAGTCCCAAATATACCATTATATAGAATATAACTGTGGCACCCTAGTCCCAAATATACCATTATATAGAATATAACTGTGGCACCCTAGTCCATTATACCATTATATAGAATATAACTGTGGCATCCTAGTCCCAAATATACCATTATATAGAATATAACTGTGGCACCCTAGTCCAAATATACCATTATATAGAATTTAACTGTGGCACCCTAGTCCCAAATATACCATTACATAGAATATAACTGTGGCACCCTAGTCCAAATATACCATTATATAGAATATAACTGTGGCACCCTAGTCCCAAATATACCATTATATAGAATATAACTGTGGCACCCTAGCCCAAATATACCATTATATAGAATATAACTGTGGCACCCTAGTCCCAAATATACCATTACATAGAATATAACTGTGGCACCCTAGTCCATTTTAATTCATGTACTTTGCTTTTGTTGAATTCATATGTAGCATTTATGTTGTATTGACATTTACACAAATTGATGTTAACAAGATAACATAAAACATGAAGTGTGTTTCTGCTGTTTCTGTATCATCTACCATTTTCACGAACTTGAAGGCTCCATTTATACAATCAATGTGTGTTTTTTTTTTAAACCAGAAAACATCTCAACAGATATTTCACACAGGTATCATCATTTTTTTTTTCTGTGCATATATCATTATTTTTTTAAAAATGAAAATCAGTAAATTAGCCATTTTCCCAGATTATCCTACTTTTCAACCCCCTCCCATTCTGACTCCTACTGCACTTCCAAGACTACCGCTACTGCCCCTTTTTTGACTCCTGCTTAGCAACTTCTTATTCCCATGTTCCCTAGTTTGATATTGCTATGACGTTTGACGACTGTATTGTCCGAAAAGCATGTTCTCTTGCCCCACTAACCCCTGAAAATATGTTAAGTTCCGTCTTTTCAAATGACGTAATGCATCCTGTGACGTCAAGTGTGATTCGCCGTGATTCGACGCGAAAAAGAAGTTCGTTTGTTATTTTCTCTATTATTGTACAAGTTATCTCACAATGGCGAAATCAAAATATCACCCCGCATGTGGCGTTCTACACAATGGCGAAAAAATGAAAAACTACGGAATGACTAAACAACAGCCTACTAAACAAAACTTGAAAACTAAAAACTGATCAACACAAATCTAACATTAAAGAATACTCCCTTAAACAAAACGATGAAATAGTTCAAATCTCCTACATTCATTGATGATGAAGCTTCTATAAACACGGGATGTTTGGTAAACACAGTTGTTCAGAGTATGAAAGATCAATTTGAACTCAGTTGTCATAGTGAAAAGGAAAACGCGTCAAAATCACTTTGGTATTGGCTTTTTAATGAAAAAACTCGAATTCGAAATTTATTGTGATATTTTAGAAACCAACGAAATTGTAGAAATCTGCAAGTGTAAGGTTGTTGATACAAACCAAGCAAATGCTATCAATTGCCTACTCTTTCGCTAATATGTTCTTTAAAGATTGTTTTTGCATTGCGTTTTAAATGCACTGGTCTAGTTGAGCTACAGGAAAAATGATGCAATACCGCTCTGAGTTCATTGCATTGCCTATACATGAATGATGCAATAGCACTTTGATTCCCTTGGCTAGAATAATTTTGTATTCAGACATTGGTTAAAGTTTTTAAAGTTTAATCAACTTTAAAAGTTGCAATGCCCTCGATGGGTCGCATTTCCAAATTTTCAGCTTTACTAATATTTTCAAAAAGCAAGTTTCTTGCATTGACGAACTAGTATTATACAGTAGTTAGATTTTCTGTTTCAATCTGTTGCATACACGAAGAAAAAAGGTATTCATTTATATTCAGACATTGATTATGTTTGTGAATGTTTAATCAACTTTAATAATTGTAATGCACTATAAAATGTTATATTATACATGCATTTGCATTTTTACAAACCAAAACAAATTATCAAATAAACTAATTAATTAAATATCTGATCATTGTTGACGTCAAAAAGAGAGGCAACAGATACCAGAGGAACAATCAAAATCATAAAATGGAAAATAAACTGACAATGCTATGGCTAAAACTTGAAAAGACAAACAGACAAATAATAGTACACAAGAAACAACATAGTAAATGTAGAATATTATTTGTAAATGTCAGCGTGAAAGTCTTTTCCTCCTTGCATTTATTTATGCTGTAAATTATGGAAAAAGATCTAATCTTCATTTCAAATATTCAAAAAATGTTTGATCATAACATGACAAATCAACAGAAGGAAGATCTTCCATATCACCTGACAGACAGTATTCCAAAATAGTATCTTTAATGCATAATTTAACATTTTGTATATAAAAGGTTATAAGTGTTTGCAACTAATCTATTGGGTGTTTGGACATACACATGTAAAACATTTAAAAGGCATTTGCACATAACGTAATAAATGCTAACAGAGATTACCAATTGTTCAAACGCATATGAACTATACCATTATGTATTATGTTTTTCACTAGAGATACATATGTATAAACTAAAGTCGTTAGACTATAATATTATGAAGATTTCATTTAAGTAAGATGTATCAGAACAAAACGTTTAGAAAATTTAGCACAACAATCACATTTGAGGCAAGATGCAATTATCAACTGAATTGGAGGTAGAATACACACAACATATGAAAGAAAGTAAAAGTTGTTAATCATAAAATTTGGAGGTATTCACAAATCATATAGTAGTTACAGTTTAATGTATTGCCTATAGCACACAACAAAGTTTGAAAATGACATATCACATTGATTGACCAAACCATTAATTAATTTGACATAACACAAAGATGAACTGTCAGAAATAAAGGCATCTGTACGTAACATAAAGATGAAATGACAGGACAAAATCAAAGCTACGCAGCACATTAAATATTTACACTATAAGACCGTTATGGCGTTCCATACATACAGTTAAAGATGTAATCGAAGAATGCTGTAGGTGTGAAACAATTATTGGTGACATATGTTGTGAAGGTTTGTTCAATTTTTAAAATATATGCAAAATGGGTTTGGCGTGCGACATCTTTCATCTTTTGTTTTACATTTGTATTTTTTTCAAATATATTTCACATCAGTGAATTTTTACCTGTAAAGATGTAATCGAAGAATGCTGTAGGTGTGAAACAATTATTAGTGACATATGTTGTGTAGGTTTGTTCAATTTTTAAAATATATGCAAAATGGGTTTGGCGTGCGACATCTTTCATCTTTTGTTTTACATTTGTATTTCTTCAGATATATTTCACATCAGTGAATTTTTACCTGTACGTGTTCAAACTTGAAAGACATTAATAAATTGTATATTATTTTGATATCTACAAAATGTTAACACAATTGTACTCATAGTAACGCTTTTTCGGGTCGTTGTTTAAAAAAAGTCTCTACATAATGTGTTTGGTTGATTGATGGTTATTCAAGTCACTTTCAGCACTATTTTTTTTATTTTGTGGCTGTCATCCATTGACATTCGGTTGAGAAACTGATAATCCTAGTCAATTAAAATCAGAGACGAGTGCAGATGTCACGTAAGGGATTAAACTTCACAACGTTATGGTCAGTGTTGAAAGGTCAGCGATGCAGTAGTTGCACCACCTAGATCATTTAGCAAACAGTGACTCAACCATTGTTAGATAAAATTAGTTTATACATGTATGTAGGTCAAACCTAGTTCTGACACCTTATACATCAATGCAATGGTACATTATTTCAGTGGAGTCAATTGTAAAAAAAATATGAACATTTTATGGTGCATCGCAGTGTTGGTTTTTTGGTATTTTTGTTGAACTTCAGTATTATATTGTTTCGTTGTTTTTCCCTCATAGTTAACGTTTTCCCCTAGTTTTTTTATTTTGTAACCTGGACTTTTTTTCTCAATCAATTTATGACTTTTTTTTAACAGCGGTATACTACTGTTGCCTTCACTTGTGTGTATGATACACTGGTATTTCTTTAAACTCACATTCATAAGGATAGGGTTTAAGGAAGGTGATGATAACAATAGGTGTAATGAAAGCAAGTGTTTAATTAGTTAAAAATCAAGCTTATTTCAAGTCTAAGTTGATGCATAACTCACAAAAAACAAATTCCTGTTTACCAATTCATACCTTGATCATCAATTATGAGATGACAAAAAGATGTGTTAGTGACTTAAATTAATGACTTGGGAATTAAAATTTAATGAATAAAAATTTTCCATAGCAGTGAACATAATTCAGTTATGTTCAGTTGCACCTGAATCATGCAGCTTGGTCAATTAATTCCTAAACAAAAGATTTGCATGTTTTTTCTAGTTTTAGAAAAAACAAGGCTTCACCTGTATGTTTTGTTGTTCCTAAAATACTTTAAGTATTTACAAATTCAACTGATGCAGTTATAACGTAAAACGTGTCCTTTTGTAAATTTCATGCCATAAATTGAAAAATAAAAACACATTTAAACTGGTCTTGTTTACACAAGAGGTGAAAGCAGGGAATTCACGTATCCAACATTTTCTGACTTGTGCCCAACCTGTTCGAAGTCGAAGACAAAATAGATTGATTTCAAAGCACGATTCAGACCATTTTTACTCAAAGATTTTATCCTTTAAACAGGAACAGAGGTAAAAGACAAAGCCAATCAAGGTGCACTCAGTGGGTTGAAAGATGCTTCAGATTTTTTTATTTTCAAATATCACCCTTGCACACAACACAAATCGTGTAGCAAGGTAGTTTGTTTTCCTTGATTCCGAATCATATACTAGACGCTTCAATGCAAAAATGTCTTGATTTAAAACGCTTACTGATTACAGCATCGGAAAGGTATTACAAAAAACCAACACACGTTTACTACAGCATCGGAAAGATATCTCCAAAAACCAACATAGCAAAAACAATTTTTTTTTGGCAAGAATGGCCAATAAAATTTTTCGAGTCGCGGCGATTCTACCGGGTCGGTGGTGGGAGGGGAAACAAACAATATTTTATTTTTGGCCCAAGATAGTCAAAGAGATTTACAACAGACATTCGCAGCTGTGTGTCATCATACTGTATTTCCAGTTACATATGTATAAAAGGCCCTGACATGAGAAAGTGTAAAACATGCAAACGATAAATCTATGGACCTTATTAATTTACAAACCAACAAACACAAAACACATATATCTTATACATGTACCTGTAATTTATGAGTGGCTGCCCTGAATTTAGGGAATTTCAAATATAAAATAAAACATTTCTGAGAGTACTGCATGGCAACTATGCAAATACATTGTCCCCTACGTATACTAGTTAAGAATTCATTGTTCTGAAACAAAATTCTGACTTGACCTATAACTTGTCATGGTGTAAACTATATATCAAATATAAAGTTCATATACTCCAGCATGGCGAAGATAAATGTGGAAAAATGATTATTTAATTTTATAAGTCCAAGGACTATAACTCTGCTCACAACCATCAGACTGGAATATATATCAAACTTATTCTTTAACTTGCCATGATTAAATTATATACCAAATATTAAATCAATATTTTCAAGCATGAAGAAAAAAGTGTAGAAAACTGATTTGCCTGACTGACGGAAGGACAGACAGACAGACAGGCTAAGTGCAAACCTAAGTCCCCTTCAATTTCCTTGGAAGGGAACTAATTATTCTACTCTATACAGCAACAAAAAAACCTCAGTAAGTTCCATGATACTCTTGACTTTGAGGATACACACAGATAATAAAGTAGGGTGGTTGATTTGATATGTTGTACTGGCATGTTTTTGTGGCCATTTCTGTTACAAATGTATTAAACGTACTCAGCTTACAACTTTGATGACTGAATACTGAATGTGTTCATCTTATAATGTTCATTGCAAGAGTTGCCTGTACTTGACATATTGTCCTTTGTTGTTGGGATGTACAAGTACCCGACCATGTTCACTAGTATTTTTGTCCATCTGGTGAGTTGGGCCTTTTTCAACTGATTTTTATATTTTGTTCTTATGTTGTACTGGTATACCACTAACTGTCCTAGGTTAGGGGGGATCCCGCTTACAAGTTTAACCCCGCCACATTATGTATGTATGTGCCTGTCCCAAGTCAGGAGTAGTTCAGTGGTTGTCGTTTGTTTATGTGTTACATATTTTTTTTTCTTTTCTTTTTTGTAATTTTTACTTATTAGGCCGTTAGCTTTCTCTTTGAAATGTTTAACATTGTCATTTCGGGGCCTTTTATGGCCGACCATGCTGTATGGGCTTTGCTCATTGTTGAAGGCTGTGCAGTGACCTATTGTTGTTAATTTCTGTGTCATGTTGGTCTCTTGTGAAGAATTGTCTCATTGGGAATCATACCACATCTTCTTTTTATATATATTGTTACGCCATCTATCTATTTTTATATTGTTAAAGACTGAATGTTGACTTTTTAATGCAGACTTGAGAGTAAAGCTAAAACCAATCAATTTTTGATATTCTTTATGCTGAGTTTCTGTTTCATTTATATACATATCACATCAACTGTTTCATGTTTAAGCATAACAAATTATAATACCAGATTAAAAAATGAGACAATGTTTAAGTGTGAAATAGATTTTCCATTGTGAAAATTTTGAACATTGACAGCTTTCTATGCACTTCTAATACGTTCTATTATTTATTCTTTTTATTTTCAGATTAAGTCCCTTAATACATCAATGATCATAAATTATAAGTTAAAACTGATCCCCATCTTAACCCTTCTTTTCTTATAACTTGCAAAATTCCTATTTATAATTAAACTTCTACCTATTTTTCTAGCTATACATGCATCTCATAATCTATAGCCATATAGATGTACATGTACATTAAAAAGCGCATTTTCAATAAAACAATACAACCGTGTATTTAAACAAAAAATATGATTTAATTACTTAAGATACATGATATAATGTGCATGTGCTTTTTCATATATATATATATTGACGTAACAACATGAACAACAAGTTAAAATTAAAAACTTAATTAACCAACATTAAACAATAAAATTCAATTACATTTTATAAACACAGTTAAAAATAGATATCTTTAACATAAACATGATAAATGAACTGCATATATTTACAAAATGTACAATCAGAATAAATATATATCACAGTTGTTGGAACTAAATATCACAGTTGTTGGAATTAACGGTATATCACAGTTGTTGGAAATAAGGTATATCACATGTTGAAACTTTATCACAGATATTGATTTAATGTATACAGGATGGGTTAATAGCAATCACTCAACTAACTGTCCAGAAACTGTTATCAAAGAATCAGTAACTGAAGATTAAACAAAGTTATGTTAAGAAAGGCATCCTAATCTGTAAAGAAATGTAGACAGTTCCCATGTATAAAGCTGTATCAGTTTTAAAACTGCCGTAAAATAGTTGTATGTACATGTACCAACACTTTCTTTGAAATAAATGATTGGAAATAATTTTTTGACATTAAATAAGTTTTAAAGTGCAAGTGCAAGGAGGAAACATTTTTTTGTGGTAATTCAAATTAAAAATATTCTATTTTCCCACTGTCCACCACTAATCACAGATCAACTAAGCCAGTTATAGCAATCCATTTTTAACTTTTTTAATTTAAATCGATGGCATTTTTTTTAAGTTTTAAAAAGTTTCCAGTATTATAGATAGGAAATCACTTTTATAGAAAAGATGGGAGTTTTTCTGTTTATCATATTTCTTACGATGCTTTGAATATTTTTTTATTTTTTTACATTGCTATAAGAACAATGTATGTTTGATTAACCTACATTTAAAAATATCTTTAATAAATAAAAATTATGGTGTTCATGTTACTATTTTACTGGCATGAAAGAAAGACATCACTGTTCCATTTCTTCCAGTGGCGAATTTAGTGGTTCACTGAGGTTCCGGTGGTTAAAAATGGAGAAGCAGCGAAGGCAGACATTCTTCGCAAGAGTATGTTTTGAGCAACACCTGTTGTGTACCTACTGATCACAAGCATCACACTGAAACCAAGATATATACTTGTCCTTTTGAATAGGCTTGGGTGGTTCAATGCTACCACAGGTATTGCACAAAATCTCATCTGCATCATTGATGGTATCAGAGACGGTGTCCTCAAAGTCATTGTCATTTTCAACGTCATTCCCCTCCTCCTCCCTCTCTGAAAACATGAAAGAAATTGTCCTTTGGCTGTCTTGGCTGTCATCGTCCGTCATTTCAATCACCACTGGAGCGACGTCTTCTTCTCTGATGCCATCAAGTTTCCTGAGCTTTTCCTCAAACTCCCTTTCCACGTGAGTCTCAAATTTAGCCCAGCGCTCCGCATCGATATGGGACTTGGCCTCCTCAAAAAGCTTGATAATGTCTTTTTTCTTGCAACTAGAATTAAATCTGGCTACATTGCCTCTTAAGTAAGACCAAACCATTTCGATGGGATTGAGCTCACAATGATAAGGAGGTGTGCGTAAAATCCCATGGCCATTAGCTGATGCAAGGTCATTTATTATATACCTAGGTTTTGGTTTGTTTGCTTTACTAAATCAAGCAGCTCGGCCTTTTTCATTTTCTTATCATACTGTACAATGCATTTCTCCAGCCATGCCGAGATCTCTGACTTGTTGCTGCTAGTGTTTGGTACCCTTGAGTCAGGATCTAAGTGGCTGTGATGCGGAGAATTGTCCATTATGATTACAGACCGAGGAGGCAGTTTAGGGAGAAGTGTTTCTCTGAAACACTCTGTAAAGTGCTCCTTATTCATCTCGTCATGATAATCAGAGCTGTTAGTTTTCGACTCAAATATAAGACGACATCCGGGGATTAGGCCTTGTTGAAAGGAGCCAACATCTAAGATTATCAATCTAGTACCCTTGCCAGAAGGTACTTTCCGATGGGTACCTTTACAGTGGGGCTCAAAGACAGACATGGACGTGCTGGGAACATCCAGCCAGTCACCCTTTACTACATCATTAGTGTTCAACCAAGTTTCATCTAGATATACAATATGACGACCCTGCTGCCTAAACTTACGTATCTTACGAAGATATGCCATCCTCAAGAGAACGATGTCCTCCCTCTCCGACACAAATCTTCGGCTGGACGCATTCTTGTAGAACCTGAAAAAAATAATCATATAAATATAAACATTCACAATTTCAATAACACTTTAGGGTTACACTAAAACATACATGTAACATGGGGCGCAGAGAACATACTTTTAAATCTCAAGTACAGATAGGTGTCAATAACATTCTATATTTGTCAGTTTAAGAGGTTACCACATTTTGATAGAGACTTCTGCAGGTTTATGTTTAAATGGAACATATTACAAAAGTGATTGATGCATTAGATTTTATTTCAATATGTTTAATAATTTGTAGCTATACAATTTAATTGTGGTTTATTTATTTTCAGACAATTTTGCTGATGACTACAGAGCAATATTTCCAAGATGTATAGATGTCTTTCAATACTGAAATGTATATTTAATGCAGGTAAATATTTCCAAGCTGTATAGATGTCTTTCAATACTGAAATGTGTATTTAATGCAGGTAAATATTTCCAAGATTTATAGATGTCTTTCAATACTGAAATGTGTATTTAATGCAGGTAAATATTTCCAAGATGTATAGATGTCTTTCAATACTGAAATGTGTATTTAATGCAGGTAAATATTTCCAAGATTTATAGATGTCTTTCAATACTGAAATGTGTATTTAATGCAGGTAAATATTTCCAAGATGTATAGATGTCTTTCGATACTGAAATGTGTATTTAAAGCAGGTAAATATTTTCAAGATGTATAGATGTCTTTCAATACTGAAATGTGTATTTAATGCAGGTAAATATTTCATTACTCCAAGTTATATAAGTGTTTCAGATTTTGGAATCAATGATTTTTATGTTGTTTGTGCTGTATTTAGACACCTCTAACAAGAAATTTGTTTACATGCAAATGTACAAAAATAGAGGTTTTTATGCAACGCAATCATAGGGTTGAATTAGGCTGTCAGTTTTCACGTTTGAATTGTTTTACAACAATTGTGATTCAGGAGCCTTTTATAGCTGAGTATGGGCTTTGCTCATTGATGAAGGCCGTACAGTGACCTATACTTGTTAATTTTTGTGTCATTCTGGTCTTTTGTGGAAAGTTGTCTCATTGGCAATCATACCACATCTTCCTTTTCAGATGATTTAAGATACATGCTCTACAAAATAATAGATTAAGTCCAAATATAATGAATGAAATTAATTACCGAAACCCCAGTACACGCACTGTTCCGGACACTGTTGATATGGAAATGTCAATGTCTTTCTTTTTCAGAGCTTGCTGCAGACTTGGCATGGTCACTGACTGGGATTTCTTGTGCAGATCATAGATGGTCCTTCTCATCACACCTTTGTTGAAATCATCCAATTTCTGGTTCTTCTCGACAGTTTTCTGGACAGCAGCCTTATGAACTGCCTTCACCACATCCTGCACAGCATCATCGCTGGCATCTGTATGGACATATCTTCTAATTGTAGTGGGTTTAATCCCTGAAATTTCAATTGTTTATGTATTTCAGCATATAACATAAAAATGATAGAAAAAACTTGTATATAATTGTATAGAGTGTATTCAAGGTGATTGGGGACATTTATTTATCTTCTTGTTTGCATAATCATAACAAATTGTTGTTCGACTTGCATAGCTTGACAACATATTTCAAGTTTTCTTATCCCCACTTAAAAAAATTATACATTTGACCCAATAACATTTTCTGAAATTTATCATTTTAATATACATGTAATTCATTTAAAATTACTATATTCGGTGTATGTCATGTATGTGGAAGGATAGGAACTGAATTTATTTCCAATAGTACACCTGACCCTTGCATCATTTTCATGTTTAATTGTTGATGTGTATTTACAGTGAGCTGTAATACCTGTAAATGTTGCTGTTGATGCCTTGACCTCAACTGGCTCAAGATCCCAATGATTCAGGTCTCAAACAAAGTTTGTCTGCTTTGAAATATAATTGTTGATTTTTTTATGCAAATAATTTTATTTCTTTTTTTAAGTTAATTTTACCTGTTGCCTTCACTAATCTTTTAATTGGATTCTGTATTGCCCATGGCATATTTTTCTCCTTTTCTGTTTAAAAAACTGGAAAATGTTCCTTAATAGTTCTTTTGTCTGAAAACAAAACAAAAAACATGTACATATGACCAAAGGGGGGTAATCCATAGTAAGAATGGGATGTGATTTTTCTACTTAAGATTCTTGTTAGTTCCAATTTTCAAAATGCAGAGGCTTTGTTAAAAATGACAGTGTACAAAGTTTACATTATGTATCTATGTATATAATTTTTGTTATTGTGTAATGATTTTTCTATAAATGTTTCCTTTCATTAACCAATTTTTTAGTTTTTTAGCTCACCTGGCCCAAAGGGCCATATGAGCTTTTCTCATCACTTGGCGTCCGGCGTCCGGCGTCGTCCGTCGTCGTCGTCCGTCGTCGTCGTCCGTCGACGTCCTGCGTTAACTTTAACAAAAACCTTCTCCTCTGAAACTGCTGGGCCAAATTTAACAAAACTTAGCCACAATCATCATTGGGGTATCTAGTTTGAAAATGTGTCCGGTGACCCAGCCAACCAACCATGATGGCCGCCATGTCTAAAAATAGAACATAGGGGTAAAATGCAGTTTTTGGCTTAAAACTCAAAAACCAAAGCATTTAAGGCAAATCTGACGGAGTAAAATTGTTCATCAGGTCAAGATCTATTTGCCCTGAAATTTTCAGATGAATCGGACATTCCGTTGTTGGGTTGCTGCCCCTGAAATGGTAATTTTAAGGAAATTTTGCTGTTTTTGGTTATTATCTTGAATATTATTATAGATAGAGATAAACTGTAAACAGCAATAATGTTCTGCAAAGTAAGATCTACAAATAAGTCAACAAGACCAAAATGGTCAGTTGACCACTTTAGGAGTTATTGCCCTTTATAGTCAATTTTTAACCATTTTTCGTAAATCTTAGTAATCTTTTAGGAAAATCTTCTCCTCTGAAACTACTGGGCCAAATTTAACCAAACTTGGCCATAATCATCATTGGGGTATCTAGTTAAAAAATGTGTCCGGTGACCCAGCCAACCAACCAAGATGGTCGCCATGTCTAAAAATAGAACATAGGGGTAAAATGCAGTTTTTGGATTATAACTCAAAAACCAAAGCATTTAGAGCAAATCTGACAGGGGTGAAATAGTTCATTAGGTCAAGATCTATTTGCCCTGAAATTTTCAGATGAATCGGACATTCCGTTGTTGGGTTGCCGCCCCTGAAATTGTAATTTTAAGGAAATTTTGCTGTTTTTGGTTTTTATCTTGAATATTATTATAGATAGAGATAAACTGTAAACAGCAATAATGTTCGGCAAAGTAAGATCTACAAATAAGTCAACAAGACCAAAATGGTCACTTGACCACTTTAGAAGTTATTGCCCTTTATAGTCAATTGTTAACCATTTTTCGTAAATCTTAGTAATCTTTTAGGAAAATCTTCTCCTCTGATCACTACTGGGCCAAATTTAACCAAACTTGGCCACAATCATCATTGGGGTATCTAGTTTAAAAAATGTGTCCGGTGCCCCGCCCAACCAACCAAGATGGCCGCCATGGCTAAAAATAGAACATAGGGGTAAAATGCAGTTTTTGGCTTATAACTCAAAAACCAAAGCATTTAGAGCAAATCTGACATTGGGTAAAATTGTTCATCAGGTCAAGATCTATTTGCCCTGAAATTTGCAGATGAATCGGACATTCCGTTGTTGGGTTGCTGCCCCTGAAATGGTAATTTTAAGGAAATGTTGCTGTTTTTGGTTATTATCTTGAATATTATTATAGATAGAGATAAACTGTAAACAGCAATAATGTTCAGCAAAGTAAGATCTACAAATAAGTCAACAAGACCAAAATGGTCAGTTGACCACTTTAGGAGTTATTGCCCTTTATAGTCAATTTTTAACCATTTTTCGTAAATCTTAGTAATCTTTTAGGAAAATCTTCTTCTCTGAAACTACTGGGCCAAATTTAACCAAACTTGGCCATAATCATCATTGGGGTATCTAGTTTAAAAAATGTGTCCGGTGATCCGACAAACCAACCAAGATGGCCGCCATGGCTAAAATTGTACATAGGGGTAAAATGCAGTTTTTGGCTTATAATTCAAAAACCAAAGCATTTAGAGCAAATCTGACATGGGGAACAATTGTTTATCAGGTTAAGATCTTTCTGCCCTGAAATTTTCAGATGAATCGGACATTCCGTTGTTGGGTTGCTGCCCCTGAAATGGTAATTTTAAGGAAATTTTACTGTTTTTGGTTATTATCTTGAATATTATTATAGATAGAGATAAACTGTAAACAGCAATAATGTTCAGCAAAGTAAGATCTACAAATAAGTCAACAAGACCAAAATGGTCAGTTGACCACTTTAGAAGTTATTGCCCTTTATAGTCAATTGTTAACCATTTTTCGTAAATCTTAGTAATCTTTTAGAAAAATCTTCTCCTCTGAAACTACTGGGCCAAATTTAACCAAACTTGGCCACAATCATCATTGGGGTATCTAGTTTTAAAAATGTGTCCGGTGCCCCAACCAACCAACCAAGATGGCCGCCATGGCTAAAAATAGAACATAGGGGTAAAATGCAGTTTTTGGCTTATAACTCAAAAACCAAAGCATTTAGAGCAAATCTGACATGGGGTAAAATTGTTTATCAGGTCAAGATCTATTTGCCCTGAAATTTTCAGATGAATCGGACATTCCGTTGTTGGGTTGCTGCCCCTAAAATGGTAATTTTAAGGAAATTTTACTGTTTTTGGTTATTATCTTGAATATTATTATAGATAGAGATAAACTGTAAACAGCAATAATGTTCAGCAAAGTAAGATCTACAAATAAGTCAACAAGACCAAAATGGTCAGTTGACTACTTTAGGAGTTATTGCCCTTTATAGTCAATTTTTAACCATTTTTCGTAAATCTTAGTAATCTTTTAGGTAAATCTTCTCCTCTGAAACTACAGGGCCAAATTTAACCAAACTTGGCCATAATCATCATTGGGGTATCTAGTTAAAAATTGTGTCCGGTGATCCGGCAAACCAATCAAGATGGCCGCCATGGCTAAAATTGTACATAGGGGTAAAATGCAGTTTTTGGCTTATAATTCAAAAACCAAAGCATTTAGAGCAAATCTGACAGGGGAAACAATTGTTTATCAGGTTAAGATCTTTCTGCCCTGAAATTTTCAGATGAATCGGACATTCCGTTGTTGGGTTGCTGCCCCTGAAATGGTAATTTTAAGGAAATGTTGCTGTTTTTGGTTATTATCTTGAATATTATTATAGATAGAGATAAACTGTAAACAGCAATAATGTTCAGCAAAGTAAGATCTACAAATAAGTCAACAAGACCAAAATGGTCAGTTGACCACTTTAGGAGTTATTGCCCTTTATAGTCAATTTTTAACCATTTTTCGTAAATCTTAGTAATCTTTTAGGAAAATCTTCTCCTCTGAAACTACTGGGCCAAATTTAACCAAACTTGGCCATAATCATCATTGGGGTATCTAGTTAAAAAATGTGTCCGGTGACCCAGCCAACCAACCAAGATGGTCGCCATGTCTAAAAATAGAACATAGGGGTAAAATGCAGTTTTTGGATTATAACTCAAAAACCAAAGCATTTAGAGCAAATCTGACAGGGGTGAAATAGTTCATTAGGTCAAGATCTATTTGCCCTGAAATTTTCAGATGAATCGGACATTCCGTTGTTGGGTTGCCGCCCCTGAAATTGTAATTTTAAGGAAATTTTGCTGTTTTTGGTTTTTATCTTGAATATTATTATAGATAGAGATAAACTGTAAACAGCAATAATGTTCGGCAAAGTAAGATCTACAAATAAGTCAACAAGACCAAAATGGTCAGTTGACCACTTTAGAAGTTATTGCCCTTTATAGTCAATTGTTAACCATTTTTCGTAAATCTTAGTAATCTTTTAGGAAAATCTTCTCCTCTGATCACTACTGGGCCAAATTTAACCAAACTTGGCCACAATCATCATTGGGGTATCTAGTTTAAAAAATGTGTCCGGTGCCCGCCCAACCAACCAAGATGGCCGCCATGGCTAAAAATAGAACATAGGGGTAAAATGCAGTTTTGGCTTATAACTCAAAAACCAAAGCATTTAGAGCAAATCTGACATTGGGTAAAATTGTTCATCAGGTCAAGATCTATTTGCCCTGAAATTTGCAGATGAATCGGACATTCCGTTGTTGGGTTGCTGCCCCTGAAATGGTAATTTTAAGGAAATTTTACTGTTTTTGGTTATTATCTTGAATATTATTATAGATAGAGATAAACTGTAAACAGCAATAATGTTCAGCAAAGTAAGATCTACAAATAAATCAACAAGACCAAAATGGTCAGTTGACCACTTTAGGAGTTATTGCCCTTTATAGTCAATTTTTAAACATTTTTCGTAAATCTTAGTAATCTTTTAGGTAAATCTTCTCCTCTGAAACTACTGGGCCAAATTTAACCAAACTTGGCCATAATTATCATTGGGGTATCTAGTTAAAAAAATGTGTCCGGTGCACCGCCCAACCAACCAAAATGGCCGCCATGGCTAAAAATAGAACATAGGGGTAAAATGCAGTTTTTGGCTTATAACTCAAAAACCAAAGCATTTAGAGCAAATCTGACATTGGGTAAAATTGTTCATCAGGTCAAGATCTATTTGCCCTGAAATTTGCAGATGAATCGGACATTCCGTTGTTGGGTTGCTGCCCCTGAAATGGTAATTTTAAGGAAATGTTGCTGTTTTTGGTTATTATCTTGAATATTATTATAGATAGAGATAAACTGTAAACAGCAATAATGTTCAGCAAAGTAAGATCTACAAATAAGTCAAAACATGACCAAGATGGTCAGTTGACACTTTTAGGAGTTATTGCCCTTTATAGTCAATTTTTAACAATTTTTCGTAAATCTTAGTAATCTTTTAGAAAAATCTTCTCCTCTGAAACTACTGGGCTAAATTTAACCAAACTTGGCAACAATCATCATTAGGGTATCTAGTTTAAAAATGTGTCCGGTGCACCGCCCAACCAACCAAGATGGCCGCCATGGCTAAAAATAGAACATAGGGGTAAAATGCAGTTTTTGGCTTATAACTCAAAAACCAAAGCATTTAGAGCAAATCTGACATTTAGTAAAATTGTTCATCAGGTCAAGATCTATTTGCCCTGAAATTTTCAGATGAATCGGACATTCCGTTGTTGGGTTGCTGCCCCTGAAATGGTAATTTTAAGGAAATTTTGCTGTTTTTGGTTATTATCTTGAATATTATTATAGATAGAGATAAACTGTAAACAGCAATAATGTTCAGCAAAGTAAGATCTACAAATAAGTCAACAAGACCAAAATGGTCAGTTGACCACTTTAGAAGTTATTCTCCTTTATAGTCAATTGTTAACCATTTTTCGTAAATCTTAGTAATCTTTTAGAAAAATCTTCTCCTCTGAAACTACTGGGCCAAATTTAACCAAACTTGGCCACAATCATCATTGGGGTATCTAGTTTAAAAAATGTGTCCGGTGCACCGCCCAACCAACCAAAATGGCCGCCATGGCTAAAAATAGAACATAGGGGTAAAATGCAGTTTTTGGCTTATAACTCAAAAACCAAAGCATTTAGAGCAAATCTGACATAGGGTAAAATTGTTCATCAGGTCAAGATCTATTTGCCCTGAAATTTCAGATGAATCGGACATTCCGTTGTTGGGTTGCTGCCCCTGAAATGGTAATTTTAAGGAAATTTTACTGTTTTTGGTTATTATCTTGAATATTATTATAGATAGAGATAAACTGTAAACAGCAATAATGTTCAGCAAAGTAAGATCTACAAATAAGTCAACAAGACCAAAATGGTCAGTTGACTACTTTAGGAGTTATTGCCCTTTATAGTCAATTTTTAACCATTTTTCGTAAATCTTAGTAATCTTTTAGGTAAATCTTCTCCTCTGAAACTACTGGGCCAAATTTAACCAAACTTGGCCATAATCATCATTGGGGTATCTAGTTAAAAAAATGTGTCGCGGTGATCCGGCAAACCAATCAAGATGGCCGCCATGGCTAAAATTGTACATAGGGGTAAAATGCAGTTTTTGGCTTATAATTCAAAAACCAAAGCATTTAGAGCAAATCTGACATGGGAAACAATTGTTTATCAGGTTAAGATCTTTCTGCCCTGAAATTTTCAGATGAATCGGACATTCCGTTGTTGGGTTGCTGCCCCTGAAATGGTAATTTTAAGGAAATGTTGCTGTTTTTGGTTATTATCTTGAATATTATTATAGATAGAGATAAACTGTAAACAGCAATAATGTTCAGCAAAGTAAGATCTACAAATAAGTCAAAACATGACCAAGATGGTCAGTTGACACTTTTAGGAGTTATTGCCCTTTATAGTCAATTTTTAACAATTTTTCGTAAATCTTAGTAATCTTTTAGAAAAATCTTCTCCTCTGAAACTACTGGGCTAAATTTAACCAAACTTGGCAACAATCATCATTAGGGTATCTAGTTTAAAAATGTGTCCGGTGCACCGCCCAACCAACCAAGATGGCCGCCATGGCTAAAAATAGAACATAGGGGTAAAATGCAGTTTTTGGCTTATAACTCAAAAACCAAAGCATTTAGAGCAAATCTGACATTTAGTAAAATTGTTCATCAGGTCAAGATCTATTTGCCCTGAATTTTCAGATGAATCGGACATTCCGTTGTTGGGTTGCTGCCCCTGAAATGGTAATTTTAAGGAAATTTTGCTGTTTTTGGTTATTATCTTGAATATTATTATAGATAGAGATAAACTGTGAACAGCAATAATGTTCAGCAAAGAAAGATCTACAAATAAGTCAACAAGACCAAAATGGTCAGTTGACCACTTTAGAAGTTATTCTCCTTTATAGTCAATTGTTAACCATTTTTCGTAAATCTTAGTAATCTTTTAGAAAAATCTTCTCCTCTGAAACTACTGGGCCAAATTTAACCAAACTTGGCCACAATCATCATTGGGGTATCTAGTTAAAAAAATGTGTCCGGTGCACCGCCCAACCAACCAAGATGGCCGCCATGGCTAAAAATAGAACATAGGGGTAAAATGCAGTTTTTGGCTTATAACTCAAAAACCAAAGCATTTAGAGCAAATCTGACATTAGTAAAATTGTTCATCAGGTCAAGATCTATTTGCCCTGAAATTTTCAGATGAATCGGACATTCCGTTGTTGGGTTGCTGCCCCTGAAATGGTAATTTTAAGGAAATTTTGCTGTTTTTGGTTATTATCTTGAATATTATTATAGATAGAGATAAACTGTGAACAGCAATAATGTTCAGCAAAGTAAGATCTACAAATAAGTCAACAAGACCAAAATGGTCAGTTGACCACTTTAGAAGTTATTCTCCTTTATAGTCAATTGTTAACCATTTTTCGTAAATCTTAGTAATCTTTTAGAAAAATCTTCTCCTCTGAAACTACTGGGCCAAATTTAACCAAACTTGGCCACAATCATCATTGGGGTATCTAGTTAAAAAAATGTGTCCGGTGCACCGCCCAACCAACCAAGATGGCCGCCATGGCTAAAAATAGAACATAGGGGTAAAATGCAGTTTTTGGCTTATAACTCAAAAACCAAAGCATTTAGAGCAAATCTGACACTAGTAAAATTGTTCATCAGGTCAAGATCTATTTGCCCTCAAATTTCAGATGAATCGGACATTCCGTTGTTGGGTTGCTGCCCCTGAAATGGTAATTTTAAGGAAATTTTACTGTTTTTGGTTATTATCTTGAATATTATTATAGATAGAGATAAACTGTAAACAGAAATAATGTTCAGCAAAGTAAGATCTACAAATAAGTCAACAAGACCAAAATGGTCAGTTGACCACTTTAGGAGTTATTGCCCTTTATAGTCAATTTTTAACCATTTTTCGTAAATCTTAGTAATCTTTTAGGTAAATCTTCTCCTCTGAAACTACTGGGCCAAATTTAACCAAACTTGGCCACAATCATCATTGGGGTATCTAGTTAAAAAAATTGTCCGGTGATTCGGCAAACCAATCAAGATGGCCGCCATGGCTAAAATAGAACATAGGGGTAAAATGCAGTTTTTGGCTTATAACTCAAAAACCAAAGCATTTAGAGCAAATCTGACATGGGGAAAAAATTGTTCATCAGGTCAAGATCTTTTCGCCCTGAAATTTTCAGATGAATCGGACATTCCGTTGTTGGGTTGCTGCCCCTGAAATGGTAATTTTAAGGAAATTTTGCTGTTTTTGGTTATTATCTTGAATATTATTATAGATAGAGATAAACTGTAAACAGCAATAATGTTCAGCAAAGTAAGATCTACAAATAAGTCAACATGACCAAAATGGTCAGTTGACACTTTTAGGAGTTATTGCCCTTTATAGTCAATTTTTAACCATTTTTCGTAAATCTTAGTAATCTTTTAGAAAAATCTTCTCCTCTGAAACTACTGGGCTAAATTTAACCAAACTTGGCAACAATCATCATTGGGGTATCTAGTTTAAAAAATGTGTCCGGTGCACCGCCCAACCAACCAAGATGGCCGCCATGGCTAAAAATAGAACATATGGGTAAAATGCAGTTTTTGGCTTATAACTCAAAAACCAATCTGTTGGACACCCATAAGCAATTTAAATCGCAGGGCAGTTTTAAACTCCATATTGGATTATGATTGATACACCAAGTTACGACCTTTGTATACAGACCTTTATATTTATAAAAAAACTTAGGGAAATTGGAATCTCAGATTTTAATAGATACCTAAACCATGGAAGTATAAATATTACTTCCATGCCTAGACAGTGCATTTGGAAAGGTTCAGAGTTTGAATTTGAAAAGTATTATTGATATCCATTCGTTAGGCTAGCATTATAAGAACATAGCATGAGATTATGGACCTAGTATATTTTAAAATAGACTTGTGGTTAATTTTCACTTATGTTTTATATGTTGTACACTTGTATTGTGCATTGTTAAGAAAATCATATGTGCTTTATCTAATGGATAATTTAGATTTTTGCAAGTACGAAATTTCGACACGTTACATGTAGTACAACAAATACAGGGAAATTAATCGTACCTCTGTAAAATTCCATATCCTTTAAGTTTTGCTTATCTAAATCTTGAACTCTGCTTTAATGCATAAGCCGAATCTATACCAAATTGTATATGCCACATCTGTCTATGTCATAGAAACTGTGATTGGTAAACAAACATAGCTGTAATAGTTACACAAAAGATTCCATTGAACCACATTTACATCTTCCTTTCTATGATACTAAAAGATGAAATATACATGTACATACAAAGACACATCATAACGATTTCTCGATTTCTACAGATTGGATTGCGATGCGATTGCCCATATATAACAACATTTCATAGATCCGTCACCCATTTTGTCTGAAAATGATAAACCACTTAAAAAAAGGGACTAGTAAGCCAATATTTTGACTGTTACCTTTAAAAAAGTGTAAGCACTTAACAAATATGATATTCCATAAGGGGGACCGTTCCCCTGCCCCACCTCCACTTCCTCGTCTTTTCACTGTCGTAATCGAAATTTCGCTTCATTGAATTCGGTGTTGACAAAGTCGTCTGCCGGTGAACATTAAAAACAAACCTGAATGATATAATGGCATACCTACTCTTGTATGAACTATATTAGTCAAGACCACCGGCCGAAATTAAAATGGTTTATTCAATATTTTGTGCAACAAATACAGTATGTCTGTTCTTATGAAATAGGCGCAAAATACGGTTCAGTATAAAAAAGTGAAGACAAACGTTTGCGCACTTATGTCTTGCAAATGCATGGTTCGAACTAAAATAAAATAATTTCATCCGTAAGCGAAAAGAATCGTTACGGTAAATATATGATCAGTTATTGTAATCAAAGTTGTATAGAAATTTAACTTACATGTATGAGAATTAAAAACTTAAAAACTGAAAGCAGTCAAATTATAAATCGATTATCAAGTCTATATATGAGTTAACGCACATCACCATTATCAAAATATCGATGAACGATTAGCTGTTTGCTGATTTTAGTGACACTTTCCTTACGCTTGGCTTTCCATGACAATCAAGATTAATTTGTAGAGAAAGCCAGAGAAAACCACTGGCCTTCGACAAGAAAACAAGTAACGTCTGTCTATTTTTAAAGATCTAAACTGAACACACTTTGTTGAAGAAAGCACCACAGTCACAGCCTCAGTTTTGACACACTAGTGGCCATTAACGTACTACATTTTCATTTCGGGCCTTTTATAGCGGACTATGCTGTATGGGCTTTGCTCATTGTCGAAGGCTGTACGGTGACCTATAGTTGTTAATTTCTGTGTTATTTAGGACTCTTGTGGAGAGTTGTCTCTTTGATAATCATACCACATCGGATGTTGAACGGATGAGAAACGGAATCATACCGGACGTATAACGGATAAAACGGATGATGAACGGATCTGAAACGGATAAATGCCAATTGAAAATTTCGCGTCAGAAATGCCAATTATTGGTATGTCAGATTTCTTAAGGTTCATGAATTCTTATTATTCATAATCGATCTTAGAGTATAGGCAAGTCTTCACAAGCAAGCAGCTTTTATTCAAGCCAGACACTGCCCTTTGGCGGAATTTTGAAAACCAAACCAAAACCAGTTACACAGAAACATTTTGAATATTTATGCGATTTATATGTATTGTTATTGTCGCCTTTGATTTTTCCGTATATCTTGTTCATCCGTTTTATCCGGTACGCCTCCGTTAGGTGTCCGTTTTATGCGGTACTCGTCCGTTGGATGTACGTTCTGTCCGGTACGTTTCCGTTTCTCGTACGTTGCATTAAGCCTCGGTCACACCTTACTGGATAGCTCGAACGGACGCCTAACGGATAACTTTTTTTCAATCCGTTCATGTCCCTTAGACGTCCGTTCTTATCCGTTAGGCCTCCGTTAAGCGTCCGGTTTATCCGTTGACGTCCGTTCTGTCCGGTGGAAAATTTTGAGCATGTTCAAAACTTTGAACGGAGGTCCAACGGATAAAATGTCCGTTGAACGTCCGATAGGCGTCCGTTTTTTACGGTACTCGTCCGTTTTGTATCCGTTACGTGTCCGTTATGCATCCGTTGGAGATCCGGTAGACCAATTCACCAACGGACGTCTACCGGACGCCTAACGGACGCTTAACGGATAAAACGGATGTGAAACGGACATTAACGGAAGGATAACGGATAAAACGGATGCCTACCGGATGTAAAACGGAAAAATGCCAATTGAAATTTCTCATGGTTTATTGCCTTTAATTTTCAGAATATTTTGTTCATCCGTTTTATCCGTTACGCTTCCGTTAGGTGTCCGTTTTGTCCGGTACTCGTCCGTTGGATGTACGTTCGACGTCCGTTCTGTCCGGTACGTATCCGTTTCACGTACGTTCAATGTCCGTTGTGTGTCCGTTAGGCATTCGTTACATGTCCGTTAGTACACCAACGGACTCCCAACGGATAAATATTTTGTCAATGGATAACTTTTTTTTATCCGTTAGGCGTCCGTTCGAGCTATCCGGTAAGGTGTGACCGAGGCTTAACCGTTGTGTGTCCCTTATGCATCCGTTACACTTACATTTTATTCGGTCAGTACATCAACGGACTCCCAACGGATAACAATTTTGTCAACGGACAACTTTTATTTTCATTCGTTAGTCGTCCTTTCGTGCTATCCGGTAAGGTGTGACCGAGGCCTTTGAAATGGATATTGTTTGTTGAATTGGTTCGTCCTAAATATATCTGTAATACTTGCCACTGAACGATGAAACGATCTATTAACCGTTCATAGGAATTGCGAAATTGTTCTCTTTCAAATGGGATTAAAATTAATTGAATTTTGATAATCAATATCATTGCCTGCGAACTGTTAAAGGGATGACCATGTTATTGTTGGAGAGGGGAAGTAGACGATTTCGGGAAGAGAATATCAATTTTCCCCTTTTGCGAAGCCGTCTTTTTGTTTTAGTTATCTAAAATGGTCTTTTTCCAGAGACATGTATACAACAAGGCCAGAAGACTCCTGCTATAATCCACCTCAAAGAATATCAAATGTTCGTTCTCATATAAACAAAGAAAATCTTTAATACATATTTATGGAGAAAATTGATTAAGATTTTTAGATAGCTGCGTAACATCAACAAGTTTATAGTTCACTCTAATTTCAATGCGAACGGTTTTAGAAGATACTCTGATTTACAATGTATGTAGACCGATACACTGAGTTGACATTTTAAAATAATGACTCCGTTAATAGTGCGAAAAAGAACCCAATGCTTGTTATTATGCGTTTACTTTTCTACATTGCCAAAGGTATAGGGGGAGGGTTGAGTTCTCATAAACATGTTTAACCCCGCCGCATTCTTGCGCCTGTCCCAAGTCAGGAGCCTCTGACCTTTGTTAGTCTTGTATTATTTTAATTTTAGTTTCTCGTGTACAATTTGGAAATTAGTTTGGCGTTCATGATCACTGAACTAGAATATATATGTTTAGGGGCCAGCTGAAGGACGCCTCCGGGTGCGGGAATTTCTCGATACATTGAAGACCTGTTTGTGACCTTCTGTTGTTGTTTTTTCTATGGTGGGGTTGTGGTCTCTTTGACACATTCCCCATTTCAATTCTCAATTTTTTTTATGCATGATATTGGTTCTCAAGAAAAAATTTCGGTTTCGAACTTTATGTTCGTGTGACATTAAATAAAAAACAAAGATAGATTTCAGTATTGAAAATAAGATAGTTTTCATACAATAACAACTTGAACTAATTTTAGCCAGATTATGAAATTCTGTGATATATGACAACCTGCAGGGTGTAGAGAATATATGGAGAAATGCAGAACGTCAAAATGTAATAATGGGATGGAAATTGTGTTCGGTTGTTATAAACTGACTATATATAGCTATTAAAACTTTCAAATAGTTTTGCAAATTTGTCTAGTTTTCATTTATGAAACAAAAACATTCACAGCTCGACTTTCTCATGTAATTTAAAAAAAAAAAAAAAAAAAAAAAAGGAGCGGGTGCTTCGCATGCTAAAGTCCATCATTATTCATGAAACACGTTTCGTCATTGTTTTTTTTCTTGGCTTTATGAGAGCGGTCTATTTTTTATATACATATTATAAGTACGTCTGAACCAGTGACAACTCTACAACAGCAGTGATGGTGATGCATGGCTGTGTACATTCTGTATATACAACTCGTCTAAACATCAACCCAACAATGTAAGATCTGTAAATTTGCTTTCGCAAACTTTTTGTTCTTCCTTCGCCGGGATTTCAACCCATGCTACTGAGATATATATGCATATATTTGTTTTTAAACCAACGTGTTTTATACGTTCAGACAGGATCTACACATTTTTCAATTACAATGTAAAATAAAGTCATATTCTGATCAGTACACAATATAGTATACTGCTTTGTGATTCGTCTGCAACACTATTTTCAAGAATTTGGTTTGATTCAGTCGGGGATCAAATATATATACGATTTTTCACATTTGCAGAGAGCATACTAGCCTAAGATTTCAGTTCAATAGAGTAGATATAGGCTTTGAGATTAAGTTCTAAATAGTTAAAAACCTAAAAAGGGTACGGTAAACTGGCGAAGCAGTTAACATTTCAGTACTATAAGGCTTGGTTATAGTACTAGGATTAACCTACATGTAGCACTGCTTTCGTGTTTAGAGTATAACGCAAATCTAGGCAATGCCCAGGAATGTGTAAATAGTACTAAATACACAATCACGCATTGTGAAGTCAGAAGTCATATCAGTGAAATTATTCTGATTCTACTTCAAAATATATAGATTGAACATAACGCCTTCTCACGCTTTAGAACCGTTTAATCAAAAGTATGCGAGTTTCCAGATTGAGGCTTTTTAAAGCAGAAACTTTTATCCAACATAATTTTTATCTTCTTTTTATGGACACTTCAAATATTATAACGTAACACATTTTATGTTAAGCTAGGTTCACACTGCCGATCAGATCAACTCGATGATTCCGATAGTCCAAATTTCCACGACCAAGCGTGAGCAAATTCTTGATTGGGCCTTTTTACGACTCCTACCCGACTGCTATATCCGACTGTACTCAACCTTAATCCGATCATTCACGACTCCTTAACGACTCTATCACGACTTAAACTAGAGTACTTATTGAATACATATTCGATGATTTCGACGAATTCACGATCTCTACGCCACTAGCTAGACCAAATTAACTATACTCTACCATAATAGTAGATTACACTATGTATATATACTAAGGTTATCACACACCCGAATCTTACAAACAAACCAACAACTTTGGGTACATACACACAGGAAACACGATAAAATATTATAACGTAAACACATTTTATGTTAAGCTGGGTTCACACTGTCGATCAGATCAACTCGATGATTCCGATAGTCCAAATTTCCACGACCAAGCGTGACCAAATTCTTGATCGGGCCTTTTTACGACTCCTACCCGACTGCTATATCCGACTGTACTCAACCTTAACCCGATCATTCACGACTCCTTAACGACTCTATCACGACTCAAACCAGACTACTTATTGAATACATATTCGATGATTCCGACGAAGCTGTTTATTTGGAAGTGGGAAATATCCGAAAAAAATCCATTGAAAATTAATGAGAGAATATTTCATTTTCGTGTAGATTCGATAGTTAATCGGGAAATCCGGAATTAAATATTGGAAGAAAAAAATCAATTTGTTTAACATGTACACATCAGCTAAAGTAGTTTTGGTGAGGTGGAAGGTTGTGTGTCCATCAATGGCCGAATTACACCAAACCAATTAATATTGCTGTTTGCTGATTGTAAACGCAAAATCAACGTGTCGGTCTAGTACAAATAGGCAGCAATTCGTGTTAATTTCATATCATCATTTCGCGGAGATTCACTTGTTGTCGAGTATCGAGTTGCGAGTTGCAAGTTACAAAAGTCGAGTTGCGAGTTACGAAACTCGAGTTGCGATTTACAAAAGTCGAGTTGCGAGTTACGAAAGTCGAGTTTCGTAAAAAAAATTTGGTTTAATCCAAATGAGTTACTCTCTTTAAATAAAGCTATTATTATTATTATTAGTTGCGAGTTAAGAAAGTCGAGTTGCGAGTTAAGAAAGTCGAGTTGCGAGTTAAGATAGTCGAGTTGCGAGTTAAGATAGTCGAGTTGCGAGTTACAAAAGTCGAGTTGCGAGTTACAAAAGTCGAATTGCGCAAAAGTGGGGAAACGAAACTATTTAATTTTTTGTATGTAACTGTTAAACATTTTGGAATGATAATTGCTTATAGAGTTGTATACAGTATTGTTGATTTTTGTTGTTGTTTGGACTTCATCTGTGTTTCTTGTAAAAATAAAATGAGCTGTTTACATAATCACTACGTATAAAAGTATTTTCTGAAGAAGCAGACAGTACATTTATGTAAAGCCTCGGTCACACCTTACCGGATAGCTCGAACGGACGCCTACCGGATAACTTTTTTTCAATTCGTTCATGTCCGTTTAGCGTACGATTTATCCGTCGACGTCCTTTCTGTCCGGTGGAAAATTTTGAGCATATTCAAAACTTTGAACATCCATTGGAGGTCTGGCAGATAAATTCACCAACGGACTTCTAACGGATAAAACGGATGCTGAACGAATGAGAAACGGACTTCTACCGGACGTATAACAGATAAAATGGATGATGAACGGATCTGAAACGGATAAAAGACAATTGAAAATTTCGCGTCAGAAATTCCAATTATTGGTATGTCAGATTTCTTAAAGTTCATGAATTCTTATTATTCATAATCGATCTTAGAGTAAAGGCACGTCTTCACAATCAAACAGCTCTTATTCAGGCTTTGGCGGCATGTTGAAGAACAAACCAAAACCAGTGACACAGAAACATTTTGAATATTTATGCGATATACATTTATTCTTATTGTCGTCTTTGATTTTTCCGTATATCTTGTTCATCCTTTTTATCCGGTACGCTTCCGTTGGGTGTCCGTTTAATGCGGTACTCGTCCGTTGGATGTACGTTCGACATCCGTTCTGTCCGATACGTTTCCGTTTATCGTACGTTGCATGTCCAGTGTGTGTCCGTAATGCATTCGTTACACGTCCGTTTCATTCGGTCAGTACATCAACGGACTCCCAACGGATAACAATTCTGTCAACGGACAACTTTTATTTCCCTCCGTTAGGCGTCCGTTCGTGCTATCCGGTAAGGTGTGACCGAGGCTTAAAAGACCCCATCTGCAGATTTCGTTTAGAGTGGGCTTTTTGGGGCAGATGTAGAGCTGGGCAATATTCGTTAGGGATCGCAAAATTTATTCTTTGGCAGTGACACTTAAAATTGTGGGCGTTAAAATTATATATGTCTACATTGGCTAGAGATGTGAGGGAAAAAATTGGCCTGCAAAAAACAGTTTTAACTCGCCGTATTTTTGTGTCTTACCAAAGTCACCTTTAGCATTTGTTGCTCTTGTATATATTTTTATCTTGGTTCATCTTTTAATATATATAGCATAGAATGGCGTCCATATTCTTGATATAACGATACATAACATTGTGTTTATGGGCCTGCTTGGGGCTCCCTATAGGTGTGTGATTTCTTGCTGTGTTGAAGACCCAATGGCATTTGGTTGAATTGTATATTTTGGTTGGGTTGCTGTCTCTTTGACTTATTCTCAGTTTGTATTCTTTAGTCTATACATATAGCCGTCAAAGATACTTCTGTAAACATACCATTTACATTTGCTTCATTTTACAGGTAATATTTAATTGGAAAGTTTAAAATGTATTGCTTCATCGTGAATAAGATTTTTTTTAAGTATTCCTCCTGGTTATTGAGTAACTTATAAAACTGAGTCACTTAGGTTTAAAATTATGTAAGTGTTCACATGTTTGAGATTGTCAATTATAAGTTAGTAAAACAGTTTCCGTTAGTTTTCTTAGTATTCAATTTGGATTGTTTTACATTTTTCATGTTTGTACCGTTTATAGCAGACTACAACGAAAGGATTTTGATAGCCATACAGTTTTCTATGGTGGCTTTAATCCACTTTATTTGACCTTGATAGTGCCTCATTGCCAACCATACCACATCTCCTTATTTTTATATAGAGGAAATGATTCAGTAGCTTTTTAGGACCACACATATAGGCAGTTATCCAGTGTTTTAAGTACGTCCGACCCGTTGCTTTCATATCTTGTGTTAACTATATTATATAGTGTATAGTACTTTCTTTTAGTTTTGGTGATGTCGATAAATTATAACAGAACGCAGAAGTTGCTGAACTTAGCAAGGCAAATGATTTCGCTGAGCGAAGTAAGGCGAAAAACCTTTTTGGATCCTTTTTTGCAGAAAATGAATCTTTTTTTATCCAATATGGTTAATTTTGAAGTGAAGTATGCACAGTTGAGTGTTCTGTTATATATCAAATCAAAAACCCAATACTGACAAAAAAAGTAAATAAAACCTTTGCAATGCATGCCATTTTTTTATGCTTCAGAGAAAGAAAGGGCTAGACAACTTGATCATGTCATGACATACGTGTTAACATACGCAAACAAAGCAATTCAAACAATCAATTTTAAATTTGGTGATATATGAATGTCATGAATGTGACGTTCGTATGTAGTCTGACCGTATGCAAGACTAAAGTTAACAACTGAGGTCCTTTAGGAGAGTAACATTTTCCTTTGCCCAGCATTGTTAAACGTTTCAATAACTTCCTTTGTGTCAATGTCAAAATCAGAATGAACGTACAGCAGTGCAAGTGAAGAAAGTCTTTCTGGTCCCATGGTCGATCTCAGATATGTTTTTATGCGTTTCAAAGGGCTGAAAGAGCGCTCAGTAGTAGAGGTTTAGGGTGACATGGTGAGAAGTATTTGCAGAATACAGATATTAATGGGCAAAGTTCTTTCAGCGTCATCTCCAATGTTGCACAGAGTCTGTCTGGTTTTTTTATGGATAAATATCCCATCGCTTAACCCATGGCCACCTTTTTATTTCGAGAAGAAACTGATCTTTGATCGGACTCTTACATGTAGGCGCGAAATATGCGAATTTGATGGCCCCGATTCAAACTTTTCAGATTGTTTGGAAGAAGCATCTGGGCAAGAAAACGTTCTTAAAAATTGACAAGACGATCTCGAAGTTCGTTAAGTAGATGGTCTAACAATTGTATTATTAGTTACATAGTGTGCTAGTGACCTAATACGGTATATATGGGGTCAGTAAATTCCATATGGGGTGAGAGCGAAGCTCGAATCCCCATATGGAATTTACTGACCCCATATATACCGTATTACGTCACTAGCACACTATGTAACGAATTTATCTTACCGACTATCTTAACTGGCGTGTGAAATTAAGACTAGTGATTCTCAAAATGATCAAGTCTTTAATACTGTTAGCATTAAGAAAATACTTCCATTGATCGTACAAAAACAGATGCCAACAATAACGACTTGTAAGGTTTAAATGTGTTTATGAATTTATTTCAATCTTAATCATCAATTTCTTCGTCTGTTGGTACATTTAAGTTTTTTTCTCAGTACCGTTTTGTTTTTATAAAGGGACATAACACCATTACTAACCGTGTATGAAATAAGCCCCGCCCCCTTCTTACCTAATATGGAATATAAAGGGACGTAACTCCACTACTAACCGGGTATGAGATAAACCCCGCCCCCCTACTGACCAAATATCAAATATACACGGTTTGCACGCGGACGCTTTTAACCAATCATATTCCTGGAAATGTATAGGAGGTAAGATAAATACCGATGTTTGCATAACAAAACTGAACTGATAGAAAATACGGAAACCTTTCTGACAAATTGAAACATCTATATATATATCCATTTTGTTACATCTTGTGATCAATTTTATTTGGCAATCAGCAGGGTTAAAGAACATCAGTTGTTCGACCTGTTAGTCAAATGCGTTTTGTTTAAATATACTTTATGACTTTTTTGGTCTTTTGGAAAATGTTGTTTGTGCCGTTTTTAGACCCTTCTACAACGAAATTTGTTTTACATGCACACGTATAAAAATTGCGGTTTTTATCCAACGCAATCAAAGGTTTGAACGTAGTTTTCAATTTAGACTCGTTTATATATTTATATATATATATATATATATATATATATATAACAATAACATCTTCATGCCTCATATATCATGTACTGCAGTACGCCGCTAGATTAAAACTGACGTGGAAAGGTAACACACGGCCAGCGAAAGCTCTTTTTTTGAGAGCCCAGGTGGTCGTGTGGTCTAGCGGGACGGCTGCAGTGCAGGCGATTTGGTGTCACGATATCACAGTAGCATAGGTTCGAATCCCGGCGAGGGAAGAACCAAAAATTTGCGAAAATTTACAGATCTAACATTGTTGGGTTGATGTTTAGACGAGTTGTATATACATTATGTACACAGCCATGTATCACCATCATTGATGGCGATCCGATGGATAAATCTGTTGTAGGGTTGTCACTGACTCAGACGTACTTATAAATATAATTATTTTCTGTGACTGTATCTTACATTCATTTGTAGGATCCTTTACTATAGATAATTTAGCTGATCTGTAACAATAACATCTTCATGCCTTATATATCATGTACTGCAGTACGCCGCTAGATTAAAACTGACGTGGAAAGGTAAGACACGGCCAGCGAAAGCTCTTTTTTGAGAGCCCCGGTGGTCGTGTGGTCTAGCGGGACGGCTGCAGTGCAGGCGATTTGGTGTCACGATATCACAGTAGCATAGGTTCGAATCCCGGCGAGGGAAGAACCAAAAACTTGCGAAAGCAAATTTACAGATCTAACATTGTTGGGTTGATGTTTAGACGAGTTGTATATATATATATATATATATATATATATATATATATATATATGAGAAAATAATTAAAAGATAATAACGGTTTTAATGCATCACCTTTTTACTAGTTCTTTAACTGCTTCCGCAGATCTTCAGGTAATGTGACTTGTATATATATATATATAGATGTGTGTGGCAATGGCAGTCATTGGTTCTATAAATGATATGTCTGATCGTAGAGCTAAAATACGTTTGGTCGTACAAAACTCAGAGAAAATGCCGAGTGAAATTTTTTAAACAAAAATCAAATACGATATCCTCACAATTCGTGTAATTTTTCAGCAACATTACCTTCGCAAATCCCTAACCCATTCAGTGTGGTACATGTATCACAGCAACCTCACCATTATCAATTTCAGCAGTCTACATCACCTGGTATAATAGATATAGGAAGATGTGGTGTGAGTGCCAATGAGACAACTCTCCATACAAATAACAATTTAAAAAGTAAACCATTATAGGTTAAAGTACGGCCTTCAACACGGAGCCTTGGCTCACACCGAACAACAAGCTATAAAGGGCCCCAAAATTACTAGTGTAAACCCATTCAAACGGGAAAACCAACGGTCTAATCTATATAAACAAAACGAGAAACGAGAAACACGTAAACTATATATTACATAAACAAACGACAACTACTGTACATCAGAACATGTTCCCCCCTCCTCCGTCGTCATATTCATATTCAAGCCCGCCACCGTGGATGGCCGACCTTATAAAAAAGGTAGACGACCTAGGCACAAAAATGAACTCGGTAGATGATATTAAATCTTCTGTTAATAGCATCGACTCCAAACTGTCGCAAATGAAATCTGATGTCGACTGTCTCGTTCGGCGTGTGGGTGACATGGAGGGAAGTCAGCAATTTATTTCGCAGAGTTTTGAGAAAAATAAATCCGATGTTGAAAGTATTGCTTCTGAAATGGTCGAGCTTAGATCCATAAACAAGGAAATTTCTGACCAACTTGAAACCCTTCGTTGTGAAAATTTAAGGGACAATTTACTGTTTTTTGGTGTTGAGGAGGGGGAAGGTGAAGAATGTGTTGATATTATTAAAAATATTTGTTCAACAAGTTTGTCTATTTCTGAACCAGTTGAAATTTCTACAACTTATAGGATGGGAAAAAAAGGTATTGGTAAAACAAATTCTGATAACACTCAAACTACCAAGGCACGACCGATCGTTGCTAAATTCATGCTACGTCAACAGAGGGACAAAGTACGAAAAAATTCTCCTAAGCTAAAGGATAAAAACATTTCAATCTCGGAACATTTTTCAAAGTCTGTGCATGAAAAACGTAAAACTTTGATTCCAATGTTTAAAAAAGCAAAACTTGAAGGAAAATCAGCATTTCTTACAAGGGATAAATTGTATATAGAAGGGAATTTAATTGTGAATACAGATGAACAAATAAACCAAACCATACGCATAAACAGTCATATGAAATCGAGTAGGTCTAAAAAAAACACTCACAAGTCAAATAATTCGACAACAGGTGCTCAGTCAGCTCCAGGATATTTAGGAACCAAGAAGAAGGCAAACAAGAAGAAGGCAACCAAGTCCAGAATTCCTTCCAAGATTAGAAGTCCGAAAGCTAGTTCTAGTTCTCAAAATGGGTTCCGGTTTGAAATATTAGCCGATATGAATACCGAATCTGATTAGGAAACATCGAGAAGTATTTCATCATTGTCATTTTTGTATTGGAACATTAATGGGGGTCTACATGAAAAACTGTCTGAGCCTAACTTTTTAAATTATATTTGTTCTTATGATGTAATTATTTTATCTGAGTGTTGGATTGATAATGCATATGATAATGTTATAGATGGTTTTACATGTAAAGCCGTTCCTTTATTAAAAAGTAAATATAAACAGGGAGGAGGTATTTTCCTCATGATTAAAAACTGTTTTTCTAACTTTATTAAAGTTGTTAAAGTTCTCCATGATACAATTATATGGTTACAAGTATCAAAAGATGTGACAATTTGTGGTCAAGATTATTATGTTGGCTGTGTCTATTTACCACCAGTTAGCTCAAATTATTATAAAATGTATGAATGTGATATATTTTATGAACTGATTAATTGTGTTGAAAAATATTCAACTGACTCCTCTAAGATATTTTTATTAGGTGATATGAATGCTAGAACTGCATTAGGTAATGATTTTATTAAACATGATAGTTTGTATGGATCAATTTTTGACGATTTCAATCACATTTTTAACTATATGAGTGACAATAATCTACCTGTTCGAAGGAACCCTGATCAAGGTACTAATGAGTACGGAACAAAACTGTTAAATTTGTGTAGAAGTACTGGACTTCGAATTGTGAATGGTCGACACAAAGATGGAACGGCAAACGATTTTACTTTTTGTGGTTCGCGTGGTATGAGTGTCGTTGATTACCTGATAGTACCGTTTGACTATTTTCACATTGTGGAACAGTTTATAGTAAGTAACTTTACTTCGTTCAGTGATCATGCGCCTCTTCACATACGTCTACAATGCAAAGCGCTGTTTTATACACATGAACAACAAAACCGTGATTTATCTTCAAGTACATTTGACAGTTTTCGGTGGAACGATGACTTAAAAGAACAGTGTTACGAATCCTTAATTTTGAATAGTGGGTTACTCAGCCAAATAGTTTTTTGTGATGCTAAAAAATCACAAGATGGTATTGACAATTATATTGAAAATTTTACTACTCAGTTAACGGATATCGTTGCTCCATTTTTTAGAAGTACCAGTAATAAATCAATTGACTCTCGAGCTCAACGTACTAGCCAAAAAATTTGTATGTAAAACTACTGAAAAGCCATGGTTCAATTGTGAGTGTAGAAGGCTTCGTCATGTTTACTTAAGTGCGTTAAATATGTTTAATAAGAACAAAATAGCAGAAAATCATCAGAGACTTATCTCTACGAAGAGACAATACAAAGTGTTCGAAAATAAGTTAAAACGGCAGTATAAACGTCAAGAAGGTGACATACTTGAGCATGTACGTAAAAGCGACCCTAAAAAGTTTTATAGAATGTTCCAAAAGAAGCGTGCTAAAAATACAGAAGTCCCCTTTCGTCATTTTTTGAACATTTTAAACAGTTATCATCAAGTAACACTCCGTTAGTCAATGCCACACATAGTACACAAGACACTACATGCGAAGAACTTGACAGTGTTATCACGCAGGACGAAATTTTGAAATGTATTTCCAAATTGAAACGTGGGAAAAGTCATGGAATTGACGGGATTCTGAACGAAATGTTAATTGAATATAAGGATGTGCTGATTCCGTTTTTAGAGGAAATGTTCAACAGGGTATTGTCTTCTGGTTACTTTCCGACATCATGGATAGTTGCGATACTTGTTCCAGTTTTTAAAAAAGGCGATCCGTCTGATCCTGTAAACTATCGCGGCATAAGTTTGGTTAGTAATTTGGTCAAATTGTTCACGTCCATTATGAATATGAGATTATTACTTTGGTCCGATACCTATGACATTATAACTGATGCACAGTTTGGATTTCAACCGGGCAGCAGTACAGTTGATGCGATGTTTAGTTTATTAACTGTCATCCAAAAAACACTCTCCAGTAAGAATCGTTTGTATTGCTGTTTTGTAGACTACAAACAGGCGTTTGATACAATATGAAGACTGAATTTATGGT
The DNA here is from genome assembly GCA_019925275.1 of Mytilus edulis. Taxonomy (NCBI): domain Eukaryota; kingdom Metazoa; phylum Mollusca; class Bivalvia; order Mytilida; family Mytilidae; genus Mytilus; species Mytilus edulis. The sequence continues at coordinate 98,331,811 of CM034360.1, forward strand.
TGAAATTGTCAAAAATTGGTATAACAGGGAAACTTTTATCATTACTAAAATCAATGTATTCAAATGTGAAGTCATGTGTACGAATTGATGGAATTTTTAAATAACGGTAATGTACCGTATGAAGTACAGGAATTGTCTCTATTTTTGCTTATGTATGCCGATGATATGATACTATTTTCTGATTCTGTAAAAGGTTTACAAGATATGTTAGACACACTTTTATTGTACACTCAAAAATGGGGTTTAACTGTGAACAATGCTAAAACAAAAATTATGGTATTTAGAAATGGTGGTAATGTGAGGGTTGAAGAAAAGAGGTATTTTGATGGTAGTGTTATTGACATTTTTGATGAATTTTGTTATTCGGGTATTTTGTTGAATTATCATAACGGAAAATTTTTAAAAACTCAAAAACAATTAGCTGAGCAAGGCAGGAAAGCTGTATTTGCCTTGAAATCAAAAGTGTCATCCTTATTTGAATGTTTTCACATACCTTAATTTGTTTGATACATATATAAGTAGTATTTTATGCTATGGTAGTGAGATATGGGGCTTTCATAAAGCTCCGAATATTGAAAAAGTTCAGTTAGATTTTTGCAAAAATATTTTAGGTGTCAAACAATGTACAACGAATGTAATGGTGTATTATGAGCTTGGTAGATATCCTTTGATATATTCTAGATTGTATAATATTATAAGATACTGGTTTAAACTTCTATCAACGAATAATTGTATTCTTGAAAATTGTTACAAAGACCAGGTACAGAATCAATGTAATAACAGAAATAGTTGGATTTATCAACTGAAGTATTTATTGTTTAATTTGGGTTTGAATGACTTCTGGTATAACCAAGATAATTTAGTTGTAAATGACACTCTTAAGTATTTTATCAAAACTAGAATATTTGATCAAGCTAATCAATATTTGAATCAACTATTGGATGACTCGCCAAAGTGTTTTTTTATATAAATACTGTGTAAATAATGTTCGTTTGCAATTTTACCTTACTAAACATGTGAATTTTAGAGTGTATCTAACGAGAATAAGATTGTCTTCACATAACTTATTTGTTGAAACAGGATGATACCACGGTGTTAATAGATCAGAACGAAAATGCACTATCTGTACTTTAAATACAATAGAAGACGAGTTTCATTTCATTTTACAGTGTGATTGTTATAATGCAATTAGGAGACAGTATATTAAGCCATATTATTATAAGCGTCCATCGTCATTTAAGCTTATACAGTTGTTGAGCACAGAAAATGTAAAAGACATATGTAACCTTTGTAAATTTCTTTTCCATGCATTTAAACGTAGAACAGACATGTTATAAGTTACCAATACTTACTACAGATTATTATTCTTCTCGGATGTATTCATTTATCAGTTATATATGTTTTATGTATTTATTTATGATATATTGTATTTGCATATATATTATATTTGTACTGATGAGCATCATTTGCTCAAAGTAATAAAGAATTGAAAAATTCTCATAATTTGACAAAACTGATTCAAATATATTTAAATTTAAGTTTGCACCTGGTAGATAATTTATCGCCCCATTTCCTTGTCACATGTCATATATATATACGACTTTCGAATTTGTCTGTCGTTATAAATTATAAAACTTTTACCAAAAAAATATTTCATCAAAAGAGAATGATGTACAAATGTACAATATTTATTAGATACCAATGTGTACATTGCTTTAAACATTGACTTGCATTTTTTAAGTGTCTTAGACACATGTCTTCATTTGACTGACATTGATGAGTGAGGGTATAGATGGGGTCATTTATTTTTGTATTCTTTATTTTTTTCTGTCATTTTTCTTTAGTCTTTATACTTTTTGCCCATTATTCTCTATTCTGTGAACCCCCATACAGACCCTCTGGATGTCTTTCTTTGTCCTCCATTTGTTGGTTACCAGCTCCATTCACAGTACTGTTTGTAATCGTTGTATATTACAATGTAGAAAATGCATGTACCTTTTTCTTAAACTTCCAAGTTTAAATCCGGCCGGGCTGTATATATTAAACACATTTCGAAGGCAAGTGCGTTGAACTTGATTACGTTCCAGGATAATATTCCCCTTTTCATCGATTATGTTGAGAGAATTATTTTGATGATGATCTGAAAGACGTGAATATATACTATAGAATTGAGAATGGAAATGGGGAATGTATCAAAGAGACAACAACCCGACCATATAAAGAACAACAGCAGAAGGTCAACAACAGGTCTTCAATGTAACGAGAAATTCCCGCACCCGGACGCGTCCTTCAGCTGGCCCCGAAACAAATATATACTAGTTCAGTGATAATGAACGCCATACTAATTTCCAAATTGTACACAAGAAACTAAAATTAAAATAATACAAGACTAACAAAGACCAGAGGCTCCTGATTTGGGACAGGCGCAAAAATGCGGCGGTTAAACATGTTTATGAGATCTCAACCCCCCCCCCCCCCCCCCTTCCCTATACCTCTAGCCAATGTCGAAAAGTTTATGTAGTAGGCAATGTATAACATATAAGGATACTACGATGTAGCGGAATGTATCTGCGCTCTACACAAAATGAATTAAATTTCGTTTTTCAATGTGTTATTCAGTGCAAATGGAAACGTCTCATTACTCACATGACACTTTGAGATAAAAAAAGAACCTTTTGTAGACAAAACCCAAGTCTTGTAATCACAATTGGATCTTTGAAATTCCAGATGAATTTTTATAAAACAACCGATAACACATGATAACTAATATTCCATTAAGGTATGCAAGCTTTTTGCTAAATTGGCGTGTTATATACATATATGTACACTTTTAATAAATAGAGGGATAGCTATGACTTTGATAAGAGATTTAAACACTCTTGCAGTTTTTGTCAAAACTACACTCGTCTTTGAATTAAAAGTTCTAAAACTTCATAGTTTGTAGTTTGTACTAATATTATCTATCTAAATGAAATCAGCTTGTTTTGATTATCGTATTTGCTTGTATCTCTGCATGTACTTGAATTCCATGACTAAATTACTTTTCGTGTCAATTATTTATGATGTGGAGCTTTTAAACCTAAATTTATTTTTACCACCATTAGCTCTCTGGAAATATATTGTTTTAAATTCCAACTAAGAAATGTTTTAAGATCAATTACGTTCACGGGAGAACTCAAGTAAACAAGATGCTTAGTGTGGAGCAGGATCTGCTTACCATCTGGAGCACATTATATCACCCTCAGTTCTTGTAGGGTTCGTGTTTCATGATCTTTCGTTTTCTATGTTATGTCTAATTTAATATTATTTGTCTGTTTGTCTTTTTCTTTTAAGCCATGGTCGTGTAAGTTTATTTAATTAGAACTATGAGTTTGACTGTACTGTGGCATCTTTCGACCCTCTTTTATCAAGATGATGAACAACGTCCGTAACCCAAAATATATACATTAAGACCATCGTGTATTATTTGTGATGTTGAATATTTATCAACAAGTCCTCGGTACCTTTTGGTAACTTTTTGTAGAAAAGGGATGAAACTTTCCTTGGCATACTCCTGGGTCATCAACTTTCTTTACATACACTGGTGACGTTTTACAAAATGAGTAACATACGTTCGAAAGATGTAGGTGAAGATGGTATATTGCTACTGAGATTTTGAAAATTTAAAATCAAAATCGTCTCGTTTGACACAATTTTAAATATTGAGATGAGTGCGTATGCCAAATTCGAGGTATAAATCCTAGAATGAGCTGGAAAAAGCTATGTCTGTTGTTCCTTTAATTTCTAGCTAGGTCTTGAGGATTTATTAATGGAACCCATTCAGAAAAGTTTGAATAGTGAAAGTAAAGAATATCATCAATTTATCTGAAAGTGAAATTAAATGTCCTGGCTTCTTTGATGTTCTTATGTTTACAAGTGTCTTAAGGAATTACGACTAATATGAAAATAAGTAAAGGTCGGAAAGGAATGGCGCACAGTTAGATAACATAGGGTTGCCGACAATTCATTGAAATGATTTTCCTCCAAATTCAACAAACTGTGAGAAGCTACAACAAACTGATAAATGTTTATCACTTAAGTATATTTATCATTTCTGTTAAACGGACTTAGGCATGCCCTCTAGATGTGTTTCTGTTAAAACTGAAATAAAATGCATGATATAGAGCCATTCAAGAAAACGACGACAAATAGTTTCGTTGAATTCTACCTACCTGTATAACTACTTGTCACATTCATACTTTGTTTTGTTTCGTCGATGTCATTAGTGATCTTATATAGTCACCTGATAAAAAAATAATTTCTCATATACTTTTCATTCTAGGTTTAGTTGATTGTTCTGCATTTGATATATTGTGACAGTTTTATTTCTGTTTGGTTAGGAGGAAACATAGATCTTTAATTGTTTGATTTTACTTTAATACATGAACATGCTAACTCTTTAAACGAATTCGGACTAGGATCTGTTAGAATTTACAGATACCGTTTTACATATTTTACTAGAGTTCACTCTGAGAATTCACGAGCCTATACATAATAGTAGAAACATTCATCGGTCAACTTGTTATTCATATGAAAACAAGATAAAAATAAAAGTGTGAAACTTTGAACATGTGTGTTTAAATGTAATAGAGCTATTAAAATGCAACTGTACAATCGTCTTCATTCGAATGTGTTTGTTTATCGATTTTGTCCTCGATGTTAACATGGTTAACATGGATAGATGACTCCAAACTAGAATATATGACAAACGGTATGATTTCAACTTTTAACTTGTTTTTGTATCTAAATAAATACGATTTGCTCATACATGTTAACAAAGTTTTTTTACATCACTGGGTAGATACCTCTGCTGGGGACTATCAGTCCCGAGGGAATCATTAGCTCAGTAATAAGTATTTCGGAACTGGCATGATTTAACAAACTTTTCTAAAATTGTTCGTTTATAAATTTTAAAATTATTAAGAAACTAAGGGTTCAAGTCCCTTATGTAAAGTTGGCTATTGCTGAATTCGGCTATTTATTTTAAGGTATTTTGACATATAGCTCTTCAACGATTTCGGTTCTTATACATCTTCGGATTTCAAATGTTTGGCTTTGAGCGTTCCTGATGAAGGTTAATCTAGAAAAGCGCTTCGGACGAAAGAAATTATCAAACGTGTTGTTTTCATTTTTTTCATACTTTACGTAAAGCATCCCTAGGTACATGTGTATGTAGTCTTTAAAAAACACTGTTGTAACAGAGCTCCGATAAAGAAAAACCAAATTGCAGACTACACAAGTGTATCGATCACAATACTAATTGGTTGACCTATGCAATGAGTCTCTAGCGACAAGTTTTTTTTAGCGATTTTGCAATATATACTATTATATCTGTAAAGTTATCGATTCTTTTCTATTTATGATTTTCATTTTGATTCGGGTTAGATTCGAATGCACAGCGCGAAACATTTAGTCTTTTTTCATACTAAACTAGCTCCGTTTTAGTTTTAATATTTTTGCATTCATTTGTATCTTCTCAAAAGTATTTATGAGATTTGATCTTTGATACACTATTGCTGCCTCAACTTCATATGCATTTGAAGCTTGTCCTTAATATTCAATGGTATTATTTTAACAACAAATGAAAGGTTCTTAGTACCCAAAATGCACAGATTGTATCATGTAGATGGTTCATTATAAGAGAGCCACCAGTATTATCGTCTACGGTTTGCTTGTTTGAATGATGAAAAGCCAGCTTACCTAAATTGCTTTTGATAATAATAAAACAGCAAGAGTATAGTACAGACTGAAATTAGCGATATAATTGACAGTTATATTAGTTTCACCAACCACCATAACTCACAAAGTGTGGTTACTTTATTAGTGATACAATATATGAAACAAATACGACAAGATGTTCGATTTAAATGATGTATCACCAACTTTCGATAGTATGACTGATAAGATTTTGTGTATTGCATATGTTAAGTTATTTTTTATAACATAATATGGCGAAAAACATGCTGTTGTGATTAATGGTTTTTGTAACGAAGAGAACAAATGCTTTTACAAATATGTATTTTTACAGCTTGCATATCTAGTCATTATTCAATACGTATTTGCCAACATCGCATGTTTTATAAATAGACACAAACCTGCTGCCAATACGTTTCCATCAGATGATACTGAAATCAAAGCCGATAACAATAATTGGAATATTTACATACAGTTTTTCATTATGTATAGTTTTAATCGGTAAAACATGTTTCGTAGGTGCATGAAGTGAGACCACATTATCTATTATTTGCATACTTGTACTTTCATCTTGGTATGTATTCCTTGTAAGCTATTTCTGTGTCGTTTTACTGTTTCTGATGTTATTGTTTTAAACATGAACATATCACTTTATAAGAGTCATATGTGACCAGCTACGACATATCTTGGCTGATGGAGGTAGAACGTGATTGTGAGAAATCGCCGTTAACTATAAGTGACTAGCCACTTCCAGGCTTAAGAGGGTACATTGTCTAAAATTTGCTTTTTGTATATTTATCTAGAATATTCCGAAACAAAACTCTCTGTCATGTTATTATGACATATTTTTTGTAATAGCAATGAAACGAGTAATTTCGAATATCGGTATGAAAATGAGACTGTTCTATGACGGCTTTTATTTATTCAAGGCACTAATTTATAAAATACAAAATTAGTGTATTTATTGGCTCTAAGTAATGTTCAATAGCGTATTTGAATAAAATTTCAAAAACTTAAATTTACTACAATGCAAACAATTCTTAGCTCTATTTTAGAACATGTTATTTAAACTTGTTGAAATGAAGTTAGTTTAAAATTTGTCAAAGTAAGCTTTAAGAATTCCTTTTTTTTTTATTCGTCTTTTCATTTAGATTTATCATGCATGTCTCTAAACATAGTATGCGACGCTTAACAGTTTATAAGTAGGTGTTCTCATATATGCATTAGATACGGTGCATTAATTATGGATATATTTCAGACTCCATTTATGAAAGCAGAGCATTTTTTTTAAGCTCTATTTTAGAACATGTAATTTAAACTTGTTGAAATGAAATTAGTTTAAAATTTGTTAAAAGTAGCTTTAAAAATTCCTTTTTTTTTAATTTATATTTATTATGCTTGTCTCTATACTTAGTATGCGACGCGTAACATTTTAAAAGTAGGTGTTAATTTATATGCATTTTATACGGTGCATTTGAAAGGGATATATTTAAGATTTCATTTATAAAAGGAGATCTATAGAGCAGATTTTTTTTTAATCAATTTAAAATGTAGATTCAAATATTTTTTCACTTCAAACGATAAAGTAAAACTTCTTCAAAACTTATATATGATGTATTGCTCGGCGTCAGCAAAAAAGGAGTCAAGGAAAGTGCTTATCTCTTCTTCACAAATTTCATTGAATCACGATATTTATCATGTTTATAATTTTTCTAACAATGACGTTCTACCTCTAAAAGTCTGCAAATGTCATGGCGGGTTACATATGTCAAAGCACTTTTCAGTGTTTACCTCACAAGGAGCTACATGTATTAGAGACGAACATTTATAAGCCAAAGCTGTAAACGAACGGAAACAGTTGAGGTGATATATAGTTACAAATGACCTTAGGCAAATCATTCGAAAATTCATCTTTGCTTGCGTGATCAGAATTTTTGATATATTTAACATGTTTAACAATGATTGTCTAAACAATACTTGCAAAGTGTTTTATATGGAACAGGCAGATGAATATTTTGATACTTGCGCAAATGTTCATGCCATATATAGTTGAGTTACATTTTTTTCAGTATGCCCTTGGCGAGAAGACCTTGACGAATCGCGATAATTTCCGGTTCGAGATAAAAGTAACAGATACGCAATAATTTGCATACTTACAATTCTGACTTATAATAAAAGTATTCACAGCAGTCACACGTTGAATATGTTTTTTTCGGAGACGTTTTCTGAACTATGGACATCTCTGCTTATCTGAATAATTAGAAATAATAATTATTATGATCAAACTGTGCTAAATATAATACGTAGATTCTGATAAAAGTCATTACGGGCATACACGTTTACTACCATTAGCAAATAACAAAATATAGGATGTTAAAATCATTTGACTCCCATGTATAGCCCTTTTCTGCTCAGAGTATAATTTGATAAATACAAAAATAGAAAGTACATTCAAAATGGAAAAACAATTGCCAACCACTTTATATAAAAGTTCTACCACCATAAGGAAGTGTTATACATACTTTGTAACTAATCAGTGTTGGAAGGCTGTCGAATACTCAATATCCTTCTGGTTTGACACAGTTGATTCTAAAACATGTGACATATCATGTTAAGAAAAACATTAAACACATTTCTTTGTGGATGTTTAAACTACATATATATAGGAATTTGTGAACTTGTAAAAGGAATGAAAATGCTGATCATATGTTGACCTTATATTATGCAATTAGTTATGATACACACGCAGAGGTTGTCAAATATATCACTTTTAATTGCAGAAGACATACTACCAAATTATTTAACACATTTTGAGGTGATTTAACACTCCATCGTCATCATCATCGTCGTCATCATCATCATCATCATCATCATCATCATCATCATCATCATCATCATCATCATCATCATCAAATATTTTGAACTTATGAAAATATGGGCTATTTACATACACATATTGTTTCATGACAAAAGTAGTTCCTATCTAAGAATAAAAAATATAACCCATTAAAATAACTGATAAAAGCAAACGCCATGATTCGATGGAACAAACGGAACAAAAACTACAATTTTTGAGCTGCGTCGGATAAAAATCGACCTTATGCAAGTGCTTGTATATTGGTATATCTATAAGACTTTGTTAATTTTGAAACATTTTGTTGTTCAATTTGAAACAATCAAATACAGAGCCAGAAATCATTAGTTAAATTTTCAAACAGTAACAGTTTTCCATTGTGATGTTTTCAATCAGAAATTGGAAATCAGATGTATCGACACTGATTTGCATAAGGTCGAGATTGTAATCCGACGAAGCCCATATTTTAATTTGGTACATTCTTGTCTTGTCTGAAGGAAACGTTGTGTGGAACCTGATTTTATAGCTACAAACATTCAAATAAACTACTCGTATGATAGTTATTCCTACATGTTTCTCCGTTTACGTTGTGAACATCGGGTAAGCAATTTAGTCATACATAATAGATTAGTGTGATCATAATTGCAATTCAGCACAAAACAAATGATGAATAAAATAAAAAAAGCACTTCGGTCATTTTAATGTAAACAGTGTTGTTTTAATTTTTTTGTAACACATCAAACGATGTCAATGTGTAACGAAAAAAATAAACAGAAACAAACCAAATCTGTACTTTCGTGGCTTACCACGTCATCTAACAGGGTTTTTTGTGTTGTTTCAGGATTTTACGAGAAACAAGAGGCTCTCAAGAGCCTGAATCGCTCACCTTAATTCTTTTGGTTAAATCTCTCATCAATGATTATTTTGGCTTTTCAATTTATTTAAATGTTTTTTGGATCGTCCTATTTTCTTCTAAAGCAAAAAAGAAATCCTTTTCTCCGATGTTCTATTTTAGCCATAGAAGCTATGTTTCTTGACATACAAGGCAATAAAATATAAAATTTATACTAGATACTATGAAACTCATTTGGCCTAAGTTTGGCTGAAATTGATACAGCAGTTTCAAAGGAGAAGATTTTTTGAAGTAAGTCAACATGATGAACAAATTGTGAAAAAAGTCTTTAAAGGGCAATAACGCCTAAAGGGGTCAATTGACAATTTTGGTCAGATAGACTTATTTGTAGAACTTACTTTGCTGAACATTATTGCTCACTTTAAAGTCTATCTCTATCTATAATAATATTCAAGATAATAACCAAAAACAGCAAAATTTCCTTAAAATTACCAATTCAGGGGCAGCAACCCAACAACAGGTTGTCTGATTCATCTGAAAATTTCAGGGCAGATAGATCTTGACCTGCTAAACAATATTACCCCATGTCAGATTTGCTCTAAATGCTTTGGTTTTTGAGTTATATGCTAAAAACTGCATTTGACCCCTATGTTCTATTTTTAGTAATTGCGACCATGTTTGTTGATGGATTTAAACTTCGGATACAATTTATAAACTAAATACCCTAAGGAACATTCAGTTAAAGTTTGGAACTATTTGGCCCAGTAGTTTCAGAGGAGAAGATTCTTGTAAAAGATAACTAAGATTTACGAAAAATGGTTAAAAATTGACTATAAAGGGCAATAACTCCTAAAGGGGTCAACTGACCATTTCGGTCATTTGACTTATTTGTAAATCTTACTTTGCTGAACATTATTGCTGTTTATAGTTTATCTCTATCTATAATAATATTCCAGATAATAACCACAAACAGCAAAATTTCCTTAAAATTACCAATTCAGGGGCAGCAACCCAACAACAGGTTGTCTGATTCATCTGAAAATTTCAGGGCAGATAGGTCTTGACCTGATACACAATATTACCCCATGTCAGATTTGCTCTAAATGCTTTGGTTTTTGAGTTATAAGCCAAAAACTGCATTTGACCCTATGTTCTATTTTTAGTAATGGCGACCATGTTTGTTGATAGATCAAAACTTCGGATACAATTTATAAACTAGATACCCTAAGGAACATTCAGTTAAAGTTTGGAAGTATTTGGCCCAGTAGTTTCAGAGGAGAAGATTCTTGAAATAGTTTACGACGACAGACGACGACGACAGACGACAGACGACGGACGACGACGGACGCCAAGTGATGGCATAAGCTCACTTGGCCCTTCGGGCCAGGTGAGCTAAAAACTAAACCACGGATCTTAATGGTACAGTTGACTAAATGAATTGATGAATATTTATTCGACAGATCACAAGTCACAATAAATACACAACATTAGAAAAGAGTGAACAATCCAATAATAATGTAATACAACTTATCGAACATTCTCCTTTATGATCGAAATTTGATTGACATCTGTATCAGTGTTCATTATTATATTTTGTTATGTTGTGTAATCTGTATGTATTGCAATATCAAACAATTAGCAATAATCCCTTTTATAATATAAGTCTATATACATTTTAAAATAGTGTACATAGTGTGTAAATGATAAAATTCCTTACCAAACAGAAAACACGTATTGACATCAATTTCGGTCATTAAATAACTGCTATAATTCACTTTTTATTCTTTGTTGTTTTTATTTAAAACTTTAACGAAAGAGTGTTTGATCGCTTATCGACTACTTCGTCACAAAAATCAATATAATTATAATATTAGTTCTTTTTTATATGTATTTTGTATATTCTAAAGATCGTTCATACATGCGTGTTAGGTAATTATAATGGCATTTAAAAGTCCATAACGACTATGTGTTGCACCTTTGTTTGACATTGAGAAATAAATAGTTTGATTTATATCCAAAGTCTAGTATGACCAATTTGCAATTATAAATGATAACAAAACATTTCATATCAGATCGAGTTTTTTTTTAAATTTTATTTTATGTGTTTATACATTATTCTGCAAAAAAGGATTACTGTAGAAGTGAATGAATTCTTTTGCATTTTAAAATAAAAACAATGTTTAAACGTCGTCTTAAAATATCAATCAGTTTGTTTTACAATCAACTTTTTCACCAATTTGACATTTGGTCATAATTTAAGCTCTATATTTAGTATAAAGCTTGAATTATATGTAATTTGGAAAGACAATCTCAGTAAATATTTCTATTGAAGTAAAAAAATTGTATCTTAGTTAGTCTTTCCATTTAAAATTTCCCTTGGTTTCCGGTATTTTTGTTATTTTACCTTTTAGTCACAATTTCAATTAGAAAAATTCAACTTATGACAACTTATAAGTGTTTTTCGTAATGCAACGTAAATCGTATGAAACACCTGTTCCGGACCACATGCGTATTGTTCAAATACACAAATGCTCTGGAATATAAATGCTAGACGGTATGCTTAGTTTTTTTTTCGGGTTTGGTCAAATGAAGACTTTTTTCAAAATTCGAAAAGTCGTTAAAGACGTTAAGAAATATATGTATGCGTTATTTGTTGTCGTTTATATAACCTTGTGATTCAGAGATGCTTATTGTGTTTTTGACGGATAAGGTATTTTTTAAAAGGTTAAGAATTTTTTGACATACTTATGTTTCAGTTTGTATTGTTTCGAGGAATACTAGTTCTTGATTGTGAGTCTCAATGATGACTATTACCACAGTCAATTTACTTGGCACTACTTCGTTTAACTACTAATAGCACTGCTTGACGTTTTAGGGTGTCTTGATCAATAACTAGTTTTCTGTGCATGGTTGTTTTTTCATATGATAAGTATTAAGATATAAGAAGAAGTGCATTGTATGAGTGCCAATGAGACAGCGTTTGCTTTTTCGCGAGAAATGCTTTATGCTCTCTCTATATTTTTTTTATTAACAACCATTTGCTTTTGGATACCAATTTGGGAGAATCTACAAGCACCAACACTACAAGAGATATTGATCTTCTCTCTACCTTGTTTGTGTTGCAAGCGAGATGAAAAATGAAACAATCACCAAGTCATCTAACATTGATGTGAAATAGACAACGAGATATCTCCCCATCGGAGAACAAACTTAAAGAGAAAAAAAAACAACAACATGCAACCGTACAGCCTTCAACAATGAACCAATCCAATCCCGCTTTGTAAATTATAAAAGGCTCTACGAATAAAAATAAACTAGAGGCTCAAAAGAGGCTGTGTCGCTCACCTTGGTCTATATGAATATTAAACAAAGGACATAGATGGATTTATGAAAAAGTTGTGTTTGTGATGGGGATGTGTTTGTAGATCTTACTTTTCTAAACATACTGCTGCTTACAATTATCTCTATCTATAATGAACTTGGCCCAATAGATTCAGTAGAAAATGTTAGTGAAAATTTACAAATTTTATGAAAATTGTAAAAAATTGACTAAAAAGGGCAATAACTCCCTAGAGGGTCAATTGACCATTTTGGTCTTACTTTGTTGTACATTATTGCTGTTTACAGTTTATCTCTATCTATAATAATATTCAAGATGTTAACCAAAAACAGCAAAATTTCCTTAAAATTATCAATTCAGGAACAGCAACCTAACAACAGGTTGTCCGATTCATCTGAAAATTTCAGGGCAGATATATCTTGACCTGATAAACAAATTATCCCTTGTCAGATTTGCTCTTAACATTCTTAATGCTTTGGTTTTTTAGTTATAAGCCAACAACTGCATTTAACCCCGATGTTCTATTTTTAGCTGTTGCGGCCATCTTGATTGGTATGCCGGGTCACCATACACAATTTTAAAAACTAAATACCCCAATGATGATTGTGGCCGAGTTTAGTTTAATTTGTTCCAGTAGTTTCAGAGGAGAAGATTTTTCCAAAAGATTACCAAGATTTACCAAAAATGGTTTAAAATTGACTATAAAGAGCAATAACTCATTCGGGGATCAATTGACCATCTTGGTCATGTTGATTTATTTGTAGATCTTACTTGCTGTTTACAGTTTATCTCTATCTAAAATAGTATTCCAGATAATAACCCAAAACAACAATACTTCCTAAAAATTACCAATTCAGGGACAGCAACCTAACAACAGGTTGTCCGATTCATCTGAAAATTTCAGGGCAGAAAGATCTTGGACTGATAAACAATTTCACTTTTTTGTCAGATTTGCTCTAAATGCTTTTGTTTTTGAGTTATAAGCCAAAAACTGCATTTTACCCCTATGTTCTATTTTTAGATGTGACGTTCATCTTGCTTGGTATGCCGGGTCACTGGACAAATTTGAAAACGAAATACCCCAATAATGATTATGGCCAAGTTTGGTTTAATTTGTCCCAGTAGTTTCAGAGGAGAAGATTTTTCCAAAAGATTACTAAGATTTACGAAAAATGGTTAAAAATTGACTGTAAAGGGCAATAACTTTTTCGGGGGTCAATTGACCATTTTGGTAATGTTGACGTATTTGTAGATCTTACTTTGCTGAACATGTTTGCTGTTTACAGTATATCTCTATCTATAATAATATTCAATATAATAACAAAAAATAGCAAAATTTCCTTAAAATACCAATTCAGGGGCAGCAACCTACCAACAGGTTGTCTGATTTATCTGAAAATTACAGGGCAGATAGATCTTGACCTTATAAACACTTTTACTTCTGCAGATTTTCTCTAACTGCTTTGGGTTTTGAGTTTCAAGCCAACAATTGCATTTTACCCCTATGTTCTATTTTTAGCCATTGCGGCCATCTTGGTTAGTATGCCGGGTCACCGGACACAGTTTTTAAACCAGATACCCGAATGATGATTGTGGCTAAGTTTAGATAAAATTTCTGTTGAGCTAAAAATGAGAAACTCTATATTTTACCCAGAAAAAGTAACGGTGGGTGATATTTTTACACCTTTATTAGAAGAAAGCTTATACCTGGATTACATTGATTGTATCTACACAAAACTACTAGGAATACTACCCAAATAGGATATAACTTTATAGATTTTTAATTATGTATCATTTAATTGTCTAGTACTACAGGTTTGAATTCTATATTGTCTGTAAAAGCTTCTTGTACAGCATCGGCTTCGTTGTCTTTGTCAATTATTTTCAGTGCTTTAACTAAATTAAAGACTAAAGTTTCATTAGGCCGTGTAGGTCTCCACATTTCAAACATCGCAGTTTTAAATGCCGATGTTGACTCAATGCTCGATAGTTTTTTCTCTGAAATATGTAACTGTACTCCAAGTTTGTAACACTCATCCTCACTGAGCTGTTTCGCGAGTCTGAATAATGATGATTTTCTTAGAACTGGAATTGTACCTTAATAATGAAAAAAAATGTTCCTTGATAAATATCGTCAGCTAGTATTTTCAACAAAAAACCGCAATTTCTTTAATGTGATATCAACTTTGAAAAGTAAGACTAACCACCATTTTTACATGTATTTTAATGTAGAGTCAACGAAGAAGATAAACAAAACGTTATTGTTTTGTTGAACAAATAATCCAATGCTGGATAGATATCCACAAAGCTTTAACATTATGTATTTTTGTAAACAGTGTAACATTTTTTTTTAGTTTGCATAGTTTCACAAAATGTGTTTTAAATGAAAGTGTTAAACAGTGAGCGTCAGCCCCTCACTAGTCTTGATTTAAAACTGAAGATGGGCTTCACAACGTTCTTTGACTATTTAAAACAGATTTAATTATATCGATATTTTTGTATCTTTGTGTCACGCTAAACATAGTTTGTTAGATAACATAATCCTTTATTTTGATGTTTTTTTTACCGATGGGACTCGAGACAACAATTGCTCTTTTATTCATTAACCTTTATAGTCTATTAATCTCTATTGCACGTTTTATATATAAATAGCATTTTAACTTTAAATAAATTCTTTTAACACATAACATATCGCCCTTTACATTTGCGTTCATTTACACTGAAGATAAACTTACACTGTGGATCATCTATATCTACACCGATATCTTGGTTTTCATCTAAAAAATATTATAATTATGCTCTAATTAGTATTGAGAATGAAAATGGGGAATGTGTCAGAGAGACAACAACACGACCATAGAGCAGACAACAGCAGATATGATATGAAATAATTTGTGTTTATCAACAATGCGTTTATACTAATACAAAACGTTTAGTATACTAGCCATTGCTTAGTTATGTCATTTACATCAAATACAAACTATATTTTGCTTACCAAATACTAATATCATTTCTTTACATACTACTTTTTGAATATTTGTGTATTGAAAGATTGAATTAAAGCCTGGTACAAAAAATCACATCAAAACATTGATCGGAACAAATAGTGAATTCTGATTGCAGTTATGTCACTGTTATCTTTTGAAGTAGCACCAAATATGCAATTTCTGGTATCAGTTGTTAAAGGCAAGGCGAGTATATTTTTGTGGGTTCTTTTTTACCATTTGTTAATATGATTTAGAGGCCAAACATTTACTACGAGTCAATAAAACGAAAAATCAAGACTTTATAATTTTGTTATTAAATTGTTGCATGTGTATCAAACATTTCGAATATAAGTGTACATAAATGATAATAGTATTTGGATGTCGTTATGTTCGTTATTCACCTGTCTGTGTATGTATATTATGTTTATGTAATGTTAACACACGTACACTCACAAATATAAATAAATACAAATAAAATACTACCGAACAGTTGTCCATCGATTGGTAATCTGACCAGTTCTTCTATACCATTTTCAATGACTACTTTTCTAGAAGTTGCAACTTCAACAGCGTTGTTACATAAACCCTGGCAAATGCTAGTTTTGGGCTTGTTTTGTAATGTATCAACAACTAATTGTTCTACGATTTTTTTCGTAGTCCTGAATAATATGACGTCCCCTAATGGTGGTTCGTGCTGGTCACAAACAATGTGAAATGTACGATAGTTCCTTTTCCTGGTATGATTAAATTTGATGTGTTCCTTTGAACTTCGTATAGTGTCTATATGAAAATTTCCTTCTAAAGAAATCTTAAAAGAAACAGTAATTCACAATTAATAATTTGGAACTTTATTTCCTTCGTAGATGTGATAAATTTGTTTTGTCTGTATATAAATAAAAGTAAAGAGAAGTAACGCGAATGTTTTTGATTGAAAGGTGTATTTTTCCCAACATACATTGTGTTATTAAATAATACTATACAAATGAGGTCGATACAAGGATATTTTGACCCGAAAGAAATATATTGTTATATTATTAATTTCCCACCATATTTGTATCAAAAGCGTCATTTGATTTTGTTGGAATTTTATGAATATCATATTGTCTCCTTGACAATAACGAACTATTAATTGTTATTTCAATTGCTTTTGTTTGGTTATGTTATGTATTTGAAGATTTTTTTTCGGCAAATAATCGATCACAGATATCATTTGTTTCCAAACGTTTAAGATCGTTTATCAATATCGTGAAATCCATTACATGACGTCACGAAGTTTATCGGTTTTTATATATTCTGAAATTTAGCGTCATTATGCTTCTTGATATGCAATATGCTTTTTGCTATCCACCGTGTTCTGTCTACCTTCGAAAATATAGTTTAACTTGTGACTATCCCTAAACGAATCAAATTTGTTAAAATGTGCAAATTAATTATATCATTATATATCTTCATTTCATAGTGTATGAACAAGTATCATAATGTATGAACATGCAAACACGTTCTCTTGTATTTGCAGTATTTGTTTATTTCATCCATCTGATAAGTTTGTGTGTAATTTGGTCTCTTGTTGAGAGATGTCTCATTGACAATCATACCACATCTTCTTTATTTTATAAGAAATAAGGTACACCGTATAAGTTATTTTTATAGCATTTCAATAATGTTCTTATTAGAACCAATGATACCTTTAACTCTTCACCATCTTGAACTATACCGTCTCTGTATTCTATTGTTTGTAACCTGAAGCCATATTGTTTCCAATATTTCCTTCTTTTCTTTCCACAATTTTTCAAAGCAATTTCGACTATTAAGGTTAATTTATTATCCGTCTCATTTTTAAGACCTGCAAATATTTCGGTTGGACTATAATGATTTTTAGCCAATGTTGCCGATTCTGCACTTTTCTTGAAATTTTTCTTTAGTACACCTGCCAAGCTAGTTTCAATTGAAAATGATTCAATATTAAAACATTGTAAAAAGAACAAGTATAATCGTTGGTACATTTTAATTTTGTTTATTATCTATTGCAGGAACACTTTTGTTGCAAATTGAAATAACAGAATGTATCCATTTATTAGTTATGCCGATGCATAAAAGGATATTGGGTTGTGCATCAAAAATACGAAACCCAACAAAGATACTTATTAAACGATAACTGGATAAGATATTTGAATATCAAATTAACGCGTCCAACAGAAATAATTATCTGAAAACAACCATTAAAAACTGACTACGCGTACTTGATTTGATCATTGTTGAAGGCCGTACGATGACCTATTGTTGTCAATTCCTGTGTTATTTGGTCTCCTGTTGAGAGTTGTTATATTGACAATCAAACCACATCCCTTTTTTATGTCGACAATGATATGCCAAAAATCTTTAAAAGTCGGATAGACACAAAAGTGTCATTTGAAAAAAATAATAATGAACGAGTTTCAATAGATTATTTGTAAGCAGCAAACATATATCGTGGAAAAAATCACAGAATATGCAAGACCAGAAATATATATCAATTTCATAATTTGAAGCCTAAAATCACCTCTGTTGTCGCAAAATGTATTATCAACACACATTCCTTGTCAAATCCTAGTTGTAAATTTCAATAAATTTTATCCTATATTTCAAGTTCGATGGGATAGATGCGTTCATAATAATCACCATACTTTTTAAAGGGTAATGCACGCTTTTTATCAGTCTACTTACGAATATCTAGTCTAAGTTCAGCATCTCATAAATAAAAATAAGTCATCAAGAAGTGAAGATCACTTAATTCCAAAGGGAATGCATATTGTTTGACGAAAAACACGCCGTCTACAAGTAACACACATTTATGTTGCAAAAGATATCAGAAATCGTCATAATTCTAACTTTAGATAAATATTTAAAAAGTACGATTCATCCGTCCCTTAGACAACATCTACACTGAATGTTCTTTTGACTATTCTGCAGGTTTATGTTATTTGAGTTAAACGATGCTTCAGTCATGTTTACATTAGCTTGTTTTCTACATTACAAACATAAGGTACATCCACATATTTAAAAGACAAACCTACTTTGCAAAATGATCTGTCGAGAAAGAAACTGTATTCCCTTCAATTTTTATATTTGTTGAACATATTTCCCAATCTTTCTCTGATTCTGGAATATCTTTCTGTGAGGCTATAATTATGAAATCATCAACTGCTACAGTCAGTGAATGTAGTTGAAGTTTCATGTTTACCGGTTTGCTTGGCTGAACATTATTCTGCATTGTTAAATCTAAGACATTGGTGAATAAGACCGTTTCCTCTCCATTCCAGTCATTGGTATCAGCTACCTTAAACATTCAATTAATTGAATATTTTTTTCAGAATATAATAACAAATCATATAGAAATTGTGTTATCATATTATTTGTTCTGCTCAAAACTGCAAAAAACTATGCGCATTAAAAATCATGTTCTTATAATAACAGTTTTTTATTTTCAAAGTTTAAGAACAAATCAGAACTTTAAAAAAATATATAAATAAGAAACAATCTTAATATTAAATATATGAAAGGTACACAGATATATGGGATATACTTGTTTTACAATTTTGAATAATACCACAAATCAAATGGTACAGTAGAAATATGTTAAATTAATTTGTATAGATGTCATACATTAAGTATTAATTTTCCTGGTGACTTGAATGCTCCCTCAGGTATGTTTATTTCTGCACTACTTTCTGATTGCGGAATAATTTTGACCGCTTCCTGCGTAACGTCAAACTCTTCGTGTCGAAGCTGTGATAATATAACGAACTTAGCCGTCTTCATTCTTGTTAGGTCAATTTTGATATCAAATTTCGTATACTGAAAAAAAAATATTCGCATATATTTGCGTGATTTAACAACAAAATATTTTGAAATGAATAAATATATCTGTGTAAATCCATTGCATTCTACCAACCGGTTGATTTTACATTGATTTGAGACCAGGTCTGTTATATAGAAATCAATGGTTTTGTTAATTCATCAAGATTAAAACACATTTGAGTATAGACAATTTGTAAAACAATTGTTTTAATGCATGATTTATATGCCCCATGAAACTTACCAAGTTAACGCCAAAAAAAAAAAGAAAAAAAAAAAAAACTGCAAATACAGAACAGTTCAAAGCAGTAGAGACAATCATAAATCCCAAAATGATTAATCATTAACGACAGCTTTCAAAGAACTAAATAAGTAAGATTGTTCACACAAAACAATAGACGTTTTCTAATGTGCTTTTTAGTAACTTTTAACATGTTTCAGTTTAATGCAAAGGAATAGTGAGCCATACATGGTCGATATAATCTGAAATATCAGTTTATGCATTTTTTTCAGGAGCAAGCTATGTCTTTAAAGTAATGTATGCTCAAGCATATACGTATTATGTTGTTTGATAACTGAGTTAAGATCACTAATGCACATCAAAATGAGGAATTTAAAAGTTTTGAGTGAACAAAAAATCTCTGTGTTGTGATATTGGACATATATCATTTTTTTACAATCGACTGAGCTAAACCAAACATACACTCGTATCCAAGTTTACGATATGGACAGAGTTACAGAAGAAAGGCTACCATTTCCCAATATGGGAAATGAATTGCGCATATTGTCTCAACTTTCTCGTCGTAATAATATTACATGAAATAAGGATATGTCAATGATGTTTTCTTTGTATTGATTTCAAATTGAATAATTAAGTACTGTACCAAACTAAGTTTTATACATCTCATAAATCACTTTTTATTATTATTGATTATATCCATTGACATTGTTGCATCGTTTCGAACAATGTGCAACAATAATTTAAACCTTTCCCTCTCAAAATGACAAATATTATTATAAAAAAGGGGTATTAAACCCATTAGCTATTTGATTTTAGAGGGGGCACGTAACGACACCTTAAAGATAGCGAAAAACAGTGAACAAACTCCATATTGAACCTTATTTAGAATATGTCACCGTCTAGACAAATTTTACTTTGACTTTAATTTTTGTAGTATACCTATATTATCCTAATAACCAAAGAAAGGTCAGTCTTAACTTGTACAACTGGCCATTAAACAAACTAACCTCTTCACCGTAATCTCCCTCTGTAAATGTCTCGCCAGTGATAATGCCTCCTACAGAACCTTCTAAAGGCATAATTACCACCAGCTGATTTTCTTTAACCAATCCTAAGACAGAAATCTGCAATGCTAAATGATTTGGAGTATCACCCCAGGTTTTCATTTCATAGACATCGCTAAAGATGTGGTCTTCGGAACCCAGATGCATAGCGAAATCAGTGTGTTCTGGAATAATTTTCGAACAATATAAGAAAAAGCTGTTATTTATATTGTCCATATTGAGTGTGATGTCTGTACACATTGAAATATCTTCACCAGGATTCACGTAGCGGACTTCAAAAGCATTGTTGCTACAAGAAAAAAAGCTTTGATAATTTAAACAAAGAAAATACACATTTAAAACCATATTTGCCATATTATTGATTGTTCGAATATTTGCTGCAATTCAATCATGAAATGTGTATACTGAACAGATTGCATGATATGCAGATTGCTACATAGGTATAGTCATAGTAAAGAAATAAAACCTCAATAACACTCAAAATAATACACACAAACTGATAATATAATGTCAATTTTATATTGTAAAATAGACCATGAGAAAGAAGTATGCGGTATACCAGTTGGCAGACTTATCACAATAACTTAACAAAACTCTTGACCCGCTTATTGTTTCATGTACATAATAGATATAAATTTTGTTTTATTCATTAAATTCATGTTGGTGTTGTTTATATAAAAGTTTAAACAGGGTTTGATTTTGTTATAAAAAAACAAAATATTTCAATATTGTTGACAGTATTGCATGTTTGTAGACATATATAAGAAAGAAGATGCGGTATGATTGCCAATGAGACAACTGTCCACAAGAGAAATATACATACTTCAAAAGTTATCTTTGATCGTTATTAAATTGTTACTTCTTGAATTACCCGTAATTGTTCTCAGCTTCTCGTTCTAGTTGGTTTATCAATGTTCTCATAATTTTCTGGTCCTCTTTGTTGAGAACATCAACATCAACACCTACAAGTGCCCAATCATCAATAGTAACTGATGATCCAAAACTACAAAGTAAATCTATAACCACACCGTCTTTCTTTGCAACCGCTATATCCAAAGGGCTTTGTCCTTTCTGAAAAGAGAGATCAAAACTTGAGGAAATATAAATATCTTCGACTACAACGATTACAACCATTCTAGATCTGTGAATGACAAAATGTATATACAATAGATTAACAAAAGCACAAACAGATTTAATTAAACACTGATTTGATAACAAAAAAATATCTCCGAAACTCTGTAAACATTTTAAGATATGGGTTCGCATCAGCAAAAAATTATATTAAAACAAAACAAGCGACGGTCAGAAAATCTAAAATAAACCCTTGCAATCAATCGTGATTATTACTAATACCGTTCATTTCAATTCTTGTTATTAATCATTTATTTTTTTCAGCCTCTTCCGTTACTTGCATCTATAAAAATTTCATCAATATTTTGGATCACAAAATGTAGTTTTATATATATATATATATATAACAAAATATTGTCAGTAGAAAATCTAACTCTAACACTGTTTGGAGTAATTTTCAGACTTATATCAGAAACACATTGTTTCTGTTATATATATATAACAGAAACAATGTGTTTCAAAGGAAAGGTAATTTAATTATTTATTGAGCAGAAAACATGAAAGACACCATGACTTTTCAATACAGTAACAATTGTAATAATAAGTTTTCTTTCATTTCATCTTCATGTTTTATAATTTAATTAAAATGAAAAACAAAATTAATTAAAGCAGCCGCTACAAAGTTCGTAAAACATACTATCATTTGTTGTGTAGTAATAATTCATTACCAATCTATCTAAGGCCGTTTTCACACCAAACGTCATGTACAGTTAACATGTTTACAATTAGTTTAATGTATTGTTCACAGCTGGTTTCACATTAAATTTGTTCACATCCATTGACCTAGTTTAGTTACCTGTGCATAAGTTTTGTTCACTCTTATAAACTATATGTCATTTAAATGTTCATCACATAGAACCGTAATAAACATTCATGGACAACTTTTTTAGCAGTGATGAAAGCCATTTTGATAATTCGAAACTATTTTAAAGATTAATCGTCTGAAACAGGGGTCCCGACCCCCTGAACCCGCCCCTTCTGATTCTGCTACTTATTACGCAATAAATGACGTAGGCTACAAACGAAGAAAAAGGATTGAGATATAACGGGTGTTTTAGTTATGCATTTTTTTAAAGACCAGTGGCAAATATTTCTATGTACGTCCAGTCAATTCGGGAAGACATTTTCAAATGAATTATGTGTTTGGCAATGATGATGCTTTGAGTCTGAATTAGGGGCTAGGGGAATGACAATTTAACTTTGAACAAAAGGGGGAGGGGTCCATAAAAAATATTCTGATTCTAAAATTGATGAACAAATATTCTTTTCAATGAGGGAAAAAAAATTCTGAATCCAGATTTTTCCCATACCTTATAGTGTTAAATTTTGAAAAAAATATTTGATTGATCCTTTCAAAAACTAAATAAAATTGTTTGTTCTATAGGCGAAAAAAAATCTGTGTCGAACATAAAAAAACATTACCCCATTCCCGCATGAAGTAAAATGGTTGCTCCATTTATTTTTGGATATATAACAAACAAATTAATATATATCGAGTTTAAACAAATCATTCGGTAAAAAAAACTACATAAATGATTGTTATAAATACCAATTTTATTCAAAAAAAGTTTCTTCTTTAAATATACATGGTAAAATGCATGTTCTACGTCCATTGTTTTGTGAACACTGCACGACACAATGCCTACATTTACTATCATCTGCATTGTGCATGTGACAAACAATGATTTAAACTTTATGTAAACACTAACAAAACAACGAGTTTAGGTCAATGAGAACACGGCCTTATTTGTTGATATCAACAAATGTATTAATGTTTAAACGTTGAACGAGCTGTTTGAACTGCTGCTAGAACTACAGATAATGTAATGAGTACATGTGATGATCACATAATGACATGATAAAGTATCATTGTGTATATGTTTGCAATATTTTTACCGAGATACCCGGAAAAACTTTACTTGTATGTAACTATTTACATGTGCTAACTATTTACTTCGTTACTTCTTATTGTATTGGCCGAGTAGTCGAAGTAGTTACTTCTGTAATCACTAGCCAATCAACACTGAGGTTGTGAATTCGAACCCCGCTCATGCGGGTGCACTTGACTCCGATCTTAATTGACTAAGACTGTCAGTTTTTCTATCCAGGGTCGGGGTTTTCTCCCGGTAACTCCGGTTTCCTCCACCAATAAAAAATGTCCGCCATGATATAGTCCAAAAGTGGTGCTTAAAAGTAGCGTTAAAACATATAAAAAATCAAATCAATCAAAATTATTCTAAATTGTTATAATTTGAGGTGTTTAGCTATCATATAGACACAAGATTAAGACATACTTACATTGTTTATAACATTAACTGTTGATTTAAAGGCTACAAGGGCTACAGCTGATTCAATGTTTGAATTTTTCACAGCCTTGAATAAAGCAGTTTCGCCATCCTATGCAAATTGAAATAAATGAACGCAATACAAAAAGATAGTACATTTTTGATTATACAACACAATGTCCTTTTATCTGAAATTAGATATATGCACATCACTTTATTTAACAAGGATAATGTCTCTTCATGTTTATTTCAGAATGAATTTAAAAAAAAAAACACATATTTTTTTATCATATTTTTATGTGAAAGGAGTAGTAGGTTCAGTAAGTTTTTGGCCCCAAAATATAGCAGTTTTAGAAAATTGTGAAAATGTAATCTTTAAGCTATATTTTGGAAAGTAAAATGCTTCTGCTACATAAATATGAGCTGTGTTTTGACAATACAATGCACAAATATCGCGTTTTAGCATTATTAAGTCATGCTAAATTACTGAAATCTTCAAAATTTTAGCATTTTGGTTATTTTTTAGACGGTTTCTGTCTAAAATGAAAGTGGCCGCATTCGTGTTCATTCATAATATTGAAATGTAAGTTGTATTGGATGATAATACAAAACATATATAAAGGTTGAGGATGAACACGGATGCGGCCACTTTCATTTTTGACAAAAAAAAAAACATCTGAAAAGTGACTTTTTTTGCATATTTGATAGATTTTTCATATTTAAGCTTGAATCAGAGCGTTTTTAATGACTAAATCAGTTAAAATCTTTCACATAAACTAATTGAATCAATCGAAATTGACACTTAAGTGTTTAAAAAGAGTCCAAAAACTTTTGTTAGATGAACCTGAAATTTGAGGCCAAAATCGGTCCTCACCGGACCTACTCCTTTGAGTGAAATGTGACACTTCTGGTTTACAAAAGAATTGTAAATTATTCGTTTGTCATTTGATGGCTCTGTCTTAGCTCATTTTGGAAATGAGTTTGTGAAGCGTTTCTTTAGATTGATTTGTACTATTCGCCTACAGTTCGTTCTTCACATTTAATCTTGATCGAATTTCCATCTTTCCGTTCTATCAAATGTTTATTTACCTTATCTCTTAGTTCAACGTCAACCCCATTCTGTACTGCTGCAATGATAAATTCTGTGAATCCTTCAGCACTAGCATAATGTAGGCAGGTACATCCATTCTAGATAAAATCACAAACTAAACATGATAACAATCAATTTGAAAATGATTTTTTTTCTTATTTCAAAGACCTACAATGTTATCTAAATTGTCTAATTATTTAACTATTGAATCCTAGTAATACATATATCATCAAATTTTGTGGTTTTGCTGATTTTTATGAACTCATTAAACATTTTGTGTATCCCTTTAAGTTTTATACCTCATCAACATAGTTTACGGTAGATTCTTCTTTGATCAGCTCTATTGCCTCTTTGCTTTTTTTCTTCTTCACTAGTGAAATCAGCTCCATTTTCAAGATTGAAAATTTATCTGTAAGAAAATCCAAAGGTATAACAAATGATAACACATTCACACTTGTATAGGATACTAAAGCACCAACTTCACGTAGAAGAGAGCAAACAATTTAAAACTCAACTTTTGCAGCATATCTAATAATGTAACTATTGAAACACTGTGAAATGTGAATGTTCATCTGAAAATTTTAAGTGAAGGCAGAGACAATGGACATGCAAAGGTAAACACAATTATCATTCACAGTCAATCAAGTGTGATTTATACATCAACCGATGTTCTTGAAATATATCATTGGTTTAATGAATCTTGTGACGTCAAGTCTCCCATGACATCATGATTCGCAAAGATAAAATCTGAATCTGAGGTTACAGTTCATACGAAATCAACGTAATTGTAGAGAAAAAAATGTATAACATTTAACTGAAAAAACAAGAATGGCGAAGTATGAATTTTTAATGACAATATGTGTATATGTTAAAGACATAAACTAGGGAGACAATTATAGTTTTGCCGTTGAGAAGAAAAATTTCAAATGAATACAATCTAATTTCAACGTGAAATCATTTTGAATTTAAATGTACATTTAACTTACCTTAGTAGACACAAATAGATATTTAATGATATTTTCACCTACTATACACGTTATAATTTGTAGCCTTTAAGTTTTTTTTAATTTAACATTTTGTTATTGAAAGTTGTCGTTAAGGAAGTTGAAAAACCTCAATGATCATAAAGAAGTATGTTTACATAGAATGGCAATAATGAATAATAATGAAGGAAAAGTCAATACCGACTATACGATTAAGCGGAAAGATAATAAAGGATCATACAGTCATGGAATAATAAGATTTAAAAAACATACTAAGGGAAACAATATACTTTCTCAATGTTCAACTATAAATTAAGTTTATATTAAAATTTATCAAAATTGTATACAGTTTAACATGTGCACGGTAAATTCAAAGTATTGGCAGCTTATGAAAAAAAAATCCAAGTGAACTGAAATAGTAAATAAAAACGAAAGTTAAACTTTATCATCTGTTATTTAAAAAAAGACTTAAGATAACCAAAGGTTTATATTTTTTCTCGCAAAAGCCCCCCCCCCCCCCCTAAAAAAAACCCAACCCCGACCGAAAGCGGAAACCCTAAAACTGTATTACTGTGCTTAACACATCTGTACATGATAGGAAACTATTCATTGACGGTAAATAAGATTCGGTAAAAATAAAGGAATTTTTTGTTGGAATGCAAGTTTCGATACCCCATTTCCTTTTTTCCTAACAATAATTAAGGTTCAATCAAACACAACATACCATGCATAGACAATGTGTTTATTCTCTTGTATTACTTGCCAATCGATCGCGTTAAACAATGACTGTTTTGATATGATGTATTATAAGGACATAAGTAAGTTCACATAATTTAAGTATATACATGTAATAAAACAATAACCTTTTAACTGTTATTTTACAATAAACCGTTTCAACAATTATCTACGCCTACAGTTTAGAACGACCACGACAGGTTAGATAAGAGGGGTTGTTTCAAAAGTTTATTTAAAAAAAAAATTATTGATCGCATTATATTGATAGCCAATGAGACAACTATCCAACATAACTTGTTTTACGCAATGATTGTGTACACTATCTTGTTTTGTTTATAAAGTATTTGTTGATTATATTTAAAGTTAGTTTTGATGAAAAGAAGGGCTTCGAAACTTTATTTTTTAGACGTCGAGATGAAAATTGTAAAAAAAACTGTATTTTTGTCGAGCCTGTGACTTTTGTTGCAAAAGCGAGACATAGCGATTCTACATTCTGTCGTCGTCGTTGACGGCGACGGCGGCGTCCACATGTATTCACTCAGCGATTAAAGTTTTTGATATTTTGAGAACTTTCTTAAACTATCCTGGATTTCTACCAAATTTGGACAGAAGCTTGTTTATGATTAGATAGTACCCAGAAGTAAATTTTGTTAAAAAAATCCTGTTTATCAGTATTTTACTTATAAATGGACTAACTCTTTCTGCCAGTTCTCCTTAAAACATTTATAAGATTCATAAACCAGGATTTTTATTTCATTAACTGTCAATCTATGATGTGCATTCCCTTATCACACTGAAAACATAGACTACAGCAAAATTAGGCGTGACACTGGGTGTCGCGGAACCCTTACTAATGTTTGTAGTCGATGTTTAATTAAACAATGTTTTTGTCTGTTGACTAGGGTGGCACATGTTTCTACAATGTCTTTAAATTTTGAATTCGATCGCCTCAATGTACTCAATACTTGATTTATTTTTAATTTGACAATTTGATTTTCAACTTGAATTCGATATTCAGTGACATAGCAATTCAGTTTCCGACTCTTTTATCTATAATTTTCTGCTTACGGTGCAGTCGCTTGACCTGCTGCCCAGCAACCAAATGCTGTAACTGATGATCCGCATTTTGGTTATCTTACCTCCATGCCACCCTCATCCCTTCAAAACCGAAATTGTAGGCCTAAAAACCCTATTTGAGTCAGAAGTGCGGCACTGTCCAAAAAGAATCTGCAATGACAACAAGCCCAGTTGAGATATGGTACTGATGGAATATTTTTACATATTTTCATATATTTTGGCCTCGAGCATCACTAAAGATATATTGATTGCCAAAACTCACATCTGGTGCAGAAAAAAAATGATACCGTTTATGTTTTCAATTCTTTAGGGGAACACCTCAACTTAACCATGGTGCATGTATCTTGAAGCAGAGTAGTCCCTTGTAACTAGATATTCGATGTGGTCTTTTTCTTTGACCTTTGAAATTATTAGGATTTTACCCCTTTCAAAATGGAATGTGTTCACCACATGACGTGACGATCGCTTGAGAAACACAAATTCTACCGGACGGATAGTCCTGTTACAATGTTCCTTCAACAATTTCATAAATAGCATTACAAAAAGACGAATTAATCGCTATTGGCATGTTGTACAATCTAATCTGACAAACTCGCTTATCTAAATACTCATTATCATATATTTTAAGAAGAAATAATAAAAGCAAATGACGGTATGAAATTTATTAATTCAACATGGTGAAATGTCGTCTAAATACATGTAATAGGAATATTATATGAAAGCGAGATATATATATATATTTGTTTGAAATATGATCTTTAATAGAAAACAAATTGTGTATTACAGTTAACGTTATTTTATTCATATTTTATATTTTTGAGACGTCCCCTCCATTTTACCCGTAAACTGTAGGTGTCATTAGTCGGTTTCGAGAGTTGTTGAAAAGGTCTGTTAGCGTTATTGAAATATTGGAATTTAATTTTTTAAATAACATAATGGCATGACTTGTTCAAATACACATTTATTTAGTGTGAATTCTAGATAATTTAGATCACATGTTGCTTAACAAACATTACAAAATGTTAGATGTTGATTTTGTCAACACATTCAAAGTTTGTATTTTGCACATTGTTATTACTTTTCGTTCTAAATGTTGACGCGTCATGACCTGATTCTTTTCAGACTTGGTCACACTGTATTTCTTTATAAATGAGTGTGTGAAGTATATAGATATAGTAAGTGCAGTCAGATGCGAAATTCATTTGGGAAAAGAAGGAACACTGAAAGAAACAAAAGAAGCTTTTTTACATGTATTTTCTAAAAAAAAAAATATTTGATTATTGTTACATAACCCATCTAATAATATCTTCATCAACACGTACACGTAGGTTCATTTTACTTCAATTATTCAAATTGAGGTTCTCTTATCGAGTATGTCCAGGCAAAATGTGGTGGCAGCAGTATCATAAAATAGGACAATAACAAAAATACCGAACTCCGAGGTAAATTCAAAACTAAAAGTCTCTAATCAAATGATAAAATCAACAATACATAACACGAATGGATAACCACTGGCATATTCTTGACTTGGTACATGGATATTGCAACTTAAAACAATGATTAAGCAATATCATGTGTGCTGATTTGAAGAGCATATTATAAACATGAAAAAGTGTTCAAAATATGAATTGATTTACTGTATTTAAAGATTATTATTTGTTAAAATACCTTCACTAATGAAAAAAACTAATACCTTTACGTAATCTATACAAAGCCAATAACTGTAAACTCTTACTTCAACAGCATGCGATATGGTGAAACAATAAATTATTAACAAGTAGAACAAACGACAACACATGGATTATCAATCACACATATATTCAAACACTACGTGTGGATGTTCGTTTCCCTGCTTCATATAACAAGTTGTTAATGAGTGATTAAATTAAAAGTACAGATATACTAATATTGAAATTGAAAAAGTAGAGAAAGGAAAATAAATTCGTGTCCTTGGTTTTTATGTATAATCAATTTAATACTAGACGAGAAATAATTCTCTCTAATTTTTACATGCATAACATAATTATGTAAAATATTGACATTTTTTTCTTCTTTCATAAACTATCAAAATACAAAAAGGAATTTATCGAATTTTCGAAAACGGCATTTTGATCAACTCTGTACATGAAATAAAACTATGAAAAGATAAGTAAGGGTGTTCGGGCAACATTTGTATTGTCACTTCATGTGTTAAACTAGCGGATTGCGAATATATAACAAAAAGTCATATACAAGAATAAGGAACATCCTTTATCATGTTTACCTAACACATGATACGGGATATACCAAAGCACGAGTACTCATTATACTGCAACCATATTGCAGAATACATAAACACATGAAAACATTTTTTTTTAAAGGCAACTAAAATATATCGAAAAGGACAATTCAAAACAGAATGTCCAAAATCAAATGGCAAAATCAAAAGCTCAAAAACATCAAACGAATGGATAACTATTGTCATATTCCTGACTTTGTACAGGCATTTTCTTCAACTAGACATTGAGATGTTAAAAAGAAAATGAAAAATGGTACAATAAAATTGCTTCGAATTAAAATGTAACTCACACGTGTCAACAAGAGCATATAAATGAAGTATTCATTCTCATACATTCCGGTAATATTATATCATTTACACTACACATATTACCACATTGAGCGCATGAGTACACTGAATAGATAAAACGAATAACCAATATTATTTTCATTCAATTTAGCGGATGATAGTATTTTTGCTTAACAAATAGCCTTTATAAATACAACGTTACAGTAGTTGTAGATATTCAGCAGTACACTTAATGGTTTTAACGAATAAAGTCATTGATCAGTACAGGTAAGAAATTATATCACTTACACTTATATATTTCTAAATTTTAAAAGTATAAATTTAAGAAACATCAATAACTATAAAATGCTTTGACTTTTGCCTCTTTGACTTATTCATTTTCAATGATATTCTACAAAATGACATTCCCAACATGAATTCAACTGTCATAAATCAATTTTTTGTACGATTGTATGATAAGAGGCATGTAGATTTTTCAAAATTTCCACCGTAAAATGGCAAATATTATCTTCAATTTAAGAAAAACAATAATAGACATTAATTTGTATCTAAATTCCATTATACTCATCAGTATCATTTCGTTCAGTCCAAGAAATGAGTTTACACCATTACACGTATCAAACCAGCGTGTTACGTGTATTATAATAGACTGTTCCCTTATATTCATACACATGAAGACCATGGACAGTACCACTTCTTAAAATACCTTCATAAAAAAGTATTCATTTTATCAATTTGTGTTGAACTTAAGTCTAAAGTGATGTTTTTCACAGCCTGTTGTTCATTATTCATTTTTGTAATAAACATATAAAGAGAAATGAAGAAAAAAATAGGATTCAACTGACATTTGTTTTAAGTAGAAAGTCTGAATTTTAAAGCAAAACAAAACGACTTGTCATATAATCATGATAGTACTTTGAACTACTAGTATTAAATAAAACATTTAAGAAAAATGCCATTTTCAACAATATTCTCAAGGAAATTTGGTACTAAAATAGAATTACCCTGTATTTGCATTATTTGATATAAGTTGTCATTTTTCAACCACAGGGCTGTATTTTATACTTTAACAAGAACCCTTAAGAAGCATTAAGTCTATGATTTCGTTGGTATCAATTTTGTTAAATAATTTTTCTAATAATTTCCAGGTAAAGGTTTTATTGATAGCACCTGACACTTGTATTGTGTAATAAAGATGTCCGCAATGCACAGAAAGCTTCCAGAGGTTATTAGCCTTATTGAAGAAGTGGATACCATCATCATTGATCGAAAAAGTAAATCTAAATGCAATGTGCAGAAAAAGTATTCTTAAAAAATATTGGATACATAATGAAATACAAAATGAGAAAAAATATATTAAACTTTAAATGACAAAACAATATGGAATGAACTCGTCAATGCGACACACACATAGAAATGTACAAGTGATCATAATATGTGACATTTTTAAGTTACGTACTTTCTATACACAAAATTGTATCAAAACAATCATGCTCGTACAAAATGCTCGTAAAAAAATAATTATGAAACTAAAAACATTGACAATAAACAAATTCAGCTATCAAAACAAGTAGCATAAGCAAAGCGAAAAACGACTATACAAGCACGGAACAATACAAGTGAAGCAAAAGGTACCAAAAGGGACATTATAACGCAGTAGTATACAACATGCACATTATTTTAAAATGATTGAAATATACGAAATGATCAACATAAAATTGAAGCATCCAACTTCCCTGCCTTGATATGCCTTCATCAGGAACGCTCAACCAAAAGAAAATAGAAGTTCTGTAGCTACCTGATCATAAGTTAATATGTAGACCTCTTTTAAAATAGGACTATCATTTTTGCAACAGAAGGCAATGATCTCATCCCGCTGTGAAAAGTGGTATAACATATCAAACTTACATTTTGCAGCAAAACAATACATGTTAGGTCAAATATTTCTTTTTGATTTTTTTCCAAAGTAGGTGAACACTTGTTTAGGAACCACATGCGGTCGGAGAAAAATTTTCTTAAAGTTTTCTTAATATCATCCAACTTCTGTAATTTCAAATTAAAAGATGTTTTTCTTAAGCATTTCTGTTTTATTGAATATGGTATTACAGGATATATTGGTATTAAACGAGCTTTTCACATCACTTGGCAGCATATAATTATCGGAAACACCAAAAAATAAAGCAACCAATATTGATTAAAATGTAAAACTAGCAAAGTATATTATTGGAAATAAGTTTTAACGAATATAATGTTTATATTAATCGAATTCAGTCTATATCCTTAATATATCAATTGGATTAGTTTTTGTTAAAGAAGCGTACCTCTGTCTATAAAATAAGTACAATTGCAATTTTCGAATTGACTTCTGTACATTATTAAGCGAAATTTCAAATCTTTTCAAAGATTAGATACATTCACCATCTCCGGTAATGAATATAGTAAATTGGAAACTGTTAATAGTTTCATTACATCTGCGGGCTAGTCCGTAAGAATATCGTCAACCTTGTAGCCATTACTTCGATTCTAGCATGAAAATACGAACAAAGTTTGATTCACTTCAGTGAGATTTGCTGTTATAAAATTTAGGATTCCGAAGTAATTTTATATCACGGAATATATCTATTTTTCAAATTTGTTGATCTCTATCTATCTTAAAATAGTTATTAATCGAGTAATGCACAATTTGTGCCGTGAAATTGATGCTGTTATTATAATTGAATATGAACGAATCGTATTAGAATGGATAATTATCAATATTAGAATAACTATTTACATTTTTTGATTCAAATGTCACAACAGTCTTACAAGAACATTTTGCTGCACAATATTAACACTTTATCGATAATACAAGTAGGTGTACAATATATAAGCCAAGCACATTGTCAATATGAACGTTTGTCAAAACTAAAAGCTTATTTGTATTGACTTAATACACACAAAACAGACCGTTGTCTATTTTTAGATACTTAGTTTTTTATTGCAATTTTCCGAACTTCCATTTTTGATAATTTGATGCAAATTGTGAATATTAAACAAAGAAAATAATATGATTGGTAGGTCCTATAGGGTTGAATGACGATTGTTAATGATGATAATGTAAAACATACAACATGCATCCTATTTCACCCTAAGATTGTTGTTTCGAGGGTTATATAGCGGTGAACTTTCCTAAAATGAGGCATCAAATTCGTTTGTTCTATTCATATCGAACGTGACTGCATATTTAAACAATTCCTACTAGCAAATTGAACACCCTACGTAATCAAGCATAATTCTGCTAGAATTGAAGAAATGCATTTAAGAATATGTATTTACATCCCATTATCTTTTGGCTGTCCTTATCAATGTTGAGATTTGTTTTCAATTTCAAAGAGATGTAGATGTAATGTTTATCAAAATTGACAAACATGAATAGCAAAAGCATATAATAAGGGTTTTTATTTACAGTACTTGGGGATGACAGCAAAAGGTCATCAGGTTTGTATGTTTTATTTAATTGCCAACTCCTGAAATGAAACTAAGTCAAATGTTCACTATTTCTTTTTTTTTCTTTTTGACTTTTTACATATTGACAATATTATGATTCCGTTAATAACCGTGGTAAAATGAACTACTTGTATGGAGAGTTTTCTCATTGGCTCTCATACCACATCGTCCTATATCTATTTGCTGTAACCTACTATAGTTTTAGATATTGAATGTTGTGCTAAAATATCAAACTAAGAAGATGTGAAATGTTATCACCAATTAAAAAACTATCCACCAGAGACCACTTGAAGTAGATGTCAGCATTTATACGTCACTGTATGGATTTCAATAATTAAAAAGCCCCTAATAGTGGTAGATAAAGGCAACAGTAGTATACCGATGTTCAAAACTCATAAATCGATAGACAAAAACAAATCCGGGTCATAAACCAAACCCGAGGGAAACGCATTAAATACAAGAAAATGACGACACAACATTAAAATGTAACACACACAGAAACGAACTCAGCATTAGACAAAATCCGATGCGAATAACAAATACAATATCAAAACTAAATACATGAATTAGGGATGCAATTAATTGTGCAAATCGTGATACAAGCATAAAACTTGGTATGTAGGTTGACTAAATGATAATTCAAAAAAATCAACTGCTGGGCATGAAATATTTTTATTTTAATCACAATGACCACCGCTCATTTTCCAAATGGCTTCATATCTAATTAGCTACATTTTGTAAATCCTTTAAATGCGGCGTTGTAAAAATGTAGGTATAATCCAAATTAAGTTTTGATACATAGTAAATTACAGTTTCTAAAGTACGCCGAAACATTACATAAATGAAGAAAAAAATGACTCCCGGTTCCAAAATAACGGCAAAAACTTCAAAAATGTCCATTTTTATCATTTACATTAACTTAACAAGAAAGTTGACTTACTTTGTAAAGTTCAAATGACTAGTTTGGATAGAACGACAGGTTGCGGTATGTAATGATTATCTGACAGTTGCTACACTCAAACCCGTAAAAGGTAGGTCATAACGGTAGCATTTAGAGTATTATTAAACCAGAATAGCTGAATGTCTTGCATTCGCATTTAACAAGTGCCTGACACGAAGATGCAACGGCAGGTGAAGAAGTCCATTTTGGTTTCCAACTGTCATGTTTATTTCTATCATCCAACTCCTGTGTTCAGGACTTGGTACCTGTTGAAAGCATAAATCCGGTTGGGGCTTAACTTGTTCACCGTGATATGCTTCCCTTTTGATGTGTTAAAGGAGAGAACTTCCGGTAATCAGAATATCACCATACGGCCGCTGCTTCCTGGCAAACAATTTAAATCGTGCTTCGTTAATAGCAAATGTTGATGTTGTTCTGTCATAAATTATGCAAACAAATGCTTCTATGATGTCTTTATCTGTGTGTTCAATACAGTTTGGTCTCCTACTCCTACCTATTGGTAAAAACGTCTATTACATCTGGAAATGATTCCCATGCCTACCTAGCTGACCTATTCTCTTACCCACGAAATGCTGATACAGTGTCAGATCCACTGAATGCATGGAAGAAAGAAAGATCAGCTACACAAGGACCTAACGCGTTTGATATGTCATGTACAATAATCCACCGATAGTCTTTATTCCTTTCAAAACCTATCCACAACTTATCAAAACCTAATCTTGCGAGTGCTGCAATCCCTAATACAACTACTTTTGTGTCAGTACTACTAAAAATCATTTTTTACAGCCATTTTCAGCAGCATGCCTAAAATGGACAAATATTCGTGTATCTGCGTCTTCATGATAACAAGGGGATAACTGAAAAGTATTCATACTGAAATGTCAAAGCACATTTTCACCATGAGTAACATAAATATTTTTTTTGTCTCTAAAGAAGCAATTCTGTCGGCAAGAAACTTGAACAATTTAGTTTTGTTATCATTTCCACGGCGAAAACTACTTCAAACCCTTTGCATTCTACCAGAACCAACTACTTTCCGTCTAACACCAGTACCTTGCTTTCTTGTCGTACCAGCCTTTACAATATTCTTTAAGTAAACATCAGATACAATGTATACTTTATCGGTGCTAGAGTTTATGTAATGCAGCGTGACATCATTTGCATAATCATCAACTATTTTTGCTCCACGTACATGATGTAGTGGCCTGGAATTTATCATTGATGTCCTATCAACGATACATGCTTTAGAATCGGGATAAGTTGATGGCAAATCGCGGAATGTTTAAAGTAAACCCAGTAGCTGCGATTTAATACCACTGTTTAAAGTGACTTTCTGAGACAAAGACGGAGGAGCAGCTTGG
The DNA here is from genome assembly GCA_019925275.1 of Mytilus edulis. Taxonomy (NCBI): domain Eukaryota; kingdom Metazoa; phylum Mollusca; class Bivalvia; order Mytilida; family Mytilidae; genus Mytilus; species Mytilus edulis. Next base: position 98,368,392 of record CM034360.1, read on the forward strand.
TGTTAATGGCCAAAGAAAAATCTTTAAAGTCTCACTGTCTACTTTAATAAGAAATGAAAAGCCTAGAAAAGAGATCGCAATAACTTTTCATGTTCTCTAGCTTTGTGTTTGACAAAGATGTTTCCAGTTTCATTTCAAGGCGTATAATGGGAATTTGTTCTGTTTCTTCTGGTCATAATAAGCAGATTCTCCTTCGTTTTGCATTTGCTTCCAAATATATTCGTATTGTTTGGATCTAATATTTTTGAGTTTATATACATATCTTACCTGCTTCCGAATCAACAATTTCCTTAATAGGGTATAATTTTTACAAATCTGACAACTCTTCTAGAAACAGATTTCCCATCTCGTTCATCACTTAACAAAGCCTTTGATTCTTTTCGAAAAAAAAAATTTGTGATTTCATTAAGTCTTCATGGTGTCGTTCATCTGTTGAAGAATGACTCACACCACTAGATCATTCAAATTCATCTACCAGTCTACTGACTTCTGGTCCAAATCTATTCATCGTCTCAAAAGGATCTTCGGTTAAACCTATGTCATCACCCTCGCCCTTCATAAATGCATTATTCTGTGTATGTGCTTAATCAATTGTGATGTTAGAAAAAAAAACTTACTGGTCTTACGTACATTGAAGTATCCTTTTGCAAATTCCATTGCCACCTGTAGTTGGTGTTCGTGAAGGGAAGTAAAATCTCGGAGATGGATCTGTAACCATTGGATTAATTTACAAGACCAAAATAATACGGTATCATGCTTGATATGGACTGTTTGTAAAGGACGAAATCTCACTCATGAAATGAGCGTACTACCAAAAGCACAAACAAGTTAATTCAAAATTAAACGCTAGAAAATAAACTGTGGTCGAGATTACCCTCTTTTCGTACACCAGTCTATCAAATCTTTGAACATCAAAGAGTCGTGATGTTTATAACTGCGTTTACGCTTTAATAAGTCGACATTAACAATTCAAACTAAACACATGAAATTTTGGATCGCCTTTCTAGACCTATATTATACATTTAAACATTCATGAAAAATTTCTGCCGGTACAGATGTTGCAATATCGGCTTCAGTAAGGGCACTTGTCCATCCACTATCACGCAAACTATCCCCCATAATTTAAAACAGGCCATTTCAATGTGCAATCCACCAAACAAGACGATAAACTTATCTTCACAGTACAAATCTGACCATTCTCACTGATTTGCTTAGCCAATACAAAAAGTGGTTGATCTGCAGTTGTAATTGGTGTTTGTTCGGGATTTAGAAAGTTAGCCACATTATTTACCTTATTTATTGAATGATTGATCATTGCAACTGAACGGGTGTGTTTTGAAGCAGTGGAATCATAGAAGTTACACTTACTTGAACAGAAGAGCCTCGATTTTAAGAGTAATTATATAACGACCAAGATGTGTTTATGAAATCCAAATCCTCGTCTGTCTGATGAACAACGATTTACTCAAGTGTGCCCTGGTAGTGCGTGCTAATCGTATATCTATAAATAGTTTGCGCATGAGTGAAATTGTTAAACACTTGTGTATCACAACCTTAGGAAAATGTTATCAAACCAATTCATAAAATAAAATCATTAAAAATTAAATAAAATCCTAAGCATGCAGTAAATGTTTTGTGTGAGTTTGAACATGCATTCGAGTGATGAAATGCAGATTAGAAGTTTCATAAAGGCTACGTGTAAGAGACCGTTATTTGGTCAATAATGGTTTGCTTTTACAAATTGTGACTTAGATGGAGAGTTTTCTCATTGGCACTCATACCACATCTGCTTATATTTATTAAAACTGTTATTCATATCAATCATATTGTTTCATATGAAAGAGGTGTTTGATACATACTTTGCAACAGTGGCTGGCGACAATGATATCACTTCTGGCTCTTTTTTAGTTTGTGTTGCTCTATCGGTAGTTAGCGTTTTATTGTCAATTTCCTTTATAATTGAATGAAATTGTATGGTAAACTTGTTATAGTATATTGCTTTGATGATTAACAGGTGTATATACAATCAAGAATGAGATTGTTGACGACAGAAACATAGCTAGGCTTACATCCGATGACGAAGGTTAGTGATTTGCAATAACTTATCTATTTTATTAACATTAACAATACTTAATAGTTTTAGATACTACTATCAAATCTTCAACATTATAAATGAACTTAAATGGCAGTCTTCCCTGTTAATCATGTGTCTTGAGAAATCAAGCCACACACGTCCTTGCTAAACAAATTGTTCACACATATTGATTTAATGAGGGTATTTTTTCAATTCTGTTAAAATTTTAGACGATATCAGATGCAAAAACAAAGTGGGAGAATATAATTTAATATATGTAACATTATTGTTATAGTTGAATTTGATTTGATTTTAAATAGCTTCATTAGTATTAAATTATGCATTAAACTTATCAAACACATATGTTAAACGTTTGTAAATATAGAAAATGCATTTTCCCCTAGGAAATCCCTTTGCAACTAAAGCTGTGCCACTTTTGCTATAAAGTTTTGTGAACAGTTACCGAACAGCGGGTTATTTCGCGGGGTGTAAATTGCGCTTATTTTCGCGGATAGAACAAAATCGCCAAAATAAATTCCGCCAATTTAAAAGTGTACATGCAAAGGTAATGGTATAAGTTTTGAATCCGACAAAATAATAACCGCCAAACTATTTCGTATACCTTACTTAATGAAAATCGCGAAATTTTACACCCGCGTAAATATTCCGCCATACGGTATATCCTAGGAGAGTTGATATGCACTTTTTTTATTCAAAGGTCCAAACATAAGGCTGTGTGGAATATTTTAAAACATTTATATGCTCCTAGTATGCCCCTTACTTCTAAGAATTTAAACTAAAAGTATGTACTACTACTACCTTTACATTGAGTCTTCCTCACAATTCAATCTTCGCCGCTCCCATGTGTCTTTATACTGGTAACATTCCCAAGTTATTTCTCAATGAGATGAAACATAGAGATCATATATGTGTACCAGTAAGTAAACAAAACAAAATGTCTATGAATATTATTCATCTCCTCAAAAGAGGTGTGACTTGTAAAACAACTGTATTTACAATGTGCAACCTTTAGTTTCGCTTGTAATTTTAAATCTGAATGGGTTCCTACGTTATTTTTTTTCTTTATTGATAAATTTTAAACGCACATTTATTTTTAACATTTACTTCCACTGTAACTTGAAATAGGATAATTTTGTTATTTTGTTAAAAAAAACACCTACGTTTATAATGCTTTCTTCAATACATAGATTTATCACATCACATGATAAATGCAGGTCATAACTCCTGTTTTTTTAATTAGCAAATGAAGATGTTATAGGGTCGGTGTCGTCACCAACGAACACTATTGGAAACCTCAGAACACCACATAACACAACTGCACATCAATGAACACCGCAAAACGCCAAATTAGAATGCATATAGTCCAGAAAAATCGAAGGATCCAGGGCCCAGTTGTTCAAAAGTGTCGTTAAGCTAACGCAGTCGTTAAAGTGTCGTTAGAGTGTCGTTAAATTTAACAAATTCGTTAACTGTTGTTCAAAAAATTTAACGACAAAAATAATGATAACGAATCGTTAACTTTAACAACTTCTGGGAGGTCGATTAAATATTTAAGTTATTGTTAAATATGGCCGCCTTTAGACAAGTACCTGTTCCACCTCACAGAAAAGAAAGGAATTTTCGCCTGAAAGGTGACCTTTCTTTGAATTTGTCAAATGAGGAGTTACGAGAACGGTATCGATTTGGTAGAGAGGGAATTAATTTCATTTCTAATCTAATCAGTGATGATATTACAAGAAAAACAAAGAGAAACCATGCTCTCACTGTACCACAGATGGTCATGGTGACCCTGAGATTTCTAGCTACAGGCAGTTTTTTGCAAGTAGTTGGAGACACAATAGGTAAGATTTCATTTATATATTTATCATATATGATTTAAAATTAAGTAAACATTAGTAGAATTGTGTTAATCAATTGCTATAATGATCTTTGACTGATGTTTGAATGATAATTTCAATTTGTTAATTTTAGAATAATATGTAAACAAACACCGGTAAACACACATTTTATTTTTTGTTCTTAAACGATCTCCCTTATTGTATGTTTTTGGTCTGTTTACAGGTTTGCACAAGGGAACTGTCTCGCGTATTGTGTCTGATGTGTTGACATCACTTTGTAACAAACGGGATCAATTCATCAAGTGGCCAAGGAATGTGGACGAAACAAGAGGAGACTTTTACCGTCTAAGTGGTTTCCCGAATGTGCTAGGGCAATAGATGGGACACACGTCCGTATCCAGGCTCCATCAGAAGATGAAGCATCATTTGTTAATAGGAAAGGGGTACACTCTGTAAATGTGCAGGCTGTGTGTGATGCCAAAGGTAAAACATTTCTCATCTAATATGACATTGACCTTCGTAAATAATAAACTGGTATCAACTTTTCAGTGTGACTGGGACCCCTATAGTCTGTTTCTTAGAAAAGAACATTTTACTTTCACTTTCACTTTCACTCAGTTCATCTAGGATCATCTAGGACATGATTAGGGTTTTATATGGTTTACCTACTAAAGATAACTTAAAATATTGGTAAGTCAAATATTAAAAGAGAAAAAGATTCTGTTCAGGGGCCAGCCATTTCCCAAAAGGGGGTTCCCAACATAAGATAAAGCCTGAAGGGGAGCTCCAACCATATGTCCCCTTTTAAATACACTGATATTCTTAAAAAGGGAGGTTTCCCTATCCTGTATCCACCACTGCTGTTTCTGATATATTTCTTAAATTTCCCCCTTTCAATCCAAAAGAAAGAAACATTAACCTAGAGTACCCTAGCTTTTGTACAATTTATAATTTTATGTTGCTCTGATGACTGGATCAGCACATTTATGCATTATGCAACATGCATTACAACTTTTAATTTGATATCATGGTTCCTAATTTGAAACAATATAGTTGAGTCAAAATTTGTAAGTCTAAACATATAAAAAAGAAGATGTGGTAAGATTGCTAATGAGACATTTCTCCACAAGAGACCAAAGGACACAGAAAATAACAATTATAGGTCACCATACTGCCTTCAACAATGAACAAAGCCCCTACAGCCTATCAACTATAAAAGGCCCTGGAATGACAAGGTAAAACAATTAGAAACAAGAAAACTTATGGCCTAGCTTAGTTATGCATTGCTATTGTGCAATAAATCTGTTTATGGTATTAAAACATTTTTTTTTCTATTTTGCAGGTAAATTCACAAACATAAATGCAAACTGTCCAGGTAGCAGTCATGATTCCCACATATTCAGGACTTCACAGGTATGTATTTTATTACAATGTTCATGATGTTTGTCATCTTTTATTAGTCATATTCTCTTTCAAGCACTCAAATCAATAATTCTATATATATATATAAACAAGCAATAAATTACTTTTAAGGGGTGTCTATGTTTAAAATTATTGATGTATAAAAGCTGAAAAAGGAATATTGAAAAATAGTCTTGCTCAATATGATTTTAGGTTTTCTAAATGTGACTCCTCTTTAAAGCTGAATATATCAATTTAATTATATAAATGGTAGTTTTAACAAAATATTTGTTGTAAAAAGAAATATAAACCTTTATTTATAGGTGTGTACCTACATGGAAGAAAATGGTGGATGGGCAAATGGTGTATTGCTTGGGGATAGTGGTTATCCATGTCGACCATTTCTGATGACCCCATATCTGAATCCTGTACTAGATCATCAAAAAAAGTACAACAAATGCCACTGTTCAACCAGAAGTGTGATAGAGAGAACATTTGGGAGGCTGAAGAGACGGTTCCATATATAACACTCAGAGGTAAAGTATAATAGAATGACTTTTTATATGATGATCAGTGATAAAAACATCTTTTCAGGGGCGACGCTAATGGGATATATTTGGGAATTAATGTTGGTGTATTCAGTAGAAGCAAACTAATTTTTAGCTCACCTGGCCCACAGGGCCAAGTGAGCTTTTCCCATCACTTGGCGTCAGTCGTCTGTCGTTGTCCGTCGTCGTTAACTTTTACAAAAATCTTTTCCTCTGAAACTGCTGGGCCAAATTTAACCAAACTTGGCCACAATCATCATTGGGGTATCTAGTTTAAAAAATGTGTCCAGTGACCCGGCCAACCAACCAAGATGGCTGCAATGGCTAAAAATAGAAGATAGGGGTAAAATACAGTTTTTGGCTTATAACTCAAAAACCAAAGCATTTAGAGCAAATCTGACCTGGGGGTAAAATTGTTTGTCAGGTCAAGATCTATCTTCAGACGAATCAGACAACCGGTTGTTGGGTTGCTGCCCCTGAATTGGTAATTTTAAGGAAATTTTGCTGTTTTTGGTTATTATCTTTAATATTATTATAGATAGAGATAAACTGAAAACAGCAATAATGTTCAGCAAAGTAAGATTGACAAAAAAGTCAACATGACCAAAATGGTCAGTTGACCCCTTTAGGAGTTATTGCCCTTTATAGTCAATTTTTAACCATTTTTCGTAAATCTTGGTTATCTTCTACAAAAGTCTTCTCCTCTGAAACTACTGGGCAAAATTAATCCAAACTTGGCAACAATCTTCTTTGGGGTATCTAGTTTAAAAAATGTGTCCGGTGACCCGGCCATCAAATCAAGATGGCCGCCACAGCTAAAAATAGAACATATGGGTGAAATGTAGTTTTTGGCTTATAACTCAAAAACCAAAGCATTTAGAGCAAACCTGTCGACGGATAAAATTGTTTATCAGGTCAAAATTTGTAAATTTTTATTAACATTTTCCCCTGAAACTACTGTGTCAAGTTCATTATAGATAGAGATAATTGTAAGCAGCAAGACTGTTTAGTAAAGTAAGATGTACAAACACCTCACCATCACCAAAACACAATTTTGTCATGAATCCATCTGCTTCCTTTGTTTAATATTCACATAGACCAAGGTGAGCAACACAGGCTCTTTAGAGCCTCTAGTTTTATAATGTGACTTATCTGCTCATTGTTGAAAGCCATACTGTGACCTATAGTTGTTTATTTCTGTGTCATTTGGTCTCTTGAGGATAGTTGTCTCCTTGGCAATTATAACATATCTTCTTTTTTATATTTGCATTCATATGTTTTACCAAAAAGTTTAATACCCCAAAAGAAATGTACATGCATAGGGTTTGTTTTGGGGTGTTATGGTCCATACTGTTTATCATGACTTAGGGGCCAAATACAGGCCGAAACAAGCATTTTTCTAGTTTTCCAGACAGTTACTTGTTTATTATTGTATGGTTCTCTCTGAAATTGTACCACAAGGTTCCATATCACAAATGGAAATTTGATAAAAGGGGAAAATATGTATTTAGTATACAGTTGGAAAACTAAATAAACAAGCAATTGATGTATAAAAACCTTACCACAATCAAGAGATGAATAGTAAGTGCTACTAACACAATACTTGGACAACATAAATTTTAATCAATTAATATATAAGTAAAACATCTTTCGAAATGCTTAACAAAACGTGATGTACGGTAAACCACTATAGAGACATCTTATGTAGTATTATGTATAGCTTACTATAGGCTCCAATGTTGAATATCATACTGTAAACTTTAATATTTCATTACTTTAACAACAGACAATGGTCTCATTGGCACTCATACAAGTGATCTCACAGCTTTCTATTTTTATACATTGTATATACATACAAACATGCAATGCCAACATTTGAAATACTATAAAATACTACTTTAGCAAAATGCTGATAAGAAGACAATTATTAAGTGTCACAAATTAAGTTATGATTTTTTTTAAATTTCAGATAAGAATGAAACCGGGCAAGGCATGCAAAACAATAATTGCTTGTGCTATATTCCACAATATATGCATTTTGTTGAACGAACCAGACATTGAAGATGATGGAGTTATTGTAGGCAATGATGGTGATCTTGGGGAACATTTCAATGGTCATCAAGATGGAAGAGCTGTTAGAGATCATATTTCCACAAACTTTTTTAATCATTGAAAATCAGAAATAAATCATGACAACATCTTTTAATACTTTTTTTTATCAATAACAACGGATTAAGAGAACAAGAATCATCAACACAGACAAATAAATAAATAAAAATTAATTTTAACTAAGCTTCTGTATTAAATAGAGCATCTAAAATCATGTTTTCACTATCAATTGTTTTCTTCTGGATCATCATGTTTTAAAATTGCATTTGTCTTTGGAAAAGTTCCATCTGCAGTTCATTTCTTTTCAGGTCACTTTCTAAAACAAGACACTGCAGCTCATACACATCATCTACAGTCCTCTTTGTTTTCTTCTTCTGCATACTTTCACTGAAATATATAGAAATTTGCTATTTGGTATTTTTATTTTAAAATCTAACTCAATATTTAGTAGATGTGTTAATATTATATCATTGCCAATGAGACACTTATTTAAAGAGACAAAATGACACAGATTTTATTATAATAATATCACTATTCCCAGCCTTTAACAATGAGAAAAGCCAATACTGATTAGCTCTTATAAATAACTGACTTGACAAGACAAATGTGGAACAATTAAAAAAAAAAATAATGACACATAAGCTAAAAACAAAATTAAACAGACAACAACCCAAGTCATATACTGTTTTAAAGTCTCCTTAATTGGGACAGGGACTAACAAAATCTGAAAATGGTAAATGTGTTTGTAAGAACTCTATTGTTCCATTCTAATCATGGTCACTCAGTGGCGGATACAAGAACTTCAGGGGGGGGGGGCTAACTGTTTGACGTAAGGGATGCCCAATCCAGTCAGGCTTCACTGATTCCTTAAAATTTAATTTATCTTAAAACCAACTGGGAATCTGTAGGAAAAAGTTATTATCAACTTATGTAAATACATCATAAACAGTGCTGTATTTTAACATATGAAACACATACCTGGGTTTTGGTGGTTGCTGAGTGCAAGTTTGTTTTTGTGCAGGTACAGGTACAGGTAGGCTGGCATGGACAGTAACACTAGAAAGTGCTAACTGCTCATTTCTCTGGTCAACCTGCTCCAGTCTCCTTATCCAGATACTCTCCACAGAAGATGGTAAATCTACAAGTTGACAATTGTTTTACATAAAGATTTTGATTAAACTTGAAACATACTGTTACATAAAAAAAAACTATAGAAGATTTTTTTTTAAAGATTTTTTTACACATGCAACGTCATAATGTATTATTGTCAACTTATTTCTATCAAAACTTATGCTTTATCATTGCAACTTTATATAAAATAAAAAAAATTACCAAACCATTAATGAAATTATCTAAGTAATAAATACCATCAACAGTCTGGCATTTGGAAAAGCATTCAGAGCTGGAACTGGTGAGATGGGTTCAACTGTAAACATTTGGTCAGATGTTATGCTGTCTGAAAATAATGTAAAAAGACTTGTTTTATTTAAAGAAGTGAATTGATACTTTCTACTCTTCATAATAGAACAAAGTACACAATTATTACAATTGTTTCTTTCTTCCCAAATTTTCATATCAATATATAAAACATTTATTTGACAGTACAGTTTACAGATCTGGAATACTTGTAAAATAACATAGTGACTGAAATTTGCTAAACAATCCTTGCTTTTTATAAACCTTCATTATGAACTGATCAGACATAATTTGGCATGTTTGCTGTACAATTATGAAAACCATGCATATGGATCTGTTTATAAGTTACTATTTCAAGGCTTCATATATTAAATCATTTTAGTTTACAAATTGATTGCACTTCTTAAATTTGAAGAAACTTGAAATTTAATGCATAATAATAAGGTATCATAGGCATTCAGACCAAATCTACTTAATATCTACGAAATACAATTACTGAAGTAATTCATAGTCATATGTATAAACTATGTAATTTATATATACACACCTTGTGAGTGTCTGCTGTTACAGGTGTCTTGGTGAGAAATCCCTGAAAAAAAAATCATAACTTTTTTAATATGATAAGGCACAAAGAAAGATAACTCAATTATGTTTTTTATACTGCATGCTATTTTGAAAAGGACTACATGTATATAGACATGCCACTATATCCGTGGAAAATTAATCATTGCAAGTGCCTTGAAGATGGTATTAACAAATTAATATTAATTCTATAATTATTATACCTGGAAGTAAATTAATTTTGTATGTATTTTTACCACACTTTATCTTTTTTTAATTTTTTTTCAATGTGGCAAATGTTGACATAAGGGGCATTGCAAATTTGACCGCCATAATAAAGCAATGGCTAGCAAACTTCAGCATTTAAATACCATCTTATCCATCTTTAACCACAATTTGATTTGTAAATGGTGGTTCTTTCAACAATATCACATAAAGGAATTATATAAATAAAAGGTAACATGAATGTCATACTAAGTAATCGCAAAACACAGGAATCTATTTTTAGAACATTGGCGACGTCTGCAGGGAATTTCTTTAAAAGGGATATCCTTTTGTCATAGCAGACGACTGCTTTGGTTTTGGGGTTTTCTTTGTAACTTTAATAAAGAAAACAATAAAAACAGACAAATTAAGGCAAAACTAAGGAATGAAAATTACGTAATATTTAATACTATTTCTCAAATACCAACCTACAGAGGTCTCCATGCCACCGTCTATTCCCTTGAATGATGATGTATCTTTCGTGGCATTGATGATGTTTTCCTCAGCCATACTTATGTGTTTGGGTGCTGGTCCTCCCCCTGTTTTATTTCTCTCCTTTCTCTCGAACGTAAACTTTTCCTTGGCATCTCGGGTTGGATTCCTGAATTTGGTTTTAACAGTTGCAAGTTTCCTGTAACTAACCCCCAGAGCATTCACCTCGTCTGTTATTTTGGCCCACATCTTGTTCTTTGCATCTGCAGTTATGTCAGGGCCAAACTTTCCTCTCAATAAGCCTAGGTCCTCAACCACTCTTCTAATTATCAAATTAACTTCCATACTTGTAAAGTTAGTTCCTCTTATTATTGGTAGTTTCTTTGGGGTTTGTTCTTCAGCCATTGTTAAACAGGAAGTGGAGGAATTTTGGGGAATTATGGGAAAATGTTAAATTAATCAGTTGTTAAATTTTTAACAAGTTGTTAGTTAACGCAGTCGTTAAATATTTTTGAACAACATAGTTTAACACAGAAATTAACTAACAACAATGTTAAAATTTAACGAGTTGTTAGGCTTAACTAGTCGTTAGCTTAACGACAGTTTTGAACAACTGGGCCCAGTACACTGACTCAATAAAACTATAGAAATGTTAGATTGGTTAACATACTATCGTAATTTAATATGTACATACTTGTCTATGTACATACTTGTCTATGTACATATTTAATGAAGATGAGGAAAGCAGTTTAAGTTGACTATTGAAAATGTTATCATCATCTTTGAATAAGTGCCAATGTTTTCCACCTTTTTTTCAGCAATAGAACTGTTTTGTTAATACCACAAGAAGGATATTTTTACACATATTGAAAGATATATAAGTCTAAAGTTACTTTAATTTATAAGAATGAGTAATGCAAATTTTCTTTTCTGATAACATTTATGTACAGGCCTGGTGATTGAGTACTTTTGTTTACCTCAGGTAAGACTGTTTGACGTTAAAAGAAAGCAAATTAAGTTCAATATTGCAAAATTTGTTGTCGACATTTACAAATATATATAAGGTGTACCTTTTATTCTTGATTGTTATGTAACGGCATTAATTTTACGTTATCATCATCATGTATATTTTAAGACCAATTAGGATTTCTTCAAGTCTACGGTAACTGCATCGTATGTCAACAACAATACGAAGTGTATACATTTAGTAGTTGTCGCGCCTATCTTCTATTTACACGCGTCTCTGATTTCAGATCACATTCATAATATGAAGCTTACTATTAATGATGACAACGGTAAGATGGTACTAATGTGCGTAAACGATAACAGAAATTGCCTTAGAAACGCCTTGCATATCTATAGTCCTGCTGGATTTATACTTGGGAGTGTCAGAGAAAGGTATGCAGTTGTATTTAAGAATTTTAATTCATATAAATTTTACCTATCCTATAAAAATATAATCGACAAGTGTATAAATAATACAATACCAGGGTTGGGAATATTTTCTTTAAGTAGATGACACTTTTCTATTTATTAGTACACTAGTATTTTCTTATTTTATCTACAGATGAACGATGCTGTTCTCAAAATTTAAAACGTCAACATTTTCATTAATACTTAATTTAAGAAGTCAGCAGTTGGTGTTGTCTAAAATAGTCATTGCAAACAAAATCAATTTCTACAAATGACACTGGAATTGATCAAAGTACTTATGAAACATAACGTAAGTACTTTTATTGTACATTTTGAAATGTTTAACATTCATTTTTGTATGATATACTGAAATTCTTTTGACGGTTACATACGTTTAAAACATCTCAAGGCAAAATTGATAAAGTTTTACTGTTCGAATGATCAATTAAAGAAATAATATCATTAATAAAAACAAAATGATAAATCGTTTAAATGTATATTCATTGGTACACAACTTTTTCCTAATAATAATTTTTCCTAATAATGTTGTGGAAAATCCTTCATTTTATCCTTTAAAGATACAGGTTTAATTGATTGTCATTAATGTGTGTCGGAAACGACAATATCGAAAACATGATGGAATAAATTTATGTATAAGACACTACTAAAACCTCTTCAAAACAGTCAAGTTTATTTATTCTTGTTAATTGATCATAAGAAATTTCAGGATCATGTGTTTATAAATCCTGCATGGTAAATTTAATGTGTAAATACTGGCCCTTCTGTAAAAAGTAAAATCACAAAAGTATTGAACTCCAAGGAAATTTCAAAACGAAAAGTCCCTAATCAAATGACAAAAGCTCAAACACATCAAACCAATTGATAACAACTGTCATATATCTGACTAGGTACAGGCATTTTCTTATGTAGAAAATGGTGAATTGAACCTGGTGTTATAGCTAGGTAAACCTCTCACTAGTATGAAAGTCGCATCAAATTCCACTATATTGACAACGATGTTTGAACAAAACAAACAGACATAATAGGTAAAAATGTAAAAAATAGGGATACAGCAGTAAACATTGTGTTATAATGTAAATCACTATATAAACAATTAAATATGTAACAAAGAAGCACAAAAAGTCATATATTAAATTTGACATCCTCATTTATTGCTATTTAATTGTACAATTTAATATATCTATGTTTAATCCCCCCTCCACGCATACAAGATTGTAAGATTTTAAGTACTGGGAACGTATCATTACCCTGATGGTCACATGCTTAGGTTAACATTAACTCTGACGTATAATCGCGCGTTTGACCAGCATCAGTTGATCAGCATGTAAACGTCACACAGGAAGATATAACAAAGAATTGTCGTTCAAAGTATGCACAAAATATAGTCCATAAATCTTTTAGGTCTATACTCTGCAGAATCTAAATTATAATTCTCCCTTGTTATTCTTGTCGCTTGTCTATATGCTTATTGTGAATTTCTTCTAAAATAAAAGAGCCACGTCATTATGTATAAGTAAAATGATTTTACATTTTGTTATTTCGGGGCTTTTTATAGCTGACTATTTGATAGGGGCTTTGCTTATTGTTAAAGAGTGTACGATGACCTAAAAATTATGAGTCATTAAATCTCTTTTGAAGAGTTGTCTCATTAACAATCATACCACATCTTTTGACTTTTCGCCTTGATATATACTTTTTTTTTTACCAATCTTTAGTTTTTACAGATTGATTGAATTTCATGTGGTATAGTTCAAATGTTCAAATGTGAGAATATCTATAAAATACCTTTCTTTATTCTAAATTTTACATGTAGTTATCCAGAGTAATAACTTCAGAATTTTTATTGAAATTAAAAGGATAAAATTGTTGTATTTGAAAGGAGGATTAATTTAGTATTTGTTTTCGGTATATGCTTTTATTTTTTTGTAAACTCTATTCCTCTTGGCATGTGTTAGAATAGTTTGACTCCATCAATGCAGTCTAGGGGCCTTTACATGATTTGATTTCATATGTATAAATTGTCATGTATGTATTGATTCGCTATGTAGTTGAAATCTGAAGGATTATTATATTCACTAAACAGGCTTTAAACACAAAGCTTTTTATAAGATCACTCCTTTAGAAACTCAAAACAATATATGCATTACAGTATTTTGCGAAGTGTTCCGGTGATACTTTAAAATAAGTAATAATCTACAAATTGGTATTTTTTTTAAGCATAATTGGAGTTTTTTTATATAAGTTATCTACTTTCCTGACATGTTTCCTTTCGTTATTCTCTTTCCATAGACATTTTAAATGGACAGCAGACTATGATATTTGCACAGGGAATCAAGAAGTAATTTTTTTAATTACACATGATCATAGTGCATCCTATTTGACCATTAAGGTAAGTTTCAGTGAATTTGTTATACAGCTAATTTAGTTCTGTTTAAAGTAAGGAGGACGGTCGTATGCTATTCATGAGTAGTCTTCATAAAGCATGAATATAACTATTTAAGTTTCATGTAGGATATGCATCAATAAGACAGAAATCCAAAAATGATAAAAACAAATTCAAAGACAAAAGACAAATGCAAATTAATATTGAAAAGTACAGAAAAAAAAGATATTTTTGTTAACTTACTTTAAGTGCGCACAATTACAAGACATAACAAACTTGAATTATACATGCTTTATTTTTAAGCATTGTTAAAAAAGAAATCACAACAGAAACTGCTATCAATTATTTCACAAGAAATAAATAAAATACAGGATTATCAGAAAAAAAAATAACCAACAGGTGGATCAAGATATTTGTTAGAAGTTATCTACCTTAATCAAATAGAATCACTCAACACAGGATTTAGTGTGATGAGTGAAAATTTATTTTATTCACAAAAGAATGCAACAACAATGTTTCGTATCACCTATCAGTGATAATTTTTCATAGATAAAACAGAAATATGGTACAGATATGGTAGCTACGGTGTCATCTTCACATGGGCAAAACGGAGAATTTATATATTCTATTATTTGTAAGTATTTTGAATCATTTTAAGAATTTAAAGAGATAGGATATAAACCATCGGGTGAGTAATCAAGCATGTAAAGCGATGCTGATGTAAGTTCAAATAACAAGTTATATACAAGCATATACGAGCGCGCATGTTCCTGTACGTTTCGTAGTATAACAACAAATATTTCTGATTTCAGAACAGGGGAAACATTTAAATGCAATAAAACGGAATTATTAAGGAAGCAGAAAATTCAGTATGGAAAACAACATAGCTTTTTTTTTATTTTGAAAGATTAATGTAAACAGTACATTGCAGAAAAAAAGCTTATATTTTTATATTTTTTAACATATGAGACATAGAGATGACAATCCAGCTGCGTTGTAACCCATTTGAATAAAGCTTTACATATAAAAAGGTAGAATACCGTTGTATTTCATACCTTGTACATATATGCTTTATTTTACGAAAATAATGTCTGTCATATGACCATTTTACTTCACCTAACTTTCATTATTAAACTGCTTAACAAAACAATATAGTTTTTTTCCCCATCAATCATTATAACATAATGGATACTAACAATTAGTCCATGTAATCGTTGCATCGTATATATGTTAATTAGACAGGGTTCGTCTGACCTCGACGTTATTCAATGTATTAAACATCAAGGTTAAAATTAAATTATCAGGTCCGTTTCTGAGGTACTTAAAACAGTTTGCCGACATAACTGCATGTATGGCATGCTTGTTAGTTGGACATGCCAGACTGGCAGGTTTCATTTTACCTTGACTTAGTTTTCATGCTTATTGGTCAATGTAAAGTTTTTATGGTCGGGTTTTATAGCACATTTGAAGCAATAGATCAACTACATTTGTTGAAAGGAATTATTGTAATGCGTACGTATACGTGTCTGTATGGTAATGTACAACTGAACTTGACCTCATTTTCATAGGTCAGTTTTCCTTATCATTTCGGTTTCTGATATAATTTAAGCAATACTAAATAGAGTAACTATATTCGTTGCACATAATGATTGTAAGACGAACATGTCATGTCTGTTTGACTCGTTTAATCTGATCTTGCCCTCATTTAATAATGCATTGGTAATGATCAAATGTCTATCTGTAAAATAAAAAAACATCTGCAATGCAACAAAACTAAAGTTCACAAAGTATGAGAAAATTCTGTATTTGTTCTCTATAGCCTCGAACTACATATCCTTAATTTGTTGTGATCTATTTTCAGCAACAAAGCACCTAAAGCTTTTGCCAAAGCACTGTTTCACTTAATTCAACTTTTGTAAGGACAGTTAGTAATATGCAATATGCTAAGAAATGTACATATGGATAATAATAGTGACTAATATGAGAATCTTCAGAGTTTTTGAATGTTTATTTATATCTGTTTCTACATGCTCTATGTATGTAGGCATTTGTTTTTGTTGCAGTTTATAGTTGATGTTGTTCCGTTGATTTTCTTTTATAGTTGATTTGTTCCCTCGGTTTTTATTTGTAACCCGGATTTGTTTTCGCTTGATCATTAATTATTTCGATTATGTGATTCAAATGATATGTACGTACAGTGACGCTGTGCTTTTATATGTAACATATTGACGGCCAATATAACAATGGTTGCAAACACAATCAGATGGCAAATACACAAAAAGAAAACGTCAGTCAATTTCAATTATACACATATTTAGTACATTTTTTTTTTTTATGTAATGTATAAATTGAGGACTTTCCATCAGGCAATACGTCATACATGGACCTGTTATATCATTATAAGCAACGGACTCCGTCCTTGGATAAAAAACCTTAACGAGTTCACATAACACGTACACATGTAGTTACCTCGTCAAAAGTCCACTCAAATAACAATGTGCTTACCTATATGTCTTCTTCAGAGATTGTTCATTGAATAAATACATAATAGCTCACTTATCAGTACAACACATTCGTATATGCAAATGACATAGATTAACAATAGGAAATATAAATATCGCTTGGATAGGCAACTGGTTTAAATGTTTAAATGTTGCAATTGTTTGTAAAAGTTTTAAAAGTCTTAGATCCAAAATATTAAATATTGACGATAAATGAACTAGTAAATAGCCTACATTTCCAAAACATATGAATGACCATGTGGAACTTGAAATCATAGCAACAAATAAATAACTGGTACTGTAAAATGTGAAGCGATCCTTATTTTAACTGGAAAATCAAATAATTATTAAGTGATATATATTTTTTCTGCTAATATCCTTGTGTTCATTTAACTAAACATAATCAGTGAAGATTATTTTGATTTAATTTCAGACTTGAAGAAGATTACAGTACTGCAAAAGATGCTTATACTCGCTGCAGTTCTAACATATTGTCATCGAGATCGAAGATCAAAGATGGTTCCAATCTTAATATAACTTATGATGCGTTTGTACCTTTACCGTAGAGTTCTCTTTGTGGTTCTAACTTTTATTATCGCTCCTAATCATTGTTGTATTTTTTATATTCATACTGTTGGTCGTTACTTTTATGGTTGGAATGTATGTTTATATTATTTTTGTTTGTTGTCATATTTATGATGATTTTCAGCCCTTTGTTCATGTGTTTTACCCTGCCTCGTGATCAAATGTGTAAACATAGACTCAACTTTAAAGATAAATGTATTTGCATCAATAAATGTTGATAGCATGACGCTGCTATATGTGTATTTTTTCTTGGAGCGTAGCTTTACGCAATTGTTTCTTTAGCAAATGCATGAATTGTTAAAACAGTTACTAGTACTTTGATTCTTACATCATCGGAAAAGTCTGAACTTTAAATAAGTCATTCATGTTTTGTCAATTTGGTACTTTTTGGTTGCTTTTCAGAACATTCAGTATGATGTTGACGTGTTCATTTAAAAATCTAAAACTGAACAGTCTGATAATAGACTGAATATGTCTTACTTGACCGCCAGTGAGTTGTCTAAATAGAAATGGTTTTAAAGCAGTGGAGAAGTTACAAATTGATGGAAAAACAAACAATGACTTAATAATATAATGCTGTTTAGACTTAATTGACCTCAATAGATTAAAATTGGTTTACTAGACAAGTTGACACTGATGGTGATAATTTCATTACTTTAACTACTTCTTTTTGTACTATTACGTTGTACTACCAGTGGGAATACTACTGCCAATTATAATGCTAATTCGTATTCTACTGTCACTAAATCTTATACTATAATGTGATATTTTTAGGAAACCAGTATTGTAAATGAACCATTCCAGGCGTCAATAAGACATATTACTAAATGATATGAGTAAATCAGTCCTAATACGGATAAATCAGCCTGTGCAATACTGGTGACGTTGCTCTGTCGATAACTTCCGGTTTCAATTTTTCTTACGCCTAAGCCTACCTAACAGATAACTTTGAACGTATCGTTATTCATGTTTTAAATCTTAATATCATACAAAGTTTAGATGATGTTCATCTCGGCTTCAAGTAAGTGTTCTAAAACATTGACTTTACTGATATATGTCGATAATAATCAGGACTTCTCTAAACATTATTTAACTGCAGTATCCCATGTAAGCGGGAGGTTTGGCTAGCCAATAAAACAGGTTCAACTAATTATATAACCATTTTGTCTTAAAAATGTCATGTACCAAGTCAGGAATATGGCAGTTGTTTATCTATGTTGTTGTTTGTTTTTGTTATACGTCAGTATTCCTGTTGTTCCTTTGATTTCCTCTAATAATTGATGTGTCGTCCTTGGTTTTAGTTTGTAATCTTGATTTGTTTACTCGCAATCGATTCATGACATTAGAGTGCGGTATACCACTGTTGTCTTTAGTTTTCTGTGATTTATGTTTCACACAGGAAATCAATGCTAGGGATATTTTTCGGATCTTATTGTTAATTTTAATTTTTTGGAGGTTGATGTTCCTTTGCCCTTCTAACGGTTGTATAAACCCCCACAAACTAGATTTGCCAATGTTTTAGTGACGTAAGACAGTATAAGGATTCATATATTTCATCACTGATAAAAATATAAGCCGAAAATTAATCATTAGATTAATTAATGAAACATTTCAGTTTATTCTCAAATATATATATGCGAATACATTTTGTACATGTTTTTTTTTTTAGATCACTTGTACCTGTAGAAAACGTATTACTAAGGGGATATTAACCTTTTTACTTTGAGGTTATTTGAAAGCCATTTATTTAGAACATAGAGTATTCGTATCGGTCCTTTGAATAATCTTGCTCTAAAAGTTATTAATTAAACACTTAGACATGTTAGGTAAGATATTTGCATATAAATTTTTTAGTATATTGATTGTGTTATCAATAAATTACAATAAAGCTCAATATACATTTCTATGCAGTTATTACTAGTAACGTCTTACATCGGAGTGATAATTATATGTTTACTTTAAACAAGGGAATGTTTTAAATATATGTTTTCTTGTTGTTGTATATCAACAAGCTTCCAGTAACTGTAAGTACTCTTAACTAGGTACTTTATATTTCTTCAGCTTGATTTATTTTTGTACTTCGTATGTCAAGTCTTGTTTAACTTCTTGGTGTGTTCCAATATTTGTGCTGTCGCACCATTGTTTCCAATGAAAGGAGGTTTGAAACCAGCAAACATGTTCAACTATCGAATATGTTCTATGAATATCCCGAGTCAGGAACATGTTATTAAGTTATTGTTATTTGTTGCTGTATATATGTTGTGTACAAGAGGTCTTATAATGTTTTTGTAGCAATGCTCAGTATAAGACTGTATCATGAAGTTGTGAAAAATTGACAGAAATATGCGGAGCAAACGACTGTGTGCTTGCATCATCCATTTTTGTTCAGCAGGTCATAAAACACTGATAAATTGTACAAAAATTCTGTACAAATTATAATTTGTACAACATTACAACTTGTACACAACATATACTTAACATACGCTTTTTTTTAAATGTTTTGTATATAACCAGACCGTTTTAAATCGTACACATTGTTTTATATTTTGTCATGTCGGCCCCTTTATCATGTTTATAACTTGATTTATGTGTTATAGTTTAATTCATTGTTAAAAGGCGGAATACATGACAAGTTATTGCTAGCATTTACGTCATTTGATTTTGTTCAGTTTTTATCTCTATAAGTAAATATACAGCACGCTCTTATTTTATACGTAATTTTTGGTCAAAGTTCTAGGCGGAGGAACCACACAGACAGAGGTTTGATCCTTTCCTGTAATGCTATAAATGACAAAATTGTGTTGTAGAACTATAAAAAACTTGTTACAAAATAACTGAACTTAAATGTAATTTCAAAAGGGGAGAGTCCATACACACTTACAAAATCAAACGTCATCAACTACCGGTTTAATTATATAAACAACTCAAAGCCTCATTCGCAAGTTGACCTACCGGAAGTGCATGTATATGTGACTCTAGTAGAATAGTCATTCTTTCATCATCCTCGAAGGTAGAATGACGTCGATTCATTAGATATGAAAATAACCTGCAATTGCCCTAATTTACTTATTGTTTTGCAATTTCACTGGACAAATTGTAAAGACATAAAAGCCATATTTCATCAACATACACATGGTGTGGTTATTCAACACATCTTTGTCAACATCAAATGAAATATATTCACAAGAGTTTTACTTTTCAAAATTTGTCATGTTAAAATTTAAATGTAAAAGGCACTAAGTATTCATTTTTCAATTACTACTTTTGAAACTCGATCTAAAAAATGTAGTTCATATAGTACTTTCTGAAAGGATTTGAATGGATGTTAGTTCTTGGAAAGCATACATTTATCAAATTAAACTGCAGTGTGCATGTTGTGTACATAGACAATAATAGTGCATTGGCTTGACATATCAACGATATAAGGATGAGGCTTAGAAACGAGGAAATGCGAGGCTCTGCCGATCGTTTTCCCCGTTTCGGGACGAATCCTTATATCGTTGATATGTCAAGTCAATGCACTATTGTTGTCTTTAAACTGCGATCTAAAATAGTAAATTTTCAATTGTTGTTTAGTGTGTATGTTATTATTTTATTTAAATATAGGGAAACTTCCCCCTTTTATAAAAAGGCCTCATATCATGCAGGCAGAGAAATGTACAGCACAATGAAATGTTCATCTACCTGTTGAAATCTGCAATCGATGATGAACAACTTTGTTTGAGAATGAACTAAAATATCAACAATAAGCATAAAACATAATAATATATTGTTTGCATATGGTTTTTGTTTAAAATGAAAGTGGCCACATCCGCATTCATCCTCGACCTTTATATAGGTTATCTATTATCATTAAACACAACTTACATTTCAAAATCAAGAATGAACACGAGTGCGGACACTTTCATTTAAGACGGAAACCGTCTAAAATTTAACTAAAATGCTGACATTAAGAAGATTTCAGTAATTTAGCATGACTTCATGATGCAAGTACCCGTTATATGTGCATTGTTAGGCCAAAACAGCCAATATTTATGTAGCAGAGGTATTATACCTTCTAAAAAATAACTAAATGTTTACATTTAGAGAATTTTGTAAAACTGCTATATTTTGGTGCCGAAAAAGGGTCTTCCTGAACCTACTCCTTTTCTAAATAATTCTGCTCTTTCTAGCAATTTGAAATATTTAGTACATATTCAGGATAGAACACATTATTGTAAGTTTTCTTGAGATATTTTTGTTTTTCTAGCTTGTATTTATTATGACGTGGTGACAAAAAAGCAGATTTAGGTGTTGCGGCTTACTTTTGGGTTATCGGAAGGACACAAATACCCCATAAATAATATTCAGGAAGGATCTATGAGTTTCAATGACTGCGAAGAGTAAATATAAGCACTTTTTAATAATTTAACTTACACATATGCAAATATTATGAATTCATTTTGTATCCAGGACTTTAAATAAACTATGCATACTGTAAACTGTGAATTTATGCTGAGTCATCACATGTAAGGCCAGGATTCTATCAATCTTCATTAAATATTTATTAAACTTTATATTTGAGTTAATTTCTTTAAAATCTATGAAATAAAGCAAATTTGGTTAAATTCTGAAGGTTCCTCTTGTTCAGCCTACATAGGTTGCATTTCTGTAAATATTGACAATGCAATTTCCAATAGGAACTCCTTTTACGGCTAAAATTGTACCCCTTTTAATATGAAGTTTTGAAAAAAATCTTATCCTAGAATTGAAAGTTCATATGAACCACATTTTTTTTAAAGGTCAAAATATAGGGCTGTGCGGCATATTTTCAACGTTTATATGACATGAACGTCTCTGAGTTTAAACTGACACTAATTTTCTTAACTACCCCTAACTCGAATGAAAGGTTACCAACTATTTAAATGTAAACAATATGCACGTGTTTATTTACTGGTAACATTCCCAAGTTCTGTCTCTGCGATATGGAACACAGAGAGCATAACTGGGAACCAGTATGTAAACAAAATCACTCCCCAAAAGAGGGGTGTTTTGAGCAACAGCTGTATATACAAAGTGCAACCTATAAGGGAATGCTCTGCAATCTATTTGTTTTTATTTAAAAAAAAACAACAACAATAAGGCAACTAAATAGCTTATTTTAGTGCATATTGTAGCATACATGTAATAAGTTAATGTTAATTTTGCAATATGAAACCTATTGAAAGGAATCAATTCCTCATCAAAGTCACATAATATTGATATAGTAGGATTTTAATCAACCATTTCTAAAAAGTATTTGATATCATACAATTTGGAAGGTATATATACTTGATATTGTAAAATATAATGTAAAATGCTTATGTTGTATGTGCTTTACTTCTCAACACCTAAAGTAAGTATGCCTTTTCAATTATTTCGTAAATGAATCCGTAGGCAACATAGTTATCACAAAATGTCAATGAAAGTATTTTCATTTTTAGTACTGGAGAATGAAAACAGACAGTCATCGGGTTTGTATTTTAGTTTACTTAATTGTATTCTAGAATACGGAATGATCTGGTTTTGTGTGAAGTTTTAATCTATTAATATACCAAGTTACCATTAAGGTAGTTCAGGGGTATATACCGCCATCTTCAGTTGTACAATCACAGTAAATAACCGGTCTAGTTCTCTTTTGTGAGACAGATTAGCAATTTATGGGTTACACTGTTTATTTATATGTAAAAAAAACTTAATTATCATTGCATTATCGAATATTTCAACAAATACCTAATATTTTTGCTTTTAGAAATAATTTTTCCAAAGAGCCATTGTAAGGAAGATTAATCTTTTAGTTTAATATATACTAGAACACACCCGCGAAATCGCGGGCATTCAGAGCGTATTTGAAAGGATGTAAAGTGTTGTAGGAAGAATATTGTTAAAGATTTAATGACTTGAGAATTTCAGGAAAAGTATCAAAAGTCATAGGTACTTGGGGACAGGAAAATAGTTTTTTAACCCTCCTCCTTTACTTCCAAATTTCCATTTTTTGTTTTCTATTAATTTCATTATGAACATACAGTTAGTGTACATGTATTATGAACAATCCAGTCAGGTCTCAGGAGCCTGTAATTCAGTGGTTCAGTGATATTTATTTTTCGTTTATTTTTTGTACATAAATAAGGCTGTTAGTTTTCTCGTTTGAATTGTTTTACATTGTCATTTCGGGGCCTTTTATATCAGACTATGCAGTATCTGCTTTTGCTTATTGTCGAAGGCCGTAAGGTGACCTTTAAATGTTAATTTCGGTGTCATTTTGGTCTCTTGTAGAGAGCTGTTTCATTGGCATTCATACCACATCTTCTTTTTTTTTATAAAACATGTAGTGACTTGAGAATTTTTGAAAAGGTATCAAAAGTCATAGATAATTTGGAACAGGAAAATTGTTTTTCTAGCCCGGCTCCTCCTTTTTCCACCAACAAATCCTTTTTTTATGTTTGTTCTCTATTAATTTTAATGACACATGAATAATTTAAGCGCTTATCTGTATATTATGAACATTCATTAAAGGGGGGTCGTGGCAGAGGCAAATTTAGGGGGCCAGCCCCCATCCTTTTCTGGAAAAAAATTGGTTGCTTATAATGGGAATCACTGAAGCATGACCAGAGCGGGCCCCTCTTAGGCAGTCAACGGGCCCCTGCGTATGAAAATTTCTGGATCCGCCAATGCGGAGGGGCCCTGATCCCAATTTCCCGGGCTTAAAAACATGAAATCCCGAGGTTCTGAATTTATTATACAAATTAAATGATCCCGACATCCCGAAATTTGAAAAAAAGAAATCCCGGATCCCGAAATGGTCAATCCGGAAATTTCGATAAAAAAACACCCGTTCCAGACGTCCCGAAAGTGTATTTTCTTTTTACAGTCAATTCTCAGTTAAATAATTGATCCACGACAGTCGATATATTATTCAGACCGAAATTCGAAAAAGCAATCCCGGATCCCGAAATGGTCAATCCTGAAATTTCGATCTTAAAAGATCCCGTTCCAGACGTCCCGAAAGTGTATTTTCTTTTTACAGTCAATTCTCAGTTGAATAATTGATCCACAACGGTCATTGATATATTATTCAGACCGAAATTCGAAAAAAGAAAACCCGGATCACGAAATGGTCAATCCTGAAATTTCGATCTTAAAAACTCTAGTTCCAGACGTCCCGAAAGTGTATTTTCTTTTTACAGTCAATTCTCAGTTTAATAATTGATCCACAGCGGTCATTGATATATTATTCAGACCCTCTTTTTTAAATAAACCCTGTGACTGCCGTGGATAGTAAACTTGAAAATGATATCAGACAGAAAATACACGTTATTCGTAGCATATGTATTTGTTTCAAAGTAAAAAGAAAAAACGCAAACCGGAGGTCTAATCTGACTTAAATTCGTCCAATGACGGATATAAGACAGAAATTTATTATACACTGTATTCGTAGTATTAATGTATGTTCAACGTTTACAGAAAAACGCAAACCGGAAGTATAATCTGACTTAAAATTTCGCCCAATGACGGAAACATATCCGGACGTCTTTTTTCTCGTTTTTCACCCAAAATAACTCAATCTGAATATTCATATGAATGGATGACAAATGCGATTATGCACTGTACCCATAGGACACAGAGGCATGATGATTAATTTATTGTGGAAAGAAGAGAAGCGACACCCAAAATGAGGTCTTCTCGTTTAATAGTATAGATAATGCACTATCTTCCAATGTTTTATTTCAAAATTCTGTCTCATAGATTTCCTTTAATGCACAAAAATGTGTTTTTCATTAACAATCTAAGCAAATCTTGGCAATTTTGATAGACTCGTCCCTTGAAATGCGCAGTAACTCATACTTTTTATCATTTTTTTGATAAAAAGCATGATAGTAAAATCTTCATTTTGACAAAGTATAAGAAAATATAAGCATGCATTACCTGTGAAAAGTTGCAATAAATATCAAGGACTTTAAATGTTTCAAATTATAATACTTATTGCTGCCAACAACTTTAGGTTATCAGTCTATTCTGGGCCTGATTATCATGACTTCTGTCAGGCTTGTTTCCTTCGATTTTGATTTTTTTTAGTTCATAACAACACTACAAAAGTCTAAAAGTCTGAAAAGACCAGTTTTTGTCCTAATTTGAATGAACTTTTACTTGACATTCTCCAAAAGTATGACTTGCGTCTTAATTTTTCTTGACAAATTCTCATTTATATCAAATTTGTATGAAATTTTCTTGACATGTTATCCATGTTATGCCATATGTTGGAATATATATAAAGTATTTCACATGGACAGGATGTTCCCCATGAAAATAAGATATTCCACACCCCAGAGTACACGCAACTGTCAAATAAAAAAAATACTGCTTTACCTGTATTTTGCCAAACAACTTATCAGTTGACCGACCATGCCACTACAATTGTAAAAGTTTGTTCATAAATGAACATGAAAATCATCATTTTGATGAAAAAAAGTTGAATTATAATTGATTATCTTCATCAAAATTATGAAGTTAATTATTTTAACATAAAATACAATGAATATTTCCCAAATATTAAAAGAAAAGTATTATCTTCTCCAGGCATAATAAAAAATGTATTTATAATTGGTCCGTTTTCTATGGAAATCATTGGTCTTATGAAATGGATTTCAAAAAGACATCCATAATAATGATCTAAACATATTTTTTTATGGAAGTAGTTGTAACAAATATTTATGTTTGTGAAAAAAAATATAAAATTCAACACTCAAATTGGAATAAAGAATGTGTTTTGGTTGTCCTAAAAAATGAATAAGGTATTTGAATCAAGATGGGAACAAATTCTTTGACCTTCACAAAAGCCCCCCTCCTCTTTTTTTAGCCGCGCACACACAGAAGGGTAAAAAATAGACGCATGGTCACATTTTAAAACTGCCTACATAACACCTAGGTTACATGTTTGAGTAAAGTGAGCAAATTCGACTGGCACTTTTGCGAACGGCAACACATTTAATGTTGTTTGTCAGTAACTTCAACTTATATTCCAAGTAAAAACAATTAATGCAACGTTAAATAAAAACAAATCAAAATTAAACTACATGGGGGATTATTTAGGGTATTCCAATTTAGTTGTACCAAAAGGGTTTCTTACTATACCAAATTAATCCTTGATTCTTCAAAGTTTAGTTTCGCCATACTTAGTTTATAACAGCGATACAATGTCATAATCAGTGCAGAATAAGTCTGTTCACATTCTAAAGCGAAATGTATACTGCTGAGATAGTGTGCAGACATATTTAAGACTGTCAAGAATGTGGCGAGACATATTCAGACATTATTAAGAATTTTCAGAATATTTCAAGACAGATCTATATATTATAATTAAGAATATCAAGAATGTGTCAAGACAGATCGAGACAAATTTAAAACACTTGTCAAGAAAAATCAAGAATCCTATTATACAAATAAATACTATGTCAAGAATTTAAAAAAAATATTCAGACAAATTTAGAATGTCGAGTAAAAATTCATGTAAATAAACTGGTATGTTCAGACTTTTTGACTTGTGTAGTGCAATTACTCAATATGACGTGGAACAAAAACATTAAACAGACAACCAGTTTGTTCTAGTTTTTTTGGACTGTGTCATTTTCCAAAACAGTTAAAATAATATGGTTTAACCTAAATTTATTTTAAAGTCTGCCTTGCTTGAAGTTCTCATGTGTTGGTAAAACATAACCCAATAAAACCTTTGCTGATGTAATATGCCTTATTACGAAACGCAATGATAACATTACTTTTAACGATAGTGTTAGCTTACTTGTGATGTCAGGTGTGAATTTGCGTCATTCTACAAAGAAGTTATAGTCAGTTTGTTCATATTTAGTATTTTAAAGTAAATTTGAAACTGTTGTTTCTGATAAAGGAATACGTTATTTATACTTTCTATGACTTCATTCAATATCATTCTATTGTTTTCTTCGATCGGTTCGTAAAAGTTCTGCATTATGCAGTGTAGCAAATTAAAATCGGCATCACAATTTCGTTTCATATTTTGAGCTCAAATTATATTCAAAGCTTTTTTCGTCACATAATTTGTAAAGACCAAAACACTTTCTGTCAGAGAGAACATCCAGTATGTAATGATCAACCGTCTGTCAAATTCAATACCCCGACACACATCCCATAATTTTTTTGACATTACGACATTGATGTCAGCCAAACTTGCATAAACGTGATTAGGTCTGTTTACTGTGTTTAATCATTTCCAAAAACAACGTCTTGAGTATTTTTATAGTAAAGTGTTTATGATATATTATTTTCCTTCAATTTCACACAACGTATCAACCAAAAACTTTTGTCTTATAATGTATCACGGTTTGATGTTGATGTGATGTAAAAATTTCATATTGTATTCTCTATTGCCATATTTGATTCTCTATTTACTCTATATACTGCAACCAATGAAATATATCATCCCCGATATACATGTATGAGCATCGTACATTGTCGTATTGCTCAATTTGTAGTTTTCTATGTTGTGTTTTGTACACAATGTACTGTTGATTGTTCTTTGGTTCTATATATCTTGACATGGCGTTGTCAGTGTTTATTCGTCTTGTGATTAAGAATGTTCTTTTCGTGTTTCATTTCGCATAAAATATAAACCTACATGTCAAAGAAATCGTCAGAAACTTAATTTTTTGTTTGAATCAATTTCTTATTTCTTTTGTTATTATGTTGATACCGGCAACCTCCAGAACCACTCTTTAGAAAGTGCCATATTTAATAATATTGTTAAATAATCCCTCAACACAAGCCAGACGAATCAATAACATTCAACCATTTTTTTGGAATTTAAAGTAACCCCCTAAAAACTAAAGTTAAGTGAAAGCATTATTATAGTTGTCTGATGTATTTTTAAATTTTTAAACGTCTTTTTATCAAATAATACCTATATCAAACTTGAAATATTACATTAAAATAACAAATACTAGCTTTTTTTGTGTGTTTATAGAGCGATAATCCAAGTAATAGAAAGTATATTACGGTATTCATCTTTTTGTCTTTTTAAGATATGTATCAAGTTATAAAACAGATTTTGAAGCAAATCCTTTTAGTATTTCAAAGTAAGACCTCGAGACAATTGCTTTCCATACAAAGTTTTGACATTCCCTAACAAATACATGACATACAAAGAGCATTGTTTTATTTTAGATAACATGCAGATTTATTTTATTACATGGATTGGTTAAAAAAAGTAAAGTCACAAAAAGACTTTACTCCCGAGGAATATTTAAAATGAAAAGTCTCGAATCAAATGGCAAAATCAAAACCTCAAAGACATCAAACCAATGGATGACAACTGTATATATTCCTGATTTGGTACAGACATTTTCTTATGTAGAAAATGATTGATTAAACCTAAAGCTAGCTAAATAATTCACGTGTATGACAGTAGCATAAATTTCCATAATATTAACAACGATGTGTGAACAAAACAAAGAGACATACTAGTGGGTAAAAATGTTAAAAATTGGAGTTCAGCAGTCATCATTGTGCTAAAATCTTAATCACTATAAAAAACAATCAAACACGTAACAAAACAAATGCACACTTGCACTCTTTACATATGGTAATGTTATATTTCAAATCACTGGTTATTATCTATGGTTACAAGAAAATAGAATTAAATTAGAAACCACCATTACCTTAGGGGTCCTGGGTGCCAATCAGTGCACATCCCAACACTTTCAACAATCATCCCAATTACAGAAAAGTATTAACTACCTAGTTTTATCTAGAAATTCACTTGCATTACCTCCATAGCACATTATATCAAAGCAATTGTAATTACTACAATATTACTTAACTTAGATGATAATATGCCATGTGTAGGAGATCGGTGGATAAGTTCCCAGGAGTTCAACCCAAAGACTTGAAACTTGAAATCTGCCTTTTCTTTGCTGAGCACATGGTATTGCGATTAAAAGCCGATTGGGCAACTAAGAGACAGAAAAATATGTGGGCGTAAGCTGAATGTCTTCCTATATTCTCCAAAAGTAAAATATAAGCATAATAACCTCATAGGAAAAGTCAAAACAAAAAGTCTATTTATAAATGACAAAAGGAAAAACTCAAAAATTAATATCAATCAAGTGCTAAACAACGTTTCTATATTCCGTATTTCCCAATTAAAACACACCAGCATCATTGTGTTATACTCATCATGCTTCTTGTTCATGAATCGAACTAAGTTTTTTTTGTAGTTTCAAAAGTTAATGAATTTAAATACAAACTTAAAGTTGTTAATACAAAAATTAAGGAATACATTCAAATTAGGAATTTCACAAGTAATGCCATTAGCGTGTTTAGTAACACTTAGTATAGTAAGTATTCGCAAGTAAATCTGTAAAAAATAAAATCACAAAAATACTGAACTTGGAGAAAAATTCAATCGGAAAGTCTTTAACCAAATAGCAAAATCAAACGACAAAATACATCAAACGAAAGGACAACTGTCATATTCCTGACTTGGTACAGCCATTTTCAAATGTAGAAAATGGTGGATTGAACCTGCTTGTATAGCGCTAAACATCTAACATATGCGACAGTTGCATCTTATTCTTATGTATTGACAACGATGCATGATCAAATCAGACATACTAGATAACATACTAGAAAATGGGTACAACAGTCATCACTGTGCTACAATCTCAGAGCAAACAATCAATTAAAAAAAGCATCTATCAAATTAAAAAAAATAACCACATTAATTTTATTGTTTCGCGTGTCTGACGTCAGAAAATGTGAGTGAACGTCACACAGGAAGAAATTTTGTTTTCCAGTGTTTATTAAAACAATATGTTATTTCACATGTATGTTGGTAAACAGGGTTAAAAATCAAAAGAATTGTTAAAATTTATCTCAGAAACAAACCGAGATACAGACACTGGTAAGTTAAATTAATAATTAATACTCAAAGTTAGTATGTCATTGAATAATTTGTTCAGGTTGGAGAAAAGAGATTACAAAGACACAAACAAACAAACAAATATCACAACAAAGGTAGAACTACTTTTAATTCAAGTATGTACTTAAGGATCATAATTTATATTACTACTGTTTCTGTATGCCATTGATGCAATTTAGGTTGATATTGACGTCAGCCGGGCTCATCAAGTTTGTAATGTCCAAATACTGAACAAGTTGATGTTGTCATGTTTCAGATAACAGTCAGAATAGGACCCTTATTATAAATGATAAGAAAGGCAACATGACAATAAAGGCAGAATACTGTAATAAAAATTGCAGTAGAAAGGCTTTAAGGATCTACAGTCCAACTGGATTTCTAGTTGGCAGTGTTCGCGATCGGTATAGTATTTTATATTTAGAAACTTTTGTACTATTCTTGTATGATGTAATATTTTCAATACGCAAAAAACAAAAAGTTTGACCACTTATTGTAAAATAACCAGAAGATAATTATGGTAAAAGGAATTTTTCAGAAAGAAAATACTCTTATTTGTCATCGAAATATCAATGTTTAATTTTGTCTATACAATGATGAAGCTGTTTGAATCAATATCTTTGTCCTCTTAGGCGAAATTTCGTATTTGCATTTATCATGTTCATACAGTATTTATTTGAAGTTTCTTTTGTTTCCCCTTTCAAATAGTTTCCAATCAAACACTATCGCATTTAAATTTTGTTCAATGGAAAAACTAAATGATGGTACATGGCAGGAAACACTATATATATTTTTCGTTTGTCTTTTGATTGAGCCAAGCCATTTCAATTGATATTCCATAGTGTGTCTTTCTATGTTGTAGTGGTATACTTTTGTTTTAGGTTAAAGTAAAGTTTGATACCTATCAAACCCACTGCTTTAGTTTGCAGTTGAATAAAATAATTGAAACGTCGACAAGCGTATTACAGGAAATTTAAAGTACTTGGTTTTATTTCGGTATGCTTATCAAATAAGATCAGGAATTGTTTTGGAATTTCAAATTTTAAGGCCTCAACATACAATGCATGGACAATTATTTCCTAAATGTGCGTTTAGTGCAGTAAAACTTGAATTCAGAATAAGAAACCTCGAGATCATACAGATGCAATGATAAATTGATGGTATAAAAATATTCTATCAAGTCCTTTTTGTAGCTCGGAAGATGTGACGAATATGTTTAACTCTCTTCCTCGATGCAGATGCAATCATACGCGAGTCTAAATCAATCAATTGGAAAAACAACTTCAAATCACTGATTGATGCAGTCGAATATTATGCCAGACAGTGGGCAATTGGCTCAATGTAGAAAAATGAAGGCGTAGACACTCTTTCAACTGCCACACGTGAATCTGAATCTACCAATTCTTCCACAGCACTTGCGATCACCTCGGTTGTCGATGTGGTTCGTGTTGCTCATATGAAATATATACACATGGAAAAAAGTATTGCAACAGCAAATAGAAATTGAAATTAAAAAAAACACTCTTTATTTTTTTGTGATATGATTTAGTGAAATAAAACAAGTTAAACATAATGTAAGTATCACCTGAGTTTAATCAATAAATATCGACTCGTTGAGTTTTTATCTGCACATGTAGCTACTGTACCCGTAAACAGCAAAACAGATGTTTTTATCCTCATTGTTTTCAACACTTTAAATAACCAAGTTTTTATAATTATGTGATTGACATCTTGTAATGTGTCCTTGACAACTCTTAACTGCAGCAAGAAGGCAGATTATCAGAATAAGAGAAGCAGGGATGCCGCTTTAACAACTACACGTATTGTTGGTCATCACCATTCCACTATAAGTTGTTTTGAGAATAAAATCAGGCAAAAAACGCTGTTAAAGACCTTCCGAGATAATGAAGACCCCCTTTTACCATTTGCTAGAGAAATTCAAGCATAATGAAAGTTGGTCAGAAGGAAAACCATTGCATACAAGACAATCATAAAAAGAGAGTGGTGGCCAAACAGGAGCCTTTTAACAAGAACTGTTCGAGATCACCTCATCGCTACTGGTTATCTAGCGATACGACCATTTTGGAGACCTTTGCTAACGACCGGACACAGATTTTTCCGTATGTAGTGCAGAGCTCGCCAAAGTTGAAAATTAGCATCGTGGAGGGAGATCTAATGTTCAAACGGAATTCGATTCATCTTCCTTCGCCCGATCATAGCCCGGATCTGAACCATATTGAGCATATATGGGACGCTATTGGGCGGAAAGTGCGCGAAAGGACACCAAAGTTCAAACACATCATGAAATAAACAATGCCCTTCATCAGAAATGGTTGCTGCTACCTTAGCCACAAATCAGTCGATTTATGGCAGGAATCAGAAGACGTTAATATGCGGTTATCCGTTTGAATGGAGGCTGCGCACAAAGTACTATTTCTTTAGCGTATAACGATCAATCATGATGTGAACAGTCATCTGAAGATTAATTTTGAAATGTCTAACATTGTAAAGTTCGACTACAGTAAAAGTTGTAAAATGCATTTTTTGGTACAAAAAACACTTCATTTTGTTATTAAAATTGTGGTTATATAATTTTTTTTTTTTTCAAACATTTTTTGTTCGTTATAATGCCAATATTATCATTAACTATGTTTCAATAATATTATACACATATTTTATTATATTTCATCCAAAAAAAAGAGGCTGATTTTTTAAGTTTTAAAAGATCAAGGTGTTGCAATACTTTTTTCCATGTGTATATATCATGTTTTGTGTACTGTTTTTGCTTTCGTCGGGTTTGTTTTTGCAAGGACTTTGTCAGGTTGTTTTTAGCGTATTAGTTTGAATTTTGCTAAGTACCTTTTGTCTATTGTTGATGATATGAATTATGTAAAAGAGAAAGTAAAAATAGGGAAAAAGTGATGTTTATACCTTATTTGTTACCAGTAGTAGGTAGCGAAATTTACTATACCTTTCTGTAAAGTCTCTTTTTTTTGGCCTGTCTGTAAAGCTACATTTAACATTGTTAAAAGTCATATTTTACGTTTTTATTGCAAAACATTTAAGATCACACCTAAATTTGTAAATATGCAATGCTATACTGTCAGAAATAAAACAAGTAAACTATATCGGTATATGATTCAAAATTTGAATTGAATGTCAAACAAAACGGATGCATGTGAAGCGAACCTTATTTTTTTCACCAACCAATTATATCAAAATGGGTCTATTACAAGTACTTATCATTAAGTAAATAATATTTGCCAAAACTACAATGTAACAAGAATATATACAACTTTCAGATTAAACCTGTATATTTAGCGCAACTTATTATTCTTTTTCTTCAAAATTGAGCTATTAATATTTGTCTTTTTAAACGTCTAGATGTTTTAAAATCTACGAAATACGAGCAGCAAATCAGGTGATCCTTTTTCTGCTGATTCGTGAAAACAACGCCACAGACTCTACAATAAGGGTGAGCGTCAGCATATTCATTATTTATATACAAGATACTAATAACTAAACAAGATATTTGGCATACAACAAGAATACAACATCACACCGACTAAGATAAACATTTATATCTACGGTCTTCACTGAAGCACTATTGAGCGTACTATGTACAACGGTCTATTGAAATAATGATTATAATCTTGGTAGCGATTCAAATGCGTACATTGTTTTACTTGTATTCATGTTAACCCACCCTACTTCAGGTGGTGAAAAGAACAAACTTCAAAATCAGAAAGAAAGAAAAAGGGGAATAGTCTGTATTGACTAGTAAGTCAAAATAAACTGGAAAACGACGAGTACCAAAAGTGAAGCATAACCTGTTAACTCACCCAGTACAGTTCGACTCATTTCAAACTAAAGACGACTGAAAGCTCATATTTAAAATAGGTTACTAAGAACAACCAAAAAGAACCCCACATAAAGCTAGGGATTATATCTCATGTTATTCGGAAGAATGAGCAGATCATTATTAGTGGTAGTAATCAGTTTAGCACATCCGGTGATGAGCTATGAAATGTCTTTCAATAAATGCTAGTCACGATATTTTGTCAAAAATTTTAATGTCAGTTAAACATGTTAAATTATATGATTAGAACAATCTATTGAAACAATTTTGTTTAAAATGAAAGTCTGTATTAGTTTAAATACACGCAGTAAATGCACAGTCAATGTTGTTTCATATTTTTTTAATTTGGTCTTTGATTGTCTCGCAATCGTGTCTTATCACCACATGTTTAATATTTTTTGCAATTTGAGGATTTTGTTTCTTGATGTACAATGTATTCTCTACTATAACAGACATTGTTTTTTAATGATTGGAAAAAACAATATGAAGAAAATGAAAAAGTAATGATGCATACAGTGTTAATGTACGAACAGGAAAGTTATCAGGCCCTTTTTAAGTATGGTTTGAGTCATCATGTGGAATTAGTCAAATGCAACTCCATTTTATTTTTATTCGAATTTCACTTATTGTCAACATAACTTAATTGCAGATGTGGTTAGTGTAAAAGATGGACGAAAAATACCAGAGGGACAGAAAAACTCATAAATCGAAAATAAACTGACAACGCCATGGCTAAAAATGAAAAAAGACAAACAGACAAACAATAGTATACATGATACAACATAGAAAACTAAAGAATAAGCAACACGATGGGATGATATCAAGTGCTCCGGAAGGGTACGAAAATCCTGCTCTACATGTGTCACCCGTCGTGTTACTTATGTGATAACAAATCCTGTAAATAGTCTTATTGGGTAGGTCACATTCATGAAAGGGAGGGGGTTGTAGGGACGTAAGAAACATATCCGGTATCATTGTGAAACGGTTATTCCATAACGGTCAACCAACTCATCTAAGATATAATGAAATCAACAGCTTTTATATAAAACAAATAACACATGTTTATGTAGATAACAGACAGCAGTGGACGAGAGCTAATAGCTAAAGTGACAGTATCATGTCCTCAAGATGACACAGTCTTGTATACTATCACTTGTAAGTATGTTTGTCCCTTTGAAATGTAAAACAAGGGATTAGGTATGACATCAGCAAAACAGTTAATGATTATATTTTTGATTTAATTTCAATTTTTAGAGAAAATCAAATGGCACAATGTTGATGTCAATAAAATACATATTAGCACGTATAAAAAGTAAGAAGATGCAATGTTATTTGTGAAAATAGATGAGAAGATAAAGAAATAAAATGGCCGACGTCGTAAATGATAAAACGCATTCATGTTGTTTGGATATCCTTTATTCTTACACTGAACAAAATCCGTCTTGATTGATGATTCGAACACAAATTCGAAGGCAGTTAATTTTTATAATTCATTTGCAGATTTTTCATGTAATCAGAATTTGGAGTAAACCGCTAATTTTAGGAACAATTGCTGTAATGCAAATAAGGCATTTTGTGTGTGTGTCTAAAATCATTTTAATACGGCATTGTCTCTTACACAGAGTTAATCAAAGCTTTCTCTTGTACATACAAGGTATCGCAACATACAGTTTTCCTGGTTTAACTTCTTTAATCCTGATGTTATTTTGTGGTCTTTCGAAGGTTATTCGTTTGAAGTGGTAGTCACTATTGATCAAACCAAAAACATAGCATTGTTGTGTTCTTCGTAAAGTCTTTTTTCTGTACATCTTTTTTTTATATTTCTACGATTTTCACGATTTAAGAGCCTTTTTTCCTTGACATTTAAGATAAAACTGGTCTTCAGCTGGATAGTTGTACTTTTGAAAAGTTTACAATTGACCTATTTCTACTTTTCTGTGATACAATCTACTTTTTTAAAATTGGTACTGTCTTGGTAACAAATACATAGTATATATGGCTTAATTTCAGATGTAAAGAAGATTTATACAAGCTCCAAATACTATGTGCAGTTTTATCAAACCTTCAACAGGATCTGTCAAAGCATAATTTATGTTGTATGTTAAAAAATAAACTTGATAGAGTGTGCTGCTGTCCATTGTATTATGCTAGCAAGGTTATGTTTTTCATCTTGTGCTTTTTATTTCCCTTAGTCATTGTAATGTATTTCATATTTATTATCGTGTTTGTAGCATATTTAGTTCAAACTGTATTTTTGGTACTTTTTTTGTGATTGCAGTGGTGCACAACCTGACTTTTCATGTATTTTCAATTGGCCATGCAGATTGTGTAAAAATAAACACAATCGTTCAGATTATTGTTGCTGTTTTAAAAAGGGATATTTAAAAGTGCACATTTGCACAATAGCTGGTTTGATATATTTTTTCCATGCTGCTCAAGGATGACGGCTATACTTGCTGTAAAATATGACGATAATTTCCTTCTTTGTATACATACTTCTTATGCTTTATTGTACTAATAGTATTAATAAAAATAAACACAAAGAAAACGACTTTTTCAGCTTTTGCATTAAGCTCCTGATACACTACAGACATAAATTGGAAACACATTTTTAACAAAACAACCAAATCAAATTTAAAATCTGGTAAAGAGAATAACGTGACAATGATATGCAGATAAACATAGATCTGTATTCTACTTCAAAGAAGACAAAGGATTGAATTCCATAAGCACAGTTCAACACTATCTGATTTGGTTAAAATCTAAAAGTAATAATTTATTAGTGTCATAAATGATTATATGGGGACCATTTGTATGGGTAATAAAGTGTTGGCTAGTGCATATTCGTATCAGGCTAGTGGAAAATGACATCCTTGCTACATGTATATACATATTCAAGATTTACCTGTACATTTAAATAGTTCTCGTCCATATGCATTATATTTTTTCCTATTTGAAATTAGTTAAGACGATATTGTTTTCTAATGTTTAATTATGTAAGAAACTGATTTAATTAATTAGCAACAATTAAGTAAATTTTATTTTTGGTTTTTGATCATGATTTTATCTTTCTTCATTTTTTAAATGATTTGTTGTAAAAATTAGTCTCATTTGGTTTGAAATTTAATTGTGTGGAATCATATCACATCTTCTTATTTAATTGCATGACTTTTGTGTTACTTGTTTTTGTTAATATGTAAAGCATTCAATAGTTATCAAAGGTACCAAGATTATAATTTTATACACCAGACGCGCGTTTTGTCTACAACAGACTCATCAGTGACGCTCAGATCGAAACAGTAATATAAAAAACAAATACAGAGTTTAGGACATTGGAAATGATAAGCCACAATTTATTTTCGATGAAAAAAATATATATCACTCACACATGCAGTATTTTAAATATATTTGTGTACAGGTATATTTACATATACTTATATTGAATTGCTTAAAAAATTGAAAACACTTTCCTTAACAAATTTGACTGTTACTTAACATGTTTGACTTTTATCTGCAAATATAGATTAATGTGCGACTGGTATAGCAGTCAACAGTCCCTATTAAACAGATATATCATTTTAAGGAGGGCCATTTGCGAAAAATACTAGTCGAGAGAATGTTAAATTCCACGAGCCGTAAGGCGAGGGAAATTCATTCTCAAGACCGGTATTTTTCCCAAATACCCCTCAAGAACATGATATATCTGTTTAATTACACCGAATGTTAGTGTTCAAAAACGCATTGATGATCGTGACGTTACAAGCGTCAAGTCGGATAGAGTATTTTTTTGGCAAATACCACGACTGAGAGGGTAAAAAAGGCATATTCTTTTTGGCAAATACTCGGGCGGCATAAAAAAATGAACGATATTCAATTGATAACAGTGAATTGGTGAAAAATACACTGGCTATCAACCAATCAAATCCCAGGATTCTTACATAAGGTGTAATTATACAAGTAATATCATGATTGCAAAAAAATCATCAATTGCCATGGGTTGTTTTATCATCTTCTTGTGATTTGTGAAGTTTTGGAAAAATAAGTTAAAAAATGATAGACATGTAACTTTATAGAGAGCGTTCAGACTAAAAGAAATGTAATGTTTACAAGGGGTCATGTCCTATTATTCAATCTATATGAACTTGTGTCAGTGATATTGTCCGATGGATTAAACAT
Source organism: Mytilus edulis (assembly GCA_019925275.1). Taxonomy (NCBI): domain Eukaryota; kingdom Metazoa; phylum Mollusca; class Bivalvia; order Mytilida; family Mytilidae; genus Mytilus; species Mytilus edulis. The sequence continues at coordinate 98,406,958 of CM034360.1, forward strand.
TGTTAAATACAACATGTACAAGAGATATTGTTATCTGTGTAGTTTCATTTGAAACTTTAATTTTCTTTTAAGAGAAATTGATCACTCATTAGTTAATTTACCTGAATAAAACAAAGAATGGAATGTAAGACATTTAAACATGCACCTATCTGTAAATATAGCTCAACATGCAGACTTCTTATACGTTCAGGTATTTCACACCCATTTTTGTATGTAAATATTCTTTATAAAGCAAAAAGTTGTCAGTATTTTGAATATGTCAGAAACTAACAAAACCTTTGAATAGACTTATTAAGAAAGGATATAGTTACGATACTGTTGTCAGGTCATTAAAGATTGCATATTTTGGCGTTGATACTGATTCACTTATAGGGTCTTTACATCGGAACTAAACACATTTATTAAAAAAACAGTTAGTGTCATGACACGGGTTATGTTCTTCTCATATATGTCATGATGGTATGATACTAAACTCCTAACGGGAAGGATTGTACCTGATGTTCATATGATGAAATCACAATCTTTCAGTCAGTTTAATTGAAGTCTGGAGTTGGTATGTCAGTTAACTGCTAGTAGTCTGTTGTCATTTATATATCATGGTCATCTTCTGACATCGGACTCGGACTTCTACTTGAACTGAATTTTAATATGCGTATTGTTATGCGTTTACTTTTCTACATTGGCTAGAGGTAAAGGGGGAGGGTTGATATCTCACAAACATGTTTAACCCCGCCGCATTTTTGCGCCTGCCCCAAGTCAGGAGCCTCTGGCCTTTGAAAGTCTTGACGTATTATTTTAACTTTAGTTTCGTGTGTACAATTTGGAAATTAGTATGGCGTTCATTATCACTGAGCTAGTATATATTTGTTTAGGGGCCATCTGAAGGACGCCTCCGGGTGGGGGAATTTCTCGCTACATTGAAGATGTGTTGGTGACCTTATGCTGTTGTTTTTTCTATGGTCGGGATGTTGTTTCTTTAACACATTCCCCATTACCATCCTCAATTTTATTGTTCAATTTTTTTACTTTTAACAAAAACAGAAAATTTTTTGAACAACCGTTTTTATATATTTGTACGTGCATGTACCACCAGTTTAAATTGATCAAATTTGCAACAATAATTATCATCATTTGTTTCCATGCATAAGCATTCACAGAATAATCTAAATAACCTTATTTCAATGCATGTCTGTACCAATTTGGTAAATTCGTACAAATTCAATTGTTAATTCGTACAAAGTCAATGGTCAATAGAGTCCAACTGATTTAGTTCTTTATTGATTAGACTTTAACAATTTGTTACAACCTCTTTTTAAATGTATATGTTTGTTTGTGTGAGTCATTCTATAGTGCCACCGGAAAAAATAGCAAATTCAAAAACAAATTTTCAAAGATTCACCGAGGTGTCTGAGTGACTTATGAAATGTCTATGAAATATGATTGTTTTTATTATTATAACCCTGTTTTGAAAAAAAAAGAGGGAGTATACTGTTTTACCTCTGTCTGTTCATCCATCCACCTATCATTCCATCAGTCCGTCCGTCCTATGAATATTTGTCGTCACATTTTTCTCAGGAACTTACAATACAATAATTTATTAAATTAAGCTTCATGTTTTATACAAGTCAGCTATACCGTGTGATGCGTTTTCAGATTCATCACTCAACAACTTTCTGTATGACGATCACTTACACATTTTTCACTGTTAAAATTATCCCCTTGCGGCGGGGGTATCACCAGTGAGCAGTAGCTCGCAATTTCACTTGCTATCACAGTGATTGATCGACGCGTTTTATAATGGATAAAATGTCTGTTGAACACCATGCAATATTTGTGTAACCTATATGACTGTGAACGTACATTTATTCGTGGGAAACTTATTTTCGTAATTTTCGTTAATGAATTTATCAACGAGTTTAAGTGTCCAACGAAAAAAAAAACAAATGTTGTACAAATCAAGACAAAGAAAGATCGCCATGTAGGTTTGACTACTTATATGATCTAGAGAATTCATTGATTATCGCCAATTCTGAGAATACGTTAAGAGCAGTCATAGAGCAAACAGAATATGAACTTCAACTGCAGGCAGGTTTGTACCCTTTTAATCTTCAAAATCCTAATCTGTACAACTTTTGATCTTTAAATTCTCATACAAAAATATTTTTTATCGATGGTGGAAAGTCAGATTTCCGGTATTTTTATGCTTCGATAAAGTGTCATTTCATGTCCTCAAATGTATGGAAAATAACAAATTTGAGGCTCGACTGGCTTTTGATTCGAATTTTTTACAATTCAAAATATGTAAATAACATTTGTTTAGGTTATTGTTCTCTTTAGGTGACATGTTTATAGGGCCTAATTAGCACCTTTGATGTTCTTTAATCTGTTGATCACTCTATATAAGTGTAATCACTTACGATTTCCATGGGTCAATGTTTACTTTGTAACTTTCTTCAATCAAGACAACGTGTAGCGTTTGTTTCTAATGGCACAATTTTTCAAATTTCTGTTTGGTAAAAAAAAAATATCCATGAATTTAAAGAACCACGAACATGAAAATATTTCACAAACCACGAAAATTGATACGCACGAAGTACTTTAACAGTAGTTATTAAATGTGTTTAGTTTGTCTTTTTTATTGTTATCATTAAGAATTGTTGTTTTGATTATTTAAATGCATTTTTTTTTCTGTTTACAATTTACTCATTGATATATTTCGTTTCACTTATTTAATATTTCCTACCTTGGTTAAGTGTGAGATAGGACGATACATTTGTTTATATGTATTTTGATTGGGGTAAGCTATTTCCATAGCTTATTTACTGTGTGTTTTCTATGTTGTCATGTTACACTATTGTGTCAGGTTTGGTGAGAGATGGCGACTATTGAAATATTCAATTCTGCTGCATTCGTTTGCACCTGTCCTAAATCAGGAGCCTTATCATAATTGTGTTGAATGGTTATCGTTTTTTATATGGTTCATAAGAGTTCTCGTTTTAAAAAAAAAAAAAAATAGACAATTGATTGTCCTGTTTGAATGGTTTTACGCTAATAACTTTGTTGGGCCCTTTATAATTTGTTGTTAGGTGTAATAAGTTACGGGTCTGTGTTGAAGGCCCTATGTTGACCTATTATGGTTACCCTTTACAAATTGTCACTGGATTTGAGAGTTTACTCATTGGTACTCATACCACATCTTTGTTTATCTCACTTCCGACCGATCAACATGTCTGAGTAACGGATGGAAGGTTTAGATAATATTTGCATATGGTATTGTTCATGCAAATTATTCTGTGGACAGGTGATTTGCATATTTTATAGATAATATTGTAAAATAAATACTGATACCATGTAATATTATATCACATTGTCATGCATGAATAGCCATTGGACTTGACAGAGCAGACAGGAGAGGAGATTCAGTTCTTTTTGTTAACTAGTAGATAAGTGTATTTACAGGTACATGTATAAGGTACACATGCAGGTGTCCTTTTTGTAGTTTGAGGACAAGCCTTTTTCCAAGAAAGGGAGTAGTGTTAATTGTAAGGAGGTAGGCTGTAGGTTTGTTCACTGGTAATTACTATCATTATTGTTATTTATTAATGCAAGATTCATTTTCGGAACAAAAATTAAATATATTGGTTTACTTAATGTCCTGCAATTATTTTATTACATAATCTTTGATTATGTTTATAAAGAGATATATTCCTTCAGATAAAAATCGTTCAGTTTGTATGATATACGCTATTTATGATTTATATATATTTGCATCACTACTACATTGGATTGAAATACATGATAAATGGCAATCAAGAAAAATGCATATATTACCGAAAATGCATAAAATAAAGATTGTACATTGTGACATAGTCATTCGTTAATGATATCCCGATTGGTACGTTCACCGAAAACATAAATCGTTGTGTTGACTAATACCTTGTCCCATTAGTTAAATAACATCAAACTTTGATCAGGGATACGTCTGATGTAATACAAAAAGTGGAAACAATCAAACCATTACACAATTACAAATGCATATCCCATATGCAGGTGAAGTTGGCATATTATTACTTAGTGTGGGAATTGATAATTTCAAAATCAGAATCGTCTCGTTTGTCACAGATTCTGCTAGTGAGATGACTGTGAATTTCAAATTGGAGGTATGAGTCTAAAAATGCAACAGAGGATGCCGTGTCTGTTGTTTCTTTAATTTCTAGTTCTGGGGAATATATTAATGGAACCCAATCAGAAAAGTTCGGATTTAAAAAAAAAACATCATTACTATATCTAAAAGTGACTTAAAATAATGTGGAATTTTTGATATTTCTATTTTTACACAATTGAAATTATATGATTCAAACGATTGAGATTTATAAACACCATGCAAACAGAAAAATTGTGAATTTATAATTGGAAATTTGAAATCCCGATTCTCATAGGTTTAGTATGAAGTCGTCAACTTCGGTCAATTATCAGATACAAGATGAATATATAAAACAGTTCGTCTAGTATCAGTGGTATCCTTTATTTTTACCGGCTGAAATATGGGTCATTTTGTGATACGACATAATCAATATTTCTAAAAAAGAATTTAAAGTGCATGTTTTTTTTGTCTTTAAGAAGGTTATTAATGAATATATTTCATATACGTACAATAACAAAGCGTGCAGTAGGGTTGCCAATTCATATTTATCGAAATATCGACTGTTTGTTAAGGTGTAACACCACTAATTCGGGCCCGGCCAGAAAGCACATACCAGAAAGTAGTACATATTTAACGCAAAATAGTTCCTACGCATAATCGAACTTTCAAAATATGTAAGATATTTGGGTATTTTTGGCATCAAATGAAAGCTAAAGGACTGGTGATCATTGTAGAACACTTTTGGACTTTTAATTTTAAATATTAAAAAAACTGCACCAAATTTTAAAAAGAGGGTACATTTAGTCTGTTTGTCAGATCTGAAGTACCTGTTTTGGTACATCCGAAGATCCGGGAACAAGTTCTTTCTTATATGCCATGTAAGGTATGTTGATTTTTTTAATGTGGAAGACACCATAAAGTTTTGCTTTGAAATGCAATGATTGCCACTTTATTTGAACTTAAAATGAAAGAGGTGTGCCTGGTTGAAATGGAGGAATTTAACATAGAAAGTAATGGGACCATGAATTAGTGGTGTACTTCCTATTACAGAGAATCATCAGAAATCCAATTTTTAGAAGTTGTACCTATTCCAATGAAAATTAGTCAAATTTGATGTTAGTAATCATGTTCAGTCATCTTTATTTGGTTAACAATTTTGTTTAAAGGAAATTTCAACTCTTGAATTGGCATACTAAGGTAGTTTAGCCTTTTATGGTCATACATCATGCATGCAGTTAAGACTTGATTCCATGTTCATATTTTTGCATTACTTGTGATTGAAATCAATAAAACATGTATATTATGACTTGTGTATGGTACAAAAAGGCTCTTGGTAAAATAATCCTAAGATTTTTTTTAAAGTTTTAATGTTTTTCTTATGGTAGCCTTTTACAATCTAGGCAAATGGTATATACTCATATAAGAATTCCAAAATCTTACTGTACATGTAATTTTGAACCAGTATAGCAAGTTATCTTGCTGCAGGATATATAAATTGTTCTAAATAATCTATGTTTAACCACAGAAGTATGGTTTATTAAAAAAATGCCCTTTTCCAATTTGAAGAAAAAAGGGGGGACAATATTCTCAATTATGTCTGAACTTTGGACTAATATATTTTTATTTAACAAAGAACCTCTGATAAAAATATGACTATTGGTAAGCACATAGCCTTCCTAAAAGATATTAATATATTAAACAATGATATTGAGAATAAAAAAGTATATTGTCAAAAATATAATATCCATATGCAGTTTTCTTTGAATAACCCATATATTACTACCAGTCCAATTTGAGTTTAAAATTAGTAAAATAGTATTAGGACTAAAGCTTTATATGTTTTTTATTGCTTGAAATAGGTCATAGAATGAAATAAAGTAATGCCCAAGTCAATATAGCAAGTTTGGTTCTGTTATAGGTGTAACACCACTAATTCGGGCCCGGCCAGAAAGCACATACCAGAAAGTAGTACATATTTAACGCAAAATAGTTCCTACGCATGAGTGTAACTTTCAAAATATGTAGGATATTTAGGTATTTTTGGCATCAAATGAAAGCTAAAGGACTGGTGATCATTGTAGAACACTTTTGGACTTTTAATTTTAAATATTAAAAAAAACTGCACCAAATTTTAAAAAGAGGGTACATTTAGTCTGTTTGTCAGATCTGAAGTACCTGTTTTGGTACATCCGAAGATCTGGGAACCAGTTCTTTCTTATATGCCATGTAAGGTATGTTGATTTTTTCAGTAGAAGACACCATAAAGTGTTGCTTTGAAAAGCAATGATTGCCACTTTATTTGAACTTAAAATGAAAGAGGTGTGCCTGGTTGAAATGGAGGAATTTAACATAGAAAGTAATGGGACCATGAATTAGTGGTGTACTTCCTTAAATATCAATTTATCCTCCAAACTCAATAAATGTATGGTTCATTAAAAATGCAGCCTTTAGATAATATCGTCTTTAGTGAGACGCATATTGAAAAAACAACAGCATATTTTAAAAATATTTTAATAGGATGAAAACAAAAAGAAAAATGAATAATTTGCAACTTTAGTTCCTTTAATGTTAAAGTTTTAGATATTAAACATTACATTTGTCATCTGTAACTTGGTCACAAATTACGCTTGGTACAGGAAATAACAACACTAATGTTTTAATATAATTTTCACATAAACATTTTATATCCATAACATTATTATCAAATTGAGTAATAAGACAGTTATACACACCAACTGTATCTTCCAAAAAAAATACCGTACAGTAAATATATATTTGAATATCCTATACAGAGCTTACTTTTAATGCAAACTGTCATGCTTAAAGGATACATGAAGCTGGAATTCAACACAGCGTAGAATGTCCCATTAAGAGTTTTTTTTTATGGGAATATGTATTTATTGTTTAATAAAAAGTAACCAAGATAACTTCCATATGTTGGTGTTATATAGACCACACGTGCACATTTCACAAAACCAGTTTTACGATTTCCTGTTAAAAACCGAGGAAAACTAAAGCAATCGATTTAAATTCAAGATAGGGAAAAATATTACAGCTAAAACACAAAGCCCAAATAATATAAAGCATGTAACACATAGTATCTCAGATATTTTCAATGTACAACACATGATTTTCTTCGATATAGAACAAATACCACACGTATGGGCTTTATATTCCTGTTCGCAGCGCGATAAAGCAGCACATATAATAAGAGTCTTCTGCAAAATTGCAATGGTCTTGATCATATCTAAAATAAGATCATACAAAATTATATTCTACAATTTTTACATATGATGTTTCGTAATCTTGTTCTTACTAAAATATATAGAAGAAAATATGAAAGTCATATGAAACGAGTGACTGGTGAAAAATAATGTTTATCTAATGCATATATATATCATGAACCTTATAATTGTTTACGCATAAATATCGTGTAATTGACTTCTTCATTTTCTCTGTTATGAATAAAAAATATGGCCGCTCATTAATTATCGTGTTTGTAAACCGTAATTCACAGATTGCCACCTTATAGTAAACAATCAACAAAGTAGCCTGGGTATTGAGCACGTGTATAACATGTACAATCTGATAATAGTTTTTTTTAAATGACCGATCCATGCGTATTGCGATCACCATATTTGTACAAGAGGGGTCACGCTAAGGTCACTCTTAATACGGAAAATTAACTTCTTCTAAATGTGGAAAAATGAAAGAATTTTCTTTAGAAAAAAAAAACACATGCACATAAGTTTAAAAATGACATTTATCCATTTTGTTATAAAAAAAACAATTCATATAATTTTTTTTTAATTTGAGGTTTCATATGACTTTAACACAAATACTGAGCTCCTAGGTAAAAGAAATAATTTCCATTTAATAAGCAATTTAAAGTCTCATACTATAAATAAAACTTCATTTACACTGATTAAATATCGATAATAAACTTACAATTTAAAGTGAACTCAATTTTGTCAATTTGTCTCGTCAATAACTCAATAGTTGCTTCAACACATTGTTCACCGACGTTGGTTATCTGATAAAAAGAAAGACACAGACTATCATTATATCGATCATGTTCACAACTTGACATGTGATATTTATTGATTTCGATCTAAATTTCAGTTTTCCTACCACATGATCCAAAGGCTGTTGATTCTCTCCTAGATCCCGGCTTTCTCCTTTTTATGGAAAAACAAGCCGTTTCAAAATAGCGAAAATAGAATTGAAAGTAGTGTTAAATATCAAGCATTACGCAAATTAACAATGAAAAATCAAAATTATATATTTCACTTGAAAAAATCTTCTTTTATCGTCCTATTTCCTTCAATAAACAGTGTGCAAATGATTTTTAAACCAAAACATGTATAAAACAATAACTATCAAACTAATTATCATGTCTTTAAAACTCACATTGATTTTAAATCTATATGGTTTCGAGTGAATCCTTACCAAAAATAGTAAATTATGATTAATACCTGAGCATATCACATATTCTGTTTTGCATTTACACAGCCTTTGTCTTTATATGAAAAAAATAGAATTAAAGTCATACGACTGAACTAACAGTAGATTATATCTCTGACCACCTGTATAACTATTTCGAAAATACGTATAACATGAATATTACTAATGGAATTTGGAGCTGTTTTGAAGCTCATAGTTCCTAACCTGTTTGATTTCTGGTGTTGTATACGTTGTTTTTTGTCATTATCCATTGTAATCTTCAGTTTAAACAATTGTGTTCAATACAATTGTTTATTTTTGGAATAAAATTATACCAAATAAAGGATAGATTTTTTTAGAGTAATAGTCGCAATTTCCAAGGATCTACATTTAATTGAAAACTCCTCTCATACGCAAGTAGGTATAGATAAATGTAAATGAATAGTATAGCGTGTTTTAATTTTGTAAGCGTTAAAGCAAGTTTGTCTTATGAAATAATGAAAAAAAATATACATATTTTTTCAAAGCCGTATTATTCATGTTATTAGCATTGTATTGATTTTATGTATACATATGATATTCAGCTTCTCGTTGAATGCAAATGCTCATGTGTCAATACATAGATAGGAGGTGGGTTTCACAATTTGGCTCTTGTTTTTACGCTTAAAAGGTATTAATTGCCAAAAAGCAAGAGAAAAAGGATTGTAAAATTTCTAGGATTAAATCTTGATATTTTTTCATAATTCTAAAGTGCTACCTTAGTCCAAACTAATGCGCTTTGTTTGCTATCATGAACTTGAACCTAATATCGTTTTTTTAATATTGGCAGGTTAATTTTACCCCTATTTTTTTATTATATCGGATGCAAACCAAGTAAAGACAATAGTACAGAAAAAAAAAGAAAATAATGTAAGCTGAATGTTACTCCACAGTGGTTCCAGTGAACAATTTGTTACAGAAGAAAAAAAATATCCTTTCTATATACATAGCATATACAATGTTTCAAAACGTTTGCGTGTGTCAAAGATATAGCAGAACTTAAATGTAGATGCATGTACCTTTTTCTTAAACTTCCAAATTTGAATCCTGCTGGGCTGTATATATTAAACATATTTTGCAGGTGTGTGCGCTGAATTTCATTACATTCAAGAATAAAATTTCCCTTATTATCGATTATGTTGAAGGAATTACTTTGATGATGATCTGAAAGATGTAAATATATTAGAATTTGTATTGCAATGTCGTAGCGGAAGTCTTAGGAGGTGAACACATAATGGATTAATGTGTGTGTAAGAAACGGCCATTTAGTCAAAATGTAATAACTCGAATAAAATTTGAAAGAAAAAAAAGTCAACACATGTTTGCGTTTATAATGGCAATTTTTGAATCTATGATGAGTTTATTTACGGTATTATATAGTGATTAATACGTGATGGCAATACACTCTCTATAGAGTATAATTGATTTTTGTCAAATCGTTACGTGACTATAAAAGTGATATATACATATACTTTAAATAAACATAGAAATATGCTAAATATTTGCAATGGTCTATTTCCCTATACAGCTATTTAAATGTAGATAGAACAGTGTAGAAATATCGTATCATTACCAACATATTTGTTCGTATCGATATGGACAACATTTCAAGTACTTTCTCCAGTGTTTCATTCTCAATATTTGTAGATTCTTTTTTTTTTTGTAGAAACAGATAAGCTCACACGAAGCGTAACTTTTCGATGTCTGTAAAAAAGTCGTGAATATTCAAAATATTGTGTTATGCCAACGATACTATTTTTTATATCAACGTCACAAACAAAACGTGCAACCGGTTATGTTAACAACCCTCATTTTTTGAAAAAAGCAAATAGCATTGATTTTTACCTACCCTCTTTACTGCTCGTTACATTCATAATTTGTTTTGTTTCGTCGATGTCTTCTGTAATTTTGTAATTACCTGATAAAAAAAATATACTTTTAAACCCTATGTAACTTTATTTTTTTGAATTTGATCTATTGTTGTAGTTTCATTTCCGTTCTTTTAGGTCTGTTAATGAACAAGATGAAGGGAACACACATTTTACACCATTGTAGGGTTCATGTTATTTAAAAAAAATAAAGACGCTTTCTCTGTCAATGCACCCAGATTCGAATCTAACAAGCATTTTCCTCGGTCAACATGATTAAGCTACCATCTCATTATGTCGAGATGTTCTTAAAAACGTGTTATTATTGTACCATAAATGAAGTGTATGCACTGTATATTTTTTATGTAATCACGACAATTAGTGATTGCTGTGTCATTGATGTATTATCATGCCTTATAAGATAGAAATTAAAGTAAACCATTATAGGTCAAAGTACGGTCTTCGACACGTAGCCTTGGCTCACACATGTAAGTTTAAATTGAAAATAGTTGTTATATTAGTTCTATACACTTCAATTGTTTACAACGATATATTTATATATATATATATATATATATAAAATGACTGAATAAATAGTCAACGATAAATCTTACGGGGCGATGGATCATATAAACATGATGCAGTACACTACACAATATAATATATAACAAGTCTAAAGGAATACAACATCACCACAACACAATAAAACGAACAATATGTTAGATATTTCGGATAACAGATATCCTTCTTCGGTAATTGCACGATGAAAAATGAATCATGTCAATTCAAATTAAGACTCTATCAAAATCTTGATTTATACAATTTAAGCGAACGCTGGAACAATTTTAAAATTTTCAAACACACCGCAAAGACTACAAAAATATGCCAAAAATAAAAAAAGTTATTGACGATGTGAACTGGCACAACTATAAATTCCCAAAGGTGTTGACAGTTGAGATGTTAAACAACTGCGTGGAAATACAGTCCCAATAAACAGTCCTGACCGATCTAAACTGGTATGATATTTAAAATATGACAACGGTAGGGCAGTTGTATCAGAGACTGCGTATTTAAACATCTAAAAAATATAGTAATTTGATGATAAGAAAATTGAGTAATAAATGTTTACTAAGGTTAAGTAATAGAACGTGGCTGCGTACTTACACATCCTTGCCAACTGTAATCAAAACTAATATAATTCAAAAATTCCTGAAAAGTGTAAGGGTCCAGTACGGAAGCCGTAGTAACTGGCCACAAGTGATGAGAGGAAATTAGTGATGGAGGGGAAAATGAGTGACTCTTCTATGTTTTTTCATTAATGCCCTCTGGGGAAACTGTCCTCAGCTTTCTTATCCAAAAACTTTCCCGAGCAAGTCTGTCGGCCTTTGACCAATCATCGTTGTGATCTATGATAGTGATGGTAAGTTTTTTAAGATCAGCTTGGGCGTGCCCATGTGATCTTAAATGACGACTTACGGGGAGGTCGGGCTTGCATGTGAAGTCGCTACGATGACCATTCATGCGTTTGTTAATGGCTGTTCTGTCTCGCCAACATACTGCATGCCACATCGACACTGAAGAATGTATACAACATTCTGGGTTTTGCAAGTTACATTACAAAATATTGTGTACACAGACCCAGTGGAGTGGCAAGTAAATGTTTGAGTATTCATTATTTGTTGGCAAGTCAGACATCGTTTGTTACCACACGATTTGCACCATCCTGTAGTTGAACAGCTTTTATTGGAGGAGACGGCAGCTTTTACAAATAAGTCTTTTAGACTTGCTGGTCTCCGAAAAGCTAAGACAGGAGGATCGGGAAAGATTTTGGATAATTTTGGGAGATTGGCAATACTTTGCCAATTGGCACGGATCAAACGTGAAAGGTTTGAAAAAGCGGGATTGTATGTTAACACAAATGGAACTATTTTGCTGCGCCTCTTCTGTTTGTACTGTAACAGGTCTTTGCGGATGTTATTGTTAGCACGCGCAAACCTCTTATCTATGTCCCATTTCTTATAACCTCGTTTGATTAGAAATCCGCGAAGTTCCTGCAACCGCTGAGTGACAGCCTCCTCAGAGGAGCAAATCCGCTCTACTCTGAGAGCTTGACTGTACGGGATACTTTTTGTACAGTGTTTGGGGTGACAGCTTTGGGGAGAAAGGTACTGATGTTTATCTGTAGGTTTACAGTAGAGGTCTGTTGATATGACACCGTCCTTTATAGATGTAGTTGTGTCTAAGAAAGATATCTTAGAGTCGGATATTTCATATGTAAATTTAAATTACTGGTGGGCGTTGTTTGCATGTCTGATAAAAGCATCCAATTTTTGTTGGGATTCGATCCATTTCATGTCAATATCATCGATGAAACGGAACCAAGACAGAGGTTTGGATAAAGATGATGAAATAATATGTTTCTCTAATTTGCCCATGAAAATATTGGCGTAAGACGGTGCCATTTTCGTCCCCATCGCTGTCCCGTTTATTTGAAGGTAATTATCACCATTAAAGGTAAAATTGTTGCATTTAAGGACCAGAGTAAGCAGCTGGACTAAACATTCGGTTGGTGGTGTCTAAAGTGTTGCGAGAGTCCCATATTTCCCTACACGATTGTATTCCGTCATCATGAGGTATGTTGGTATACAAGGAGGTGACATCTAAAGTGACAAGGAGGGTTTCCGGAGGAAGAGGGTTCATGGATTCCATTTTGCGAAGATAATCTGTAGTGTCTTGAATGTGAGAAGGAAGATTTTGTACATGACATCTTAAATGAAAGTCTACAAATTCCAAGATTTTTTCAGTCGGGTGGCCGTTAGCGGATACAATGGGTCTACCAGGATTGTTAACCTTGTGTATTTTAGGAAGAAGATACAATCGACCAGGCTTGGCGTTCACTGGTTTTAAATATCCAACTGTATCCTCATCTATGTGACCGTCATTGTGCATGGTTTGTAACGCAGTGATAATTTTGGAACTAAAATCGGAAGTAGGGTCATAATCAAGTTTCTTATAAAATCTCTCATCACGTTCTATTACTTAACCTTAGTAAACATTTATTACTCAATTTTCTTATCATCAAATTACTATATTTTTTAGATGTTTAAATACGCAGTCTCTGATGCAACTGCCCTACCGTTGTCATATTTTAAATATCATACCAGTTTAGATCGGTCAGGACTGTTTATTGGGACTGTATTTCCACGCAGTTGTTTAACATCTCAACTGTCAACACCTTTGGGAATTTAGAGTTGTGCCAGTTCACATCGTCAATAACTTTTTTTATTTTTGGCATATTTTTGTAGTCTTTGCGGTGTGTTTGAAAATTTGAAAATTGTTCCAGCGTTCGCTTAAATTGTATAAATCAAGATTTTGATAGAGTCTTAATTTGAATTGACATGATTCATTTTTCATCGTGCAATTACCGAAGAAGGATATCTGTTATCCGAAATATCTAACATATTGTTCGTTTTATTGTGTTGTGGTGATGTTGTATTCTTTTAGACTAGTTATATATATATATACATATATATATATATAAATCAGAAATGCTACAAAATAAATTGTTCGAAGGGTGTCGCGAATTGTGATTAACATTATAATTGTTTAATCAGATTTCTCCTTTGACATTTTGTTTTACGAAAAACATGCTCCTTTTATCACACATTATGTCTCCGTTAGTTAGCTCCTTTAATTGTTACACGTTTCTCCGTTGTCTATGTTTGAGTATCTCCGTTAATTGCTATAGAAAACTTGACATTTACTAAATTCTCGTACTTTATGCTTTATTTGTCCCTATAAAGAAGAATTGAAAAATGATCTGATCTAGCTACTAAAGAATTAAACTGAAATATGTGAGCTTTAACTGTATGGATGATGTTTGATAAATGACAGAATAAATGTTAAAATTGCTGATGTGGTTTTCATTATAAAATAAGGAATAAGTGGTGAACCTCTCAAACAAGACAAAAAAAATACAGTGTTCGTGAACAATTACCTACGCAACAAAATGTGTTCGATTTGACGGATGTATCACAATGTCGATAGTCAAACTGATGAGATATTTTGTATTGCATGTGTAATGTTTTTTTTTTTATAAGCATATCATTGGGAGTCAACATGACGTTGGATATAATGGTTTTGTAACGAAGAGAACAAAACCCATATCTTTGTATATTTTTCAATATTATCATATAATGATAAGCAAACAACATATTTGGTTATTAATAGAAACAAACCTACTGCCACTACTTTTCAACCAGATGATACTACAAACAAAGCAAACAAAACCAATGAAATATAAGCATGATAAGGTACATATCATTGTTCATTATTTATAATGTTTTCAGTAAAAATTTGTTTCAAAAGTGCACGTTATTTATTATTTAATGGCTTTTTCATGCACGTTGAAACCTTATCCTTTATGCTATTTCTGCGTGTTTTTTTTAAACGTTCTTTATCAAATATTTCGCTTTTGGAAAGTTGTCATAGTTTTCAATAACACCGAGATGGTTTTACATAGGAACGTTACACTAATACTAACCGTGCATTGAAAAATGCCAAGCTTACATACCATCAACATGTATGAAATATTCGTGGTCTGCATGCAGTTGCTTTTAACCACCAACTTTATTGCTAGAAACGTAATGGTAAATGTCATTCAAAGAGAACGTGGAGAGTTTTGCAAATGTCCGGTTCGAGATAAAAGTAATAAATAAACATTGATATGCATACTTATATTTCTGACTTATAATCAAAGTATTCACAGCAGTCAAACGTTGAATAATTTTTGGAGACGTTTTATGAATTGTCGACATCTCTGCTAATCTGTCAAATTATCAATAATTTAATGGGCAAAAGTTGTACCTTCATTTTACAAACAGTTTTGTTGTAAATTTTGGAAATGAATGTCAGCAGTTTGTACAATCTAAAACTCCTCTAAAACTATTATGTTAAAAAAATAGACAAAATGTAGTTAGTCAAACAAATATCAAGAACATAGTTGTATAAAGAGATTCCTATCATGTATGCATACATTACAAATTAAATGGTAAAAAACATACATAGATATAAGAAGATGTGGTATAAGTGGCACTAAGACAACTATCCATCAAAGTCAAAATTTCTTAAATCAAATACATATAGGTCAAAGTACGGTTTTCAACTTGAAGTAATGGCTCAATCCGATCTGCAATATTTGAAGAGTCCAATATATAACCCTGAATAAAACTAAACTAGAGGCTCGGAAGAGCCTGTGTCGCTCACCTAAGTATATGAGAGTATTTAAGAAAGGAAGCAGATGGATTCATGACAGAATTATGTTTTGGTAATGGTGATGTAATTGTACAACTTACTTTACTGAACATTCTTGCAATTTACAATTATCTCTATCTATAATGAACTTGGCCCAGTAGTTTCAGTGGAAAATGTTAGTAAAAATTTACAAATTTTATGAAAATTGTTAAAAATGTACTATAAAGGACAATAACTCCTTAGGGGGTCAATTGACCATTTCGGTCATGTTGACCTATTTGTAAATCTTACGGAAAATTTCAGGGCATATAGATCTTCACCTGATAAACAATTTTACATGTCAAATTTGTTCTAAATGCTTTGGTTTTTGAGTTATAAGCCCAAAACTGCATTTTACCCCTATGTTCTATTTTTAGCCGTGGCGGCCATCTTGATTGGATGGCGGGGTCACCGGATATATTTTTTAAACTAGATACCTCAAAGATGATTGTTGCCAAGTTTGGATTAATTTAGCCTAGTAGTTTCAGAGGAGAAGATTTCTGTAAAAGATTACTAAGATTTACCAAAAATGGTTAAAAATTGACTATAAAGGGCAATAACTCCTAAAGGGGTCAACTGACCATTTCTGTCACTAAACTTATTTGTGATTCTTACTTTGCTGAACATTATTGCTGTTTAAAGTTTAACTCTATCTATAATAATATTCAAGATAATAACCAAAAACAGCAAAATTTCTTTAAAATTACCAATTCAGGGGCAGCAACCCAACAAAGGGATGTACGATTCATCTGAATATTACAGGGCAGATAGATCTTGACCCGATAAATAATTTCACCCATTGTCAGATTTGCTCTAAATGCTTGGTTTTTGAGTTATAAGCCAAAAACTACATTTTACTCCTATGTTCTATTTTTAGCCGTGGCGGCCATCTTGGTTGTAGGCGGGGTCACCGGACACATTTTTTAAACTCAATACCCCAAATATGAGTGTTGCCAAGTTGGGATTCATTAAACCCAGTAGTTTCAGAGGAGAAGATTTTTGTAAAAGATTACCAAGATTTACGTAAAATGGTTAAAAATCGACTATAAAGGGCAATAACTACTAAAGGGGTCAACTGACCATTTCTGTTATTTGACTTAATTGTAAATCTTACTTTGCTGAACATTATTGCTGTTTACTGTTTATCTCTATCTATAATAATATTCAAGATTATAACCAAAAACAGTAAAATTTCCTTAAAATTACGGGTTGTCCGATTCATCTGAAAATTTCAGGGCAGATAGATCTTGACCTGATAAACAATTTTAAACATGTCAGATTTTCTCTAAATATTTTGGTTTTTGAGTTATAAGCCAAAAACTGTATTTTACCCCTATGTTCTATTTTTAGCCATGGCGGCCATCTTTGTTGGTTGGCGGGGTCACCGGACACATTTTTTAGACTAGATATCCCAATGATGATTGTGGCCAAGTTTGGTTTAATTTAGCCCAGTAGTTTCAGAGGAGAAGATTTTTGTAAAAGCTATCGACGGACGACGACGACGACGGACGACGACGACGACGGACGACGGACGCCAAGTGATGAGAAAAGTTCACTTGGCCCTTTGGGCCAGGTGAGCTAAAACAATGTTGCAAAACATAAGTTAAATGTGATTTTTATCAAGTGGACAATTATACTGCAATCAGCTATTTTACTATACAGATAAAGCTATACGTATGAACGTTATCTTTATACGTCAATGACCTCAACTAACATATTAGCCCCACCTATTTACCGGAACTACCGTATTTCATCAACAATGTCAAGTCACCACCATGAAAACGTGTAGTAACAATTGTCAAACTTTTCTAAATTCAAATTGGTAATTTACACACCATGTTTATTAAAAGTTATTAATTAAGTTCATTTTCCCTTTCTTTTTCCTTTAATTGCCAATGTCTTACCACTTACAGAAAAATCCCCAAAATGGTACCCCAAAAGGGAAATTCAAAACACTTTTTTAATAAGAACTTTTTTTTTTTTTTTATCGATTTCAGTATTAAGAAAATATACGTATAGTGTCTTGAAAAATGAAATTCATTTGTATTCGACACGAAATGGGGACATGCTCGGTACAACCTCGCATGTCCCCCCGTTTCTTAGCCTCATACAAATAAATTTCATTTTTCAAGACACTAAACGAATTATGTCTTATTATAGGTACAATAAAATGAAAGAGTATAACAGGTAAACAATTTCAAAATTATACCTAATCACATTGAATGTCGAAACCCATGTCTAGTTTAATCTATATTAGAGATGCTAACAACCAAAGGATGTGTCAGTTCGTCAATTGTTGACCTGTGTTTGCATCAAATGGGAATTCAAAAGAAGGTCTTTGTCAACATTCACGGCACCTTAATTTCTTGATAACCCAACCAAGCACAATGGCAAATAAAATAAAAGTATGTTATGTACCATACCAGTGCCAAATCAATGACAAAAACAAATCAAAGAGAGGCGAAAAATACAAGTCAAAAACAATCTGACAACGTTATGGTCGAAAAAATAAAAACAGACAAAAACTAGGACACCAAACAAAACATAAAGAATAAAGACTTAGTAACGCAAACGTCATCAAATACTGGATTGATCTCGGGTGCTACTGAAAATAGGATGATTATGCTTCACATGTAAACACTTTTCATGCGGATGATGTAAGTCCCGTTTTGAAAGTTTAATTCCATTGTTCACATCCACGAAGAAGGGGAGTAGGAAATGGGCTGTAGTTACGAAATTATGAACATAATCACGTCCTTTAGAATGTGCATAAGACCGAAGACGGGAATAAAGAAAGGTGCATTGGATCCATTTACCGTTAACTAATGCTCTTTTTGTAACACTTTTGTTTTATCAAACGGTGTCAATGTTGAACTATCACCTCTAATTTTGATGTTTAACACGCAGATTTAGCCATCTACTATGGCTTCTTGTGTTGTTGCAGGATTTGTTTTTGGTATTGTTATAGATTTACAGGAAAAATACCTAACCAAATATTTAAATGGAAGAGTTGTCTAAATTAAAGGATGTTTATGTATTTGACAGATCATACATGACATGCTATTGCGATACTTAATAAATACATAAAGACTGATAGCAGAGAACAATAAAACAATAATTATATATAACTTACTAATAAAAGCAGATCTAACTTTCTAACATTCTTTGACTTGTCACGGGGCTTAACTTTATGCGTTCTACCAGTAACTTTAAACAAGTAATATAATGTAATAATATTCTATCAAGAGCAGTAACAGCGTTATACTAAACCTCTTACGAAAGGGATTGTGCCTGATATTCATATCATGAAGACATAATCTTTCAACCAGTTTAATTGAAGTCTGGAGCTGGCATGTCAGTTAACTGCTAGTCTGTTGTTATTTATGTATAATTGGCAGTTTGATTAATTTCTTTTGTACATCTTGTGACATCAGACTCGAGTTTCTCTATAATTGAATTTTAATGTGCGTATTGTTATGCCTTTACTTTTCTACATTCGATAGACGTTTTATACCAAAGCTGCATGTTTGCGCCTATCGCAAGTCAGGAGCCTCTAGCCTCTAGCCTTTGTTAAACTTGTTTTATTTTTTGTTTTAGTTTCTTGTGTATAATTTGGAGTTTACAAAACGTAGTATGGCGTTCATTATCACTGAACTAGTATATATCTGTGTGTTTAGGGGCCAGCCGAAGGACAGCTCCGGGTGCGGGAATTGACTGCTGCATTAAAGATCTTTTGGTGGAGTCGTTGTCTCTTTTGCACAGTCCCCATTTCTAATCTCAATTTTATGTCAACACATATATTTTGATTGATATCTATGCTGATAATAATATAAGTTATTTTGTTCACAATGCATTTCTTGTTTCAACATACACAAAAGCTCAAGTTTCTCGGTACAAAAAATGTCTATAAAAAAAACAACGCACATCAATGTCTAGTTTAAACGTGTAGTTTTGGTATGCCATATTAAAAAGTAAATAGAAAAAACTCCGAGGAAATTTCTATCGTAAAGTACTTTATCAAATGGCAAAATCAAACAACAAACGAATGGACAACAACTGTCATATTTCTACTTCGTACAGTCATTTTCAAATGTAGAAAATGGTGGATTACACCTGGTTGTTTAGCGGCGCTTAACCTCTCGCTTAAATGACAGCATCAAGTTCCGTTATATTTACAACGATTCGTAAACAAAACAGACATAATAAAACAAAGGCAAAATATGGGTACAAACTCTTCATGTCTCACAATCATACACATCCATGACCATTGCTGGTTGCAGATGTTGTATTTTATAGGATCCAGCAGTATAACAATTTTATTCTGGAAAAAATCAAATGTAGTTAATCCCAAGCCTTAAAAGTAAATCATAAACATACTGCAATGCAAGATGCCCGACTTGTTTTACTTCAATTTTACATAGACATAAACAATGTTATATACATTATATACATAAGCTGAATATATGTAACTATTAGTTTGCATAATTTTAGATTGAGAATTTTTTTTAACAAGCATACATACATGACAAGGCTCAGCACAAGGTTAAATATAAGAGAACGCGTATTTACGTTTAAAAAATGGATATAAACAATATATTTATATCCAAGATGAGATGAAATCAACCTAGCCTTACTATCACGAAGACGACAATAAAGTTGTGTATATCAATAAAGATATTATAAAAATAGTTTTAAAAGTGACAAGAGAGCTCTTGGTCCTTGTTGAGACAGTCGTTAATGAGTGCAGTCTAAATTGGCTGATTTATTGAGGCAATTAAGATTTAATTTACTATAATGCCAAATTATTTTTAAACTTGAAAGATGCAATTACTAGTATCGATTTTGTTTGAAAATTGACATCTTTTCCCTAGTTCATTTTTTGCATACAACTCCTTTTTCCAAATTGTAATATAACCCTTTTATAAGCACTTACATGGTTGTTCTCCGTTGACCAGACAACGCTTTTTCTTCAATCTTCTGAGTTTTGTGTGAATATATTCCACTATGGCTGTTTTTCAAAGCTTTTTTAATTTTTTATTGTGAATTTTTAATGCCATGGTCATTGATGCACTGGTGATTTAAAAAGAAGTAGTGTATTTATCTATTTACTTATATGTAATTTAAGTATTGTTTATACAAACAGAAAAGTCATTTCAGTTTTTAAGTAATTAATTTTATGATAAAGATGCTGACATCATGGATGAATTAATTAACATACACAGACCACTTGTTATCTTGAGGTTAATTTGTCTAACATTTCACACTTTGAAGTTACAACTGGAATCTCACTAGGAGGCACACTAATCTTGTCTTAATCAGATACATGTCACAAACAATCACTGTGGGAGAGGAAACAGAATATGATACCAGATCTATTTAATAATGATTACACAATAATAGTATATTATTTGAGGGTCAGTAGGTCAGTCTCCTCCCCTGGATGATAGAGGTACTCAATCTGTGTGTAAAGCCAATTGCATGGTCTTTGTATAATCAGTTTCTTGGTTCATAGCAGCCTGACTAGTTGATGGAGTTTTACAGTGCTATTATTCAATTTATTCACTGGACTTCATTTGTTTTTTAACTTTTACCATTATTATGTCACAATCTGGCTGCATTATTTTCAACTGCTACTATACTAATTTTAGATATCTACTTCTTGCGATATGAACTATCATGTTTATTACACCTTTGTGTCTTATTTACTTATACACAGCTGAGTTTATATTGTTTGTAAACTCGTGTAGTTTTCATGTGAAGTTTATAACCATGTTACTGTGCTAGAGAGTATTATGTGATCGAGCAGGATCTATTCATCATCAGATCCTTATATATTTGTGACCAGACAGAGATTTCCATGAGTGTTATATATTGAAGTGGCTCAAGTTACATTCTACACAACTGTTCTAGGCAAGTATATTTGTTTGAACTTTTATTTCTTATATACAGATGTATGGTGCTTGGAGTTTTCTTTGCATTATTATTATTATCTGGAGGCAATTTAGAGACGAGCTTGAACAAATATTCACTTCTGTAATTTAAATATTATTCAGAAACAGCCACTTGGAATTTTACTTATCCTGATTTTTTTTTTTTTTTTTTTTTTTGATTTTTTGGATTAGTATATTGTGATCAATGCTTTATTTTATTTTTATTTCTTTTTTTTTATATTATTTTTACTTGCTGTCACCATATATACCCTGCCTTCATGCATTCTGAAAATAATTATTTAGTAGTTTCATGATCTTAGATGGATAAGATATAAGATACTTTTACATAAAATGTTTTAGTATATTTTATTTCAGTTTTTGAATTATTCTAAATAAGTCAAACTGTTATTTTCTTGTTATACAGTTTACATTTATAGAATTATTACATAAGTACAGCTTTTGATATTGCCTATTACTGACACCTTTCTTCATTTCTTATATTGCATATTTAACACTGAGGAAATGGAGACATAGACACATCCTGTATGCCCTTTGGTTTCATCAGATTACAACAAAGGATTAGACATTATCAACATGATCAGTTCTTCATTTTACTTTGGATGTGGCATTAGAGCTTGACTTACTTAGCATGGACATACTTCCACTCTTGTTTTAAACTTTACATTTATTCAACTGTACCTCAGTCTAACCTACATATTATACAGAGCATGAACATTGCCAGTATTCTTATCATAGTACTACCAACTCATGTGGTTTAAAGCACATTCAGCAACTAGTTCTCACTTTTATCAAGTTCAGAATGATCCCATGTTTTCAAACAGGATTACATTACAGACATGGCAGATATTCAACTTTGAAATGAGACTTAATGCATTTCAACATGGACATAAGTGTATATATCAGTTCCTTTATTTGTGTGGACATATTATTTCTCCAACCTTTCAATGAGATCATGTAGCACATTAGCTATTGACTAGAAGGCAGTAGTACAGCCTCATCAGTGCCCGTGCAAACATTCCAGAAGTATGTTACTGATTGTGAACCAAAACTAAAACCTACTCCGTAATTGTGATGTATCATAAGGACAAACTACAGCCTCATCAGTGCCCAAGCAGTCTAGAAGTATATTGTAGCGAACCTTATTGTAACCTACTCCATAACTCGGGATGTAGCTATTCCAGCAACTTGAATTCTTAAATTTGGACAACATACACTTTTTAGATAGACCACTTTACATTATAATATGTCAAAACCAAGGATCTATACAGTTTTCCTATTTATTTAAGATATTATAGAGATTGTTTATATCGTCTTATTGATGTTAAAGATATTTATACTATGGGATATAGTGATATTTTCTGTAGAGTATAATGTATTTTAAACTTTTATTTACTCACAAAATGTTAAATTACAGATGGAAGTATATATAGCTTTAATACTACGTATACTCTAGAATCTAACAGTACTTTATAGCTGTGAAATATGACTCACCTCGTAAAAAATGATTAAATATATAACTGCATATACTAATAACATCGTATTCAATGATGAGAATTTTTACGACCCAAAAGTATTATTTTATAATTGCCTTAACTGAACAGAGTGGCATTTTCTTCACAAATTTGTTTAGGAAAATTTATCATGTTTGAATTATGGATTTATAGTTCTCATGCCTGTATGGTAATGTACTAGCACAGAGATATCCCCAAGCATACCTTGCATACAAACACCTACGATGAGACGCCATGTCTCACTCTTCGTGGAGAATCATCGCTCCACATTCCCTAAACTAGCAGATTGTTATACAGGCAGTTTATCCCCCACTCTGAATTGAAAACTGAATGCATTTCTTATAAGGTTCAAATCTAATCAACCATTTGGTGCAGCTGACTGATACTGACACAATCTATCATTGAAGCATTCTCATCATTGATATCTGAATATAATTTTTTATAGCATTCTCATCATTGAATATACTGAGTATGGTTTTTATAGCATTCTCTTCATTGAATATACTGACTATCGTTTGTATATCATTCTCATCATTGAATATACTGAATATGGTAGTATAAACATGTTTGAATCTTTAAACATATAAAATTTTGAATTAATCTTGTTTGGATACTGGATTGCATTTTTGTATAGCATTTTTTTTAAATTGGAATACTGAATATCATTTTTTATAACATTTTCAAATTTGGGATACTGAATTCTATGTTAATAGCTTAATGTTTCGAATACTGGATACCATTGTTTATAAAATTATCATGTTTATTTCCTAACAAGTATGCAGTTTTGTTAAGAAATTTTGATCATTAAACTCTAATCTTTAAATACTAAATATCATTAGTAATACATGTAGTAACATTATTATGAATCAGTATGTAACATATATTTTCATTATTTTTTTTTTATTTTTCTCATGACTTTATTGAAGGTGAATAATCCAAACTCCTAAATCCTTGGGGGCACTCATCTGTTTCCATATGAGTTTTTGGACCTTAATGGAATTTTATCACTGGTCATTTCTAAAATTTCAATCATCCCCAAGCATTTCGGGGACACATTTTATCAAATGTATTCCAGTGCCAGTTTGATAGACCCCTGCTACTTCACGAGTACATGGGCTATCCCCCAGGCAGATCCTTGCACTACCTGGCTGCCGATGAGACGCCTATTTCATCACCTAAGTGGAGAACCCTCGCTTCACATTCCCCGGCTGGCGCATTGTCGGGCAGGCAGGTTCTTCCTTACACTGAAGGTTGCAAGCTGACTTGCTCAGGCAGGAACTCAAAATTGCGTTTGTATTTGTATGCTGAGTGTTTCTCAAGGGCCAAAATTAAATGATTTTTTAATAAATATTATTATTATTCTAACTGTCTTTATGCTTTAAGCCAGTATGATTTGCTGAGACTATGTTTTGGTTTACACACAGAAACCCTTATATTTGCCTTGGTTGCAGTTTGTTTTGGAGCAGTTATTTGGTCTTTTTTGCTCATTTATGTGGGCTAGCTATCATATTGCCATGCTGACTTTATTGAGATTTGCTATATCAAGATCCCTCAACAGTTACAAAAACAAAGATTACACAAACAAAAGATTACACAACCTCCTACTGAAACCACAGAAATAATATTTCCATATGAGACCACAAGAAATATATAATAAGAGTCTACAAGAAAATACAATAGAACACTACAAGAAAATACAATATGAGATAGCCGGATACAAACACCTTTGAAGTTTGTATAAACTTTTGGCATATTTTTTTTAGTGAATTTGGAACTTTAGATAACATGGATAACGAATATTCTTAAATGGATATGAACTTATATTAAACTGATACGTAATATTGGGAACTTCGAAAGTGATTGGAAATATCTATTAAACAGAAATGTTATCAATGTGCATTGTTTTCTTATTTTAGCATATCTTTAAATCGAGGCGTTACACATCCCTGATCGTTGTTATTTTTTGTATTGGAAAATTACATGTTATATAAAACGTTAAGTATCTAAGGAGTATTTATATCTTCATTGTTTTCCATAATAATATTAATTATCTTGCGCAATCTGTATATATGGCAATATAAAACCGTTGACAACGCTTTTATAATAATATTTCCGTCTATATGAACTTTAAAAAATTGTATAAATGTATGTAGGGGCATTATAAAATTTCTTTATCATTCAGAAAACACGTATTGACGTCAATTAAGTTAAGTAAATAACTGCTATAATTCACTTTTTTATTCTGTTGTGTAACTACTAGTATTTGAAACTTGAACCGAACAAGCATTCATTCGTTTATCAACTACTTCGTTACAAAAATCAATATAATTATTATATTACTTTTTTCAGTCTTAAAATTCTAAAAATATTTTCATAGATGTGTGTTAGATAAATATTGAAGCATTTAAACGACTATGCATTGTACCTGTGTTTTGGCATTGAGGAATATTGTTCGATTTTGATTTGAAGTCATTGATCAAAACTTTCTTTTTTTAATTGTTTTCTCGATAAAATGAACACACTGTGTTTTTTTTTTTTTCTCTAATTTTATGAATTGTATTACATGACCAAAATTCTCAGTTTACCTTTTAAGAAGGTATTGCTCTTTAAAGTATTTTTTTTAACTTTTTGTTGTAAAGTTTCAAATTTACCAATCTGGAAATACAACAGCCTTTTTATTTTGCAGAATTGCGTTGTGTAAATTATGTCAAAACGATTATCGTTCTGAAGTACTACACATTATGTAAATTATATGCTAGTGATATGTCTTTGTTTTACTAAAGCAGAAAATGCAACAAAAAGTTATGAGGAGGACATATTAAAAGTTACACTTCGTAAATTTTACGAACACCATCACAAATTGGTTGATCCATACGATGTATTTTACCACGGGTTAGATTGTGGCTTGTCATAACGTCTTCTGATCTTTTTATTACCGAACGGGACTTATTGCCGATTGTGACTTTTTTGTCTGTGAATTCGCATTGCTCATTTATTAAGTTTTTATGTTATATTTGTTTTTGTCTTCGAATTTCGTCGATTGTCTTAACGTTTGAAGTTTGAATCTTATTTTTTCTGTTGCATTCGTGTGTTATGTTAAAAATAATTCATCATCCAGTTCATGTATTAGATTTTAGTTTTGATCAAAGAAATTTACACGATATATTTGCTTTACAGTTTGATCAGAAGAAACACCGACACAGCTAGATAATACATTTTTTTTTATCTAAGTACTGCTACAATTTGATATTGATTAGTCTAGTAATTTTCAGTGTTATTAATAAATGTTCATAAGTCATACACATCTAATCTTGAAATTCATCCAATTTCTTTCTTAATATTCGGAACTCGGTTTTAAAATTTCAAATGTGACGTCACTTTAGGCTTTGCACTTGCTTTGTCTAACACGGCTGTGTATTCGTTTTTTTTTCTGTAGATAGTCACCACTGCAGTTTAAGCGTGGATATCTATTTTATAGTCATTATATAAAAGGAGTAGGTCCGGTACGACCATTATTTGGCCTCAAAATATAGCAGTTTTAACAAAATTGTTGAAATGTAAACTTCTAGCTATTTATTGGATAGAAGAATGGTTCTGCTACATAAATATGTGCTGTTTTTGACTATACAATGCACATATATCGGGTACTAGCATCATAAAGACATGATCAATTACTGAAATATTCACAATTTTGCATTTTAGTTAAATTTTTGACGGTATTAGTCTTTAACGAAAGTGGCCGCATTTGTGTTCATTCATGATATTGAAATTGAAACTGTATTTGGTGATAATACATAACATATATAAAGGTTGAGGATTAACACGGATGCGGCCACTTTCATTTTTCACAAAAAAGATCTAAAAATTAACAATTTTTGGCATGTTTGATAGATTTTTCATATTTAAGCTTGATTCGTAGCGTTTTTTATGACAAAATCAGTTAAAATCTTTCATATTATATAATTAAATCTTGAAATAAACACTAAAGTGTTCAAAAAGTGTCCAAAATCTTTCGTCAGATGAACCCGAAATTTGAGGCTAAAACCGGCCCTTACCGGACCTACTCCTTCACTGTTTACAAACGTATGAGTTATTTTTTAAAAATAATATGGATGTTCTTGTCCCATTCGGATAATCATGGCCGTATTTGTCAATTCTTTTTGAAACTGTTGGTCCTCAGTGATATTCAATTTGTACTTGTTTTGGCTTTCAAACTTTTTTCATCTGAAAGCATCTGTAAGTTTAGTGTGGAGAAAGCGCACATCTTGCGTATTAAACTTTTTTACCTGGTACCTTTTGTTGGCTATTACTCGTTTGTTTCCCTGTCCTTTATTTTCTCCCATTTATTTTTGTACTCCTGTCATGTAATGTTGTTATTTGAATGCTATAATTATCATTGCAATTAAAGCGGGAGGTTTAACATGCCACCAAACCAGGTCAACCCAGCAGTTTTTTTTCTTCAAATGCCTTTGACTCAGTCAGAAAAATGGCCATTGATTATTATAGTTCGTTTCTGTGTGCGTTACATTTTAATGTTGTGTTTCTGTTGTGGCGTAGTTCTACTATATGTAATACGTTTCCCTTAGTTTTAATTTTGTAACCCAGATTTGTTTTTTTCTATATCTATTTATGAAATTCGAACAGCGGCATACTGCTTTTGCCTTTCTTTACATTACTTTTAAAAAGTTATAATACATTTCTATTATAGAAATATCATATTTTGACTTAAAATGGAAAATGTTGCACAGAGGTCTTGTTATGTTAGAATTACTGACTCAACAACACCTGCACATTTTGCTAAGCGCTGGAAAAAACACGACAAAGGAAAGATAACTGTTTACGACATGTATCTAACTCATCTGCCGATTACTGTGCATCAGTTTCTTGACAAAACAAACTGTTCAGAGTCTGAATTGACCAGTTTTTGTGATTGACCAGTAAAATCGAGCACACATTTTATTCGACTAGTCTCGACATTGTCTCGACTGGACTTAACTGTACTTAAGTGTACTCGACTAGGTCTCGACTTTACTTAATTAGTCTGAAATGGTCTTGACCAAGGCTCGACTTGTCTCGACCTGTCTTGACTAGTCTCGACTCAGTTTGAACCAGTCTCGACCTGTCTCGACTAGTCTCGACTCAGTCTGAACCAGTCTCGACCTGTCTCGACTAGTCTTGATCTTCAAATTTAGTTTTGACTGGTATAAAGAAGCCCATCTAACTAAATTAAATATTTATCTTACAAACTTCAAGCTTATTAGGTAGTTTGATTACTGGCTGTGAAATAATTTTTTTTTTTTTTTTACAATAGGTAAAAATAAAAATTATTATATAAATTCAGATAGGCATCTTTAAATCTTCTAATAACTTTTTCAAATCAACTTAGATTTTCATCAAACTATGCACCTATCTAAGATATATATCAAGCTTACTGAATCCCATTTCATTTACTTTTTTGTTGTAAAGCTAAAAAAATTAAGAATTAAAGTCATCTCGTAAAAAAAGCTAGGAATTGCAATTTGGACAAAATAGAGATAGGCATATTTAATTTTTTTAATAACTTTTTCAAAATCACTTGGATTTCCATCAAACTTTGCAGCTATCTTAGATATATATCAAGCTTATTGAATCCCATTTCATTTACTTTTTTGTTGTATTGCTGTAAAATTTAAGAATTAAAGTCATCTCAGTAAAAAAAGCTAGGATTTGCAATTTGGACAAAATAGAGATAGGCATCTTTAATTTTTTTTAATAACTTTTTCAAATCAACTTGGATTGTCATCAAACTATGCAGCTTTCTTAGATATATATCAAGCTTACTGAATCCTATTTCATTTACTTTTTTGTTGTATTGCTGTAAAATTTAAGAATTAAAGAAATGTTGGTAAAAAAAGCTAGGATTTGCAATTCAGACAAAATAGAGATAGTACACTTTAAATTTTCTAACATCTTTTTCAAAATAACTTGGATTTTCATCAAACTATGCAGCTATCTTAGATATATATCAAGCTTACTGAATCCCATTTCATTTACTTTTTTGTTGTATTGCTGTAAAATTAAAGAATTAAAGTCATCTCGGTAAAAAAAGCTAGGATTTGTAATTCAGACAAAATAGAGATAGGCATCTTTAATTTTTTTAACAACTTTTTCAAATCAACTTGGATTGTCATCAAACTATGCCGCTATCTTAAATGTATATCAAGATTACTGAATCCCATTTCATTTACTTTTTTGTTGTACTGTTGTAAAATTTAAGAATTAAAGTAATGTTGGTAAAAAAAGCTAGAATTTGCAATTCGGCCAAAATAGAGATAGTACACTTCATTTGTTTTTATAACTTTTTCAAATCAACTTGGATTTTGATCAAACTAGGCAGCTATCTTAGATACATATCAAGATTCTTGAATCCCAGGTTATTTAGATTTTAGTTGTATTGCTGTAAGATTTAAGAATCAACGTATTCTAGGTAAAAAAGCTAGGATTTGCAGTTTTGACAAAATAGAGATAGTACACTTTAATTTTTTCATAACTTTTTGAAATCAACTTAGATTTTCAAACTCTATAACTATCTTTGCAATATTCTTGCTAAATATCTTACTAAACCATAAGTTGTTATTTAGTTTGGTGTATTTCTGTCAAATTTAAGAATTTGATTAATCTACATGTAGGTCAAAAAGCTTTGATATACGAAATATACCTTTCTTTAAATAAAAATATTAAATTTTTGTTTTAACAAAAAAAAGGTGTCTTTTTTAAGATTTCATATCTTTTTTCAAATCAGCTTAAACAAAATAAACCCCTTTTTTGTAGTAAAACAAAAAATTAATATCATGAACTTTCATAACAATCCTTGAAAACCTTTTGAAAAAAGAAATGTGTTCCAAAGTTACTGTAAAAATTTATTTTAATCAAATCTTAAAATCTTTTTTGTCAAATTTAATGACATGGCACTATACAATATGGTTTAATTACATCAGTACACCTGAGTTTTACAGGTAAAAAGAAAGCCCTACTTTTCTTAAACTCGTGTATTACTTATATAGAGAATTAAAAAAGCCTTGCGATTTAGATTTAACAGGATGTTGCAACTTTGAATAAATGTTATTTAGAATTTAAAACTCTCTGGTAGATGTGATCTTTTTAATAAGTTTGCCCCAAGCAGAAGATATTGCCTTATAAATCACCACAAATTAGAAGAACTATTTGAATAATTTCTTTAATTTTTCTTTGCTTTTTGATATATTTATAGGATATATATATCAAAAGGAATAAAACATTAAAGGAATTATATAACTAATATACTTTTTCCAAAATTATGAGGAAAGATATATATCTAATATTGTAGCTTTTTGACCTACATGTAGACTAATTAAATTCTTAAATTTGACAGCAATTCAACAAAAAACAAAATAACCTGGGATTTAGTAACCTTGATATATATCTAAGATAGCTGCATAGTGATGAAAGTCCAAGTTATTTTGAAAAAGTTATTAGAAAATTTAAAGTGTACTATCTCTATTTTGTCCGAATTGCAAATCCTAGCTTTTTTTACCAACATTTCTTTAATTCTTAAATTTTACAGCAATACAATAAAAAAAGTAAATGAAATAGGACTCAGTAAGCTTGATATATATCTAAGATAGCTGCATAGTTTGATGACAATCCAAGTTGATTTGAAAAAGTTATTAAAAAAATTAATGATGCCTATCCCTATTTTGTCTGAATTGCAAATCCTAGCTTTTTCTTACAGAGATGACTTTAATTCTTAAATTTTACAGCAATACAACAAAAAAGTAAATGAAATGGGATTCAATAAGCTTGATATATATCTTAGATAGCTGCATAGTTTGATGAAAATCCAAGTGATTTTGAAAAAGTTATTAGAAAATTTAAAGTGTACTATCTCTATTTTGTCCGAAATTGCAATTCCTAGCTTTTTTTACTGAGATGACTTTAATTCTTAAATTTTACAGCAATACGATAAAAAAGTAAATGAAATGGGATTCAGTAAGCTTGATATATATCTAAGATAGCTGCATAGTTTGATGACAATCCAAGTTGATTTGAAAAAGTTATTAAAAAGTTAAAGATGCCTATCTTTATTTTGTCCAAATTGCAAATCCTAGCTTTTTTCACTGAGATGACTTTAATTCTTAAATTTTACAGCAGTACAACAAAAAAGTAAATGAAATGGGATTCAGTAAGCTAGATATATATCTAAGATAGCTGCATAGTTTGATTGAAATCCAAGTGATTTTGAAAAAGTTATTAAAAAAATTAAAGATGCCCATCTCTATTTTGTCTGAATTGCAAATCCTAGCTTTTTTTACCGAGATGACTTTAATTCTTAAATTTCATAGCTATACAACAAAAAAGTAAATGAAATGGGATTCAGTAAGCTTGATATATATCTTAGATAGGTGCATAGTTTGATGAAAATCCAAGTTGATTTGAAAAAGTTATTAGAAAATTTAAAGATGCCTATCTGAATTTATATAATAATTTTTATTTTTACCTATTGTAATTTTTTTTTAATTTTATTTCACAGTCAGTAATCAAACTACCTAATAAGCTTGAATTTTGTAAGATCAATATTTAATTTAGTTAGATGGGCTTCTTTATACCAGTCAAAACTAAATTTGAAGGTCAAGACTAGTCGAGACAGGTCGAAACTTGTTCAGACTGAGTCGAGACTAGTCGAGACAGGTCGAGACAAGTCGAGCCTTGGTCAAGACCATTTCAGACTAATTAAGTAAAGTCGAGACCTAGTCGAGTACACTTAAGTACAGTTAAGTCCAGTCGAGACAATGTCGAGACTAGTCGAGTAAAATGTGTGCTCGATTTTACTGGTCGAGCACAAAAACTGGTCAATTCAGACTCTGAGCAGTTTGTAGTGTGAAGTACAACACTTATGAGTTATGTTTTTTCACGTCTAATACTTGCAAAGTGAAGGATACATTCTCAAACTTCCGGGTTACATCTGATATTGTTAATATCCACCGAAATATGTTTAGTAGTCTCAAGATATATGTCATATGGAAGGCAATATGTGGTACTTTTTTAAATATGGATTCTGGACTTATCAGACACATCAATGCTATAAACAACTAGATTTGCTATTGCAAGCAATTGTGGAGGATTTCACCTCGTACTGGACATTGTCACGAAACTATCAATAATTTTTAGTGTATAAACGTCAAAGAGGTGAACAATGTGTTTTTTGCCATTTCCATGACAACGGCGGCCATTCTAAAAATTTCAAAAACAGATGACATTTCAATGTTGGCCGTTATTTGTTTTATGTTTTAAAGTAAGATATCATATATGTAGTAATGTGTTATAGATGAAATGCGTGTTCAGTAAAAAAAAAACCGGATTGATGGCTAGAGACAAATATAATACATATACAGGGCGAAACATGATAATGTGATATGACTATCACTTTTTTGTACTGGACCTAGTTCACACGAAGATCACGGCACATTCTCTTTCTACTAAATGATGCGTGTTAAGCAGAGAAACAATACATCACTGATGAGTTTTTTGTAGGAGAAACGCGCGTCTGGTGTAAATACGAAATTAAGTCCTGGTACCTATGATTAGTTTATATACATACGCATTTAAAAGTTTGCTGGAGAATAAAGCAACAGCCTCTCGCACTTGAGGCGTACACGGACCACGGAGGCAGTTATTTAAAAAAAAAAGAACTCTACCGTATATTGTTTGTATTCCAGAAAAAAAAACCAGAATGATTATTTAACAATTTTATACAGATACATATGTGTAACTGCTTGCTAGTTTTGACCATAACTTGATGGAAAAAAGATATTGAAATATTCAATAATTTAAGGCAAAATGTGTTATTTGACAAATTTTACTTGAAATCATTACTAAGCAGTAACTGACAAACTTTGACAGAATGTTATATGCACCATATATTGTCATACATAATACTTTCATGGTAAGACTGACAAACTAATAAGCAAAGAAAAGAAAATGTTAAAAAGGGAGGGCATAAGGAAATGCAGTAGGATTGTCAATAAGACGACACTATTACACAGTCAATATGAAACGGAAATTATAATTTTACATGTTAAGTAAATGTATATTCTTCAAGAATAGAAAAACATCCCTACTGTATAGCAAGATATAAAATACCTTTACATTAACAAAATGCAAATCAAAACAAACGAAAAACAAAACCCCAAGTGTATGATGTATAACAAAACCGGCACTCTTAGTGATGAAAATGTTGTTATTTATTAAAATATAATAAAAAAGATCTATTTTGTGATATTTTGCGTTTGTCGTGTCTCTTTTTCTTCCCTTCTTGATTTTTGAATCTTGAACTTTTACAAACAAATATTTCGAAAGAATATTTATCGGAATGTATTTCAACTTTGTTTTTTCATTGTACGCTTAAAAACTATATATCGTTAAAATCAACTATAAAATATAATATCGCTTTCGAAAACTAGACAAATTATATGTTGGCATTTTTTTGGGGACTTTGTTTCAAGCTGATGAAGACATCTTGCCTCATCATTAAACGCTACTTTTATATAATTTTTTGGCCTTTGCCCCAAAATATACAAGCTTGACAATACTAAATCTATTCACATAAATTTACAAGTAAATTATGAAAACAATAAAATAAATTTTTTGTCTTTCAAATAGACTATGCGATATGGGCTTTGTTCACTGCTAAATACCATACGGTGACAAAAAGTTGTTAATTAACGTGTCATTTAGTCTCCTGGTGAGAGTTGTCTCAATGCTAATTATTCCACATCGATCTTATATCCATTTCACAAAGACCACACAATACACAAGGCCAAGTAAAGACAAGTTTGACAAACTCCCGGTCGTTGGGGGAATTAACAAAAATGAATATATAACATACCATCACACATGCGAAGACAAAACAAAATATCCCTAAAAAATAAAGCCCAATTAATAATGGAAATAAAACGCAAAGTATTGCAAATTTGACCTTGCTTTCCTCGAACAATGTAAAACAAACACTTTCTTTCCATCTAGAAAAAAAATCACTCGTCTTGAGTTTATATTCCTTTTCGCAGCACGATATAGCAGCACACATAATGAGAGTCTTCTGCAAAATTGCAATATTCTCTAAATCTAAAAATAAACAAACAAAGAGTTACTCTAAGATGTATGATAATATGTTTTGTTTAACCGAACTTATTCTATCTAAAATAAATAGAAGAATTAACAAAAATACGTAACTTCTATGTAAAAAAAGAGAGGAATTCCATTTAATTAACACTTTAAAATCTCATGCATCTTTAAAAATTTTACTTACCTCAAACAATTGTTTAAAATATACTTACATGTTAGAGTAAATTGAATTTTGTCAATTTGTCTCGTCAATAAATCAATGGTTGCTACTACATTTTGTTCATCGATGCTGGTTATCTGATAAAAGAGGGACACACAATATCGTTATTTAAAACCATGTACACAACTTCAGATATAACTTTAATTGAATGCAGTCTTGAATTCACGAGAAATAAAACATTTTCGTTTTTCTTTGTTAATTTGACTGATTGATTGATTGGCGTGTAATGCTATTTTCAGCTCTATTTTTCTCTATATCGTAGAGGCTAGTTTTTATAAATGGAGAGAACCAAACAAGTTTCGTCGGAAAACTGACAGCCATAATCAATTAAGTTTGAAGTCAAGCATACTTGCAGTAAACTTGTGATACAGTAGTTCTGTCAACGTATATTTGTTCCACCTAACAGAAGTTCCAGTGGAAACTTTGTTATAAACAATGTCATAATACCTGTACCTGTCGGAACAAATATTCTATACTATTTATTCCGTTAGGAACATCTACTGTAATATTTATTCCTGTGGAAATAACATTCCAGAATAGTTTTTCCATTTGGAACTTATATGATGAAGGAACTTCTATTCCGTGACAGTTCGACTACTTAAACCTCTAGGACACAGGGGGCTCTTCTTTCAGTTTGTTTACCTTTGAGTACAACTTATGTAATATTTGAAAACAATCTATAAGAAGAATATTTATCATCCGATTTCTTTCAATTAAAAGTGTGCAAATGATTGACAAACAAAACAAACTATAAGAATGACTAATTGTCATGTTTTCAATACTCACATTAATTCTAAATCCAGATGGTTTCTTGTCAATCTTTAGCAAAAATAGTAAATTACGACTTCCAGAGGATATCTCATATTCTGTTTTGCATCTAAACAGCCTGAGTTTTGATATGACATTTAATATGAAATGAAAAAATACAACAAATTAATGTTAATGAACAATTGAAAAGCCTTTGCTTTTTTATTGATAGCCTTCTTAGTTAAAAACATATGGTTGCCATAATCTGATAATGACCTTTATGTCCATAAAAAGCGGTTTTTAAGGAAAACTCATTCCTTAGGATATAACTATCATTTCTTATACCAGAAATGTCATACTCATATTATTCATAGCCTTCAAAAATAAAAATAAAACATATGGTCGATAAGATTTTTTTATATCGATGCTACAGACCTTGACCTGTGATCTTGACATTACTTTGTAGATCATATTATGCTGAACATTTTTTGCTATTCAAATTTTCTTTCTCTCTCTAACCTTTATGAGTGCAAAACATCTTCATTTCGGACCCCGTAAAACAGTTTTGGTTTTTGATAACAAGCTAAGGACAAAATCACTTTCTGAGGGTTAACGTAACGGTACCCAAATTACACCGAGTACCCAAATTACACTAATTTAGCAAATATAGCAGTAGACATCTTACAAGATTTCCTAGCGACTAAACGATTTGTGTATTTCTTGATTTAACACTATGCACATCATTCAACATAGGTAAAAATATTTAGATATGCACAACACGTTCACAGTTTTTATCAATAGATAAAGTGTTTACTGAGCAAGAAAAATGTTGCCATGCGACGTTATCAAAACGTCATCTTTTTTTAAATGATCAAAGACATTATGTTACAAGTATTCATTTAAAAAAAAAGAAAAGTAAGCACGAAAATCTTTGAAGAAATTAAACAAAAGCTCTGTTATTAGACTTTTGACGATGCGAATTTAAGCATGGAAGCAATTTGGGTACTCCTTATTTCACAATTATTAATGGATTGAAGGTCCGTTTAGATTAATTTTTCTATGATTCCATATGATTCCTTATGGATTAAAAATCAAATTGCTGTAAATATACAATAAAGAAGGATACGGCTACAAAATAAACACAGAATGGACTTTGTTGTCTTTGTCATAAAAAACGTAGGTAAAAAAACTGTCAAAATAGGTGCAATTTGGGTACCGTCACATTACACTTTGACATATATTAAATGTGTAGTTGAATCAGCTGTAAGAAATAGATTCCCTATTTCCAAGTTTTAAAATCAAGTCTGTGGTATACAATAAACATTGAAATAACCCTTTTCATGCCATACCCAACTATAACAGTCCTATTCAGGACCGATAACTCTGTCGATAAATATTGTCGGGTATACAATGTTGATGAAATCAGAGCAATTGTATTATATGTCTCTGTTGAAATGTATATTTAACATTTTTTTAAAACAAGTTTAAATCTATATCGATGTATTGAATGCCTGGATTTTGCCTAAAATATTGAATAAAAAAATAAATAATAAATTGATATTCAAAGAATTCTCGTTTAATTTTCTACGAAATAAACAAAATCCATTTATATTAAAATTTGAATCAAAATATTTCTTTAACATAATTATAGAAACATAAATATTAATTTGATTATCTCTAAAGCAAACACATTTTTTTAAAGATTTTTTTTATAATATTCGTATTTTCTTTATAAAGTTTATTATGATACATACTTCTAATTTGACACGGGGAAGAGAAGATATTTATTTGTCCAGATATAAAAACTTTTGTATATCACAAAATTTAAACTCTGGTAATACATGTATACACAGGACCAGGCTGTTTAATGTCACCTGGTTGCTTTTGGTTTGCACGTCTTCCTGACAATATATTGTTATGTAACATTATATCCGAAGTCAGAGTTCACCTGTTCGTCAAGTGATGAGATTTTGAAGGTATAGAATATTTATCTATAATAATTGTTGGAATTTTTTTTCTCTCTTGGGACGTAAATATTTTTTTGTTCTTATAAGGAACGTATAAAAAAAATATATATTTCTAAAGAAAGATATATTATACAGAAAACAGGAAAAACACCTTAAAACAAAGAAGAGAAAAAATATTATAAATATTATTGTTAACTATTTTCTGGTAACAGAGTATATCCTGTCAAAATAAAATGTTACACGTGTCACACTTAAAATAATATTTTTTTTATCAAGAAATTTTTTGAAATCAATCCAATCAAAATATCACCAAAGAAATTCACAGAAACATCAGAGATTCTACATGAAAAATTTAATTTAATCAAGGAAAGTCTTACTATACAAATCCTTGATTTGATGCAACATTTCCATATACATCATCCGCCATTTTGAAAAATCCCGAAATATTCACTTTTTCAAATCGATTTTTGACCGAAATTGCCCAGATATTAAACTGTTTTAGTAGTATTTTTTGCAAGATACATGTTTGAATATACTTAATCCAGCCCGGAATGCGGTTCGATAAAATTGCTCCCCAAGTTTATTTCGCTCTCCTGTCAATTCATGTAATTTCGCTACCTCCAAAGGTAGACGCTACAACGATGGGTGTCGTCAAGAAAGGTACAATTAAAGGAATCAGCTATGAATTAGACGATCACCATTGGTATAGGTGAGTTGTTTAATAGTTGTTGTATTGGGATAAATGCATGTTTTGGATTAATTCATAATCAGGAATAGCTGGGAAGGAAAGAAACGTGTTGCTACGTGAACCCGGAAAGGCCGGGACGAATTTCAAAAAAAATTCTAGAGACGATCATTCTGAGTGTGCCACCTACACATTCAAACGTGTGCACAAGCACAGTATTCCCTATCTATGTAATGTGATTTCATAATTATGTGATATAGAGCAAAAAAAGGTAGCAGTTTTTTGTGTCGTGTTGTTAAGCATTTCTAGGGGATATAATGTTACTTTTCACGGTGTGTTTAATAGGTTTGTTACATTGTAACATTATATAATACACAATCATAAAGTGGATTAAAATTGCCTGTCACACTCTATTAACTGAATTTCAATTATTCTATTTACCGTAGTGCTAGTATATAAGACTTCGGAGGTTCATGTCACTAATATTCAACGTTTTTATATCGGATTTTTTTTACTATTGTTATTGAACGGTTCATGGTAAAAAATAAAAAAAAAAACGATAAAACTGTTGAATGTAAATGACATGAACCTCAGAAGTCTTATATATTGTCCTTTTATATAAGAGTGGATGTTCATATCATTTACATTCAACATTTTTTATCGAATTTTGTTTACTTTCAATGTTGAACGGTTCAACGGTTCAACATTGGTAGTTAAAAAAAATCCGATTGCTTAGCTTTAGTCGGAAAAATTTGTTTGATTAAACATAGGGAATCACTAAAGCATGTCTGGAGCGAGCTCTCCTAAGCTCCGTCCTAATTCTCGATCCGACACAGAATATTGGTTTGAACAGTGCGATGAAAGTAAATGTATATAAAAAAAATAATTAATGAAAGTCTTGGTGCTGCTTATTTACATACGGGAACGAAAATTTAACATTCAAATTGCGAAAATATCGTCTGATCCAAAATTCTTTCGAAAAAATATTTTTGCATGTCAGGCAAAATTTAAAATCAAAAAGAATATTATGAATTCTGATCTCCAAAACATTATAGTGTTAAGTTTTAAAAGAAAACAAATATTTATTTGATGGAGGCGGACGATAAATGTTCGCGCTCAGACAAGAAAACCATACCCCCTTTGAAGTTAAATGATTAACTTACTTCCTTGTTGATGGATTGTTTCCAGGCTTGCTTTGTTAGGGTATTGTTGAATGTTTCACACTCAGTAATATATATACGCATGTGTAGTACATGAAATATGAAGACACCGGTGTACTACTATAGTACTTGACTTGTAATAGTGAGCATGTTTGAGAAAAATAAAGTGAGCTACCGTATACGGTAAAAATTAATATAAGGGAACTTTGATATCCTTGAATCTGTTTCCGAGTTGTGAAGAACTGACAGTGGGACGGTTATTCAAGTAAAATACTAGTACGATCGAGTCTTTATGTGATAAACTTTAATAAAATTGAGTCTAATGTATAACTTTTAAATAAGTAAAGACTCTTAATGTCTTGTAAATTTTCGACTGAAGGTAAACTATTAAGAAAAGAAAAAGATATAAATAGTAAATTTAAATCGTATGAATCGTATGAATAATATTGGCGAACAAAAAAAGTATCACATTATGTCGTCTGACAATTTTAAGATGCTATAAGATAGACTTAAAATGTATCGAAAATATAGCACAAAAAAAATCATGAAATAACTCAGTGCAATCCCAATTTTAGATGCAAACACATGAAAAGAAAAACAAAATCACACCATATCTCCACATGACACAAAACAAAAACTGCAATCAACAAATAAGAAGCAAAGAGTCACAAGAAATGAAAATAAAATCCATTCGCGGGGAACTACCAACTTATTATACTGTATGATCGAACACAAACATAGCCAAAATATGACACTCAAGAAATACGACCCAAACTAAATTACAAGTAATTGCTAGATCAATAAATGATGCATACAACATAATTCCGAACAACAATTGGTTGCTACCCCAAAAACTCAACTTCACAATGGTCAACCAATCCGGGTTACTGTATAACTAAGGTGTTACACAATGTGTAACAAAACTTTTTAAATATTACAGAAATTATGACTGTCGGTGTAATTGTAATTGTTTAAGAAAAAAACATGTCAAGCATGCAAATATTATTTAATAAAAACTAGTTTTAATCACTTAAAAGTAATGTGATGTTACATATATAGGACGGGTGTGTTCGATGTGTAAATTAATTAACAAAACCCCGTCATATAACATCCACTTTGGGAATGGTCTTAAACGATTGACAATTCATTTCTCAATTTTTCCTATATTTTTTCTTTGTCCAGCAAAAAAAAAATGCAGTTTATAAGGATACCCCCTAAATGACGTAACAGCTTGACTTATGGTCGTTTTAAAAACGATTGTTTGCAAGTTGCATTGTGAACAATTGTACAATATGAAAACTAATCAACGTGAATGCAAATATTTTTAATGAATTTACGGAAAGTAACTTTTGTGACATCTTGACAACCGTGTACAAAGTTCATTACACTTTTCTACCTTCTAAACACAAGAGGTCGAATTCTTTTGTTCTACTTAAACCGCATATCGGACTGAATCGATTTGCAAAGTTTTATTTTTATTAACGGAATTTCTTTATTTGTTGTACAAGAAGACATGGGTATCGGTAATTTAGCATTGAGTCAACGGAGAAATAACGCGAAAAAGTGCATGTTTTTACGATCTCATTTGACCGACTTTAATCAAAAATTAAACTGTTAGGACCAACATTGTTAGATAGAAATATGTTTGAATATCAAGGATTGATTTGCAAAAATTAAAAAACTGAACAGGTAATGCAGGGCTCACACCTTGCCGATTATTGCTCCCGTTTGAGATCAGACAGCAATACGATATGAAAAGTGAAAAAGTCGGATTGGTATCCTCAATTATCTGGAATGTCCTATCATTGTCTGAACGCATTCGTTTTAGTTCGTAACAGATTCCTACGGATCGGGAAGGGTCCGAATAGTTCGGCAAAGCATCCCGACAGTTAGGTGCGTCCCGTAACATTCGGGGCAACTCAGCCGATTTTGTCTAATCGGATTACAATCGTGGCTATGTCGTGACAGATTCTGCTGTATCGGATCGAATTCCGAACAATGTCTTGTGTATTCTGGACGGTGTCCTGTGGAACAAGAATGATCCGGAGTAATTTTTCATAGCTGTTTTTCTGCCGATTGAGTCCAGATTGCATCCAGATCTTGTCGATTGCGAACCGTTTTTTGCCGAAACCGTTCCGAAACAGTCCCGTTATTAATACGAAATTCGTCAATGATGCCCACGTCAGAGTCCCGACAATTACAGAATACAATACGACTGAGACCAGACAAAGCCGTTTGCAATGCGATAGAGCGGACCGTGATAGGATTACGTTCCGACAGTACCTGATCATTTCGAACATGCCGACAGTTTTCGAACACATAACTTCCGTCAGCGTCGATTCACTGTCTGGTCACTGTCTGATCTCAGTCGGATTACATTCGGTAGAGTCGGGACGCAGTCGTGACAGACTCGGTCGAATTTTACCTGTCGAAAATACAAATCGGATTAAAAGCGGATTCAGAACGGGATTATCGGGACTTATTCGCTTAGAAACGGTTGAATATCGGTGCTTCCTGAACACTATCTGATTGTTGTCGTGATCAAATTATTTTTTTTACAAATTTTTATTTCAGTTTGAATTTCCATTCACGATTCACAGAATCTTGATCAGACTTTTAATAAATTTTAATCGGGAATGGTCCTGTCAAGAACGGTAGTAAAAATCGTGAATGTGTGACCCCAGCTTTAAGGAGAATTTTAAACTTTATTGAAACACCTATGCATTTTATATGGGGCGATATAATACAAAATGGCGGCTAGCATACGTCACAAAAGTCACGTGATGTCTAACTTAGTTGGATATGTTGAAACTGCTAAATTCTAGTGAAATGTTTATGTAACAATATTTTTCATTGGCTAAACGTTGCCGTCAAATCCACTGTCGAACCGTCATTTTGAATTGATTTAATCAACAAAATGTTCGATTGTTACAATATCATCAAAAATTAAAATAACCCACCTACCTCTAATTCGCCGTTTTAATGTTATTTTATCCGAATTTGAATAGCAAAAGTAACGTAATAACATCCAGTTTGTAAGTTTTCATTTGTATAACGTCACGTTAGCCATGACGTCTTTACGCCAAAATCATGTATGAAGTTTCATGGAAAATGTTTGTGCATGTCAAATTTATACATTTTTTTAAGCTTCATCGTTTTATTTCTTTTTTAAATGCATTATAATCAGGATAACAGTACTGTAGTTATAGAGTTGTCACCGTCAATTTTGATTCGACGGTCGCAAATCTCCGTTTTACTGTCTGCGCTACGTGTCGCTATGCTGTAAAACTGCATTTGCCACCGTCAAATCGACAATTGACGGTGGAACTCTTCAACTACATTATTTGTTGTTCATTAATTGGGAACAATTTTGCATGATCAGAGATCTTTTTAAGATAATCAGCATTAAAAAAAAAATGACAAAACAAGTATGATTTAAAGAAAAATGCCATAAATTGAGATAGAAACAAGAGTTTACACTTTGACCTGGTATCTTTCTTTACAGTCGGAAACCAGGTTGAAATAGAACAAAAGAATCGAAGCTCTTTGTTAGAGAAGGCGATAAATGTTTACTGTATTGTTTACTATAGTGACAAATATTTTAAAAGTTAATAGAAACAAACAAAATTGCAATTTTCTTCTCAATTACGAGGTGTTTTATTTCAAAAACACCATTTGCATAAGTTTTCAATTTATCTAGTTCATAGTTAAGCAGAACAATTAGATATCAAGTCGACGACATGGGTATCTTTCAAGTTGGATGACAAAAATGCATAACCTCCGATTTTTTGGAAAAAATTACCACGGACGGAACACATATCAATCTATTAGTTCAGTAATTTTCGTGTCTGCACTTCCATTATGTGACTGAAGAAAAAAATCCAAAAAAAAGGTAACAATTGTATCGAAAAGAGAAAATCGAGCGCACCTTTTTATGTTAGGGCGTGTTTGAGTTGAGTATTTTGTCTTGATATTGTACAAAGTATGAATATTTCATACATCGTTTCGCTTCAGATTCTATCATTTTTATATACCGGTATTAAAGCTGCAGGTTGATGTTATAACACCAAAAAAATCACAGTTCTAAAAGATGAAATATATGCGTTAAGTGAAATACCTACCTAATGAGTCACAAAAACAGAGAAGGTGCGTTCGAACAGCTATTTTTTTACTGAAAGTACTTGACGACAGTCTTTCAAGTTGGATGATGAAAATGCATATCTTCGAAAAATTCGAATTTTTTGTGTGTGATAACTAGAGTTTATAGTCTTCATACACTAAGAAAATATAGTCTGCCCTTTCACGAAATATTTAATTGGAATGTTTTTAAATGTTTATGAATTTTCGAAAATTCCACCTGACAACCGATCAGACAATAGTTTTAAGTTGAATCAATGCAGACAAGATTATTAACTGATGCTCATTAGCTAGTTGATACATTTGTCTTTAAAAAT
This sequence comes from Mytilus edulis, assembly GCA_019925275.1. Lineage (NCBI taxonomy): Eukaryota > Metazoa > Mollusca > Bivalvia > Mytilida > Mytilidae > Mytilus > Mytilus edulis. The sequence continues at coordinate 98,450,578 of CM034360.1, forward strand.
ACAACTGACATATAAGGATCGTAATGGTGCATTGTGGATAAATTTATCGGTTTCCAAGAGCAAAATTGGTAGCACGTCATCCCTACAATGGCTTCCTTTTCTACGATTGTGAAAATGAACTGGCGTAATGGGGAGATAATTTTTGACGAAGTAGGATCCTAAGTGTTTATATCAGTTTTTGTCGCGTTTCAGTGTAAACTGCTCATCTTCATAAAATATTCATTTCTCAACCAATTTTCTAAAACAAAATGCCGTTTTATATGTTTTAATCGTTTGAGCTAGCAGAACACAGACAATAAGAAAAAAAAAGAAAATTTAATAAAAAAAATACTATTAAGGTAGCAATAAGGACTTTGGTTTCACATTTTGGCCCGGATTGATTTTTCAAATATGAAAGTAATTGTGTAATGAAATTAATTTTTAGACAGCTGAGTTCTAATTTAGCATTCGAAGATGATTTATAAGAACATCAATATTATTTCATACATATTTAATGGGCTTTTATCTATTTGACTCTCCGTATTATCAAAGTTACAATGTATACACATGGAAAAAAGTATTGCAACACCAAATTGAAATTGAAATTAAAAAAACACTCTTTTTTTTCTTGTGATATAATTGGGTAAGATATAATTAGTTAAACATTATTTAAGTATCACCTGAGTTTAATCAATAAATTTAGACTTGATAAGTTCTTATCTGCACATGCAGCTACTGTACCCGTAAACAGCAAAACAGACGTTTTTAACCTCACTGATTTCAACACTTTGAATAACCAAGTTTTTAAAGTAATGTGATTGACACCTTGTAATCGGTCCTCGACAATTCTTAACTGTAGCAAGATGGCAGATTATCAACATGAGAGAACAAGGAATGTCGCTGTAACAACTGCACGTATTGTTGGTCATCACCATTCCACTATAAGTGGTTTTTAGAATAAAAATCAGGCAATAAACGATGTTAAAGATCTTCCGAGATAACGAAGATCCCTATACCATTTGCTAGGGAAATTAAGCATAATGAAGGTTGGTCAGAAGGAAACCCATACAATACAATCCTAAAAAGAGAAAGGTGGGTATACAGGATCCTTTTAACAAGAACTGTTCGAGATAAACGCATCGTTACTGGTTATCATGCGATAAGAACATTTCAGGGACCTTTGATTACGAACAGACACACAGTTGTCCGTATCAAATGTAGTGCAGAGCTCGCCAAATTTGAAAAATAGCATCGTGAAGGAAGATCAATTGTTCCAATAGAATTCGGTTCATCTTCCTTGGCCCGATCGTAGCCCAGATTTGAACCATATCGAGCATATATGGGACACTATTGGGCGGAAAGTGCGCGAAAGGACATACCAGTTCAAACACATCATGAAATAAACAATGCCCTTAATCAGAAAAGGTTGTTGCTATCTTAGCAACAAATTAGTCGATTTATGGCAGGAATCAGAAGACGTTATGATGCGGTTATCCGTTGGAATGGAGGCTGCGAACAATGTTCTAATTCTTTGGAGTATAACGATCACCCATGATGTGAACAGTCATTTGAAGATTTATTTTGAAATGTCTGACATTGTAAAGTTCGACTACAGTGAAAGTTGTGAAATGCATTTTTTTTGTACAAAAAACACTTCATTTGTCATAAAAATTGTGGTTATATAAATCACTTTTTTTCAAACATTTTTTGTTCGTTTAAATGCCAATGCTATCATAAACTATGTTTCAATAATATTATGCAAATAATTTTTTTTATATTTCATCCAAAAAAAGAGGCTGATTTTTCAAGTTTTAAAAAATCAAGGTGTTGCAATACTTTTTTCCATGTGTATATGTTCCAGACCGTATGAGTATTTGGACCATACGCGTACGGTCTGGACCGTAAGCGTATATTTTCAAAATACGCATACGGGACTAATATTTAGAAGTTGATCACTTTTATCAGATACAAATGTATATAACAGATTAACATAACTTATATCTCAAATTAATGTAAAAAGTTCAAAAGTAATTGAAATAAAACAAAATAATGTTATAACTATTAAAAAAAATCACGTTTATTTAATCTGTTAATCTCCTGTATTTAGCATTTCAGTAATTCATAAAATTGAAGCCAAGTATGCTAATTGAAATTGAAGTTATCGGAAGTGAACTTAGACTGGGAGGACAATGGTTTTAGAATATTAAGGAACTTTACAAAAAAAATAAATGCAAAGCAACGTGCATGAACAAATCATGTTACTGTAAAAAATATGACTTCTTTGTGGAGTCAGTGTCATCTTGAGTACCAAAATAGGATTCACTTTCATACAAATAAACACATTTAATTTCAATTGTTCGCTTAATCATTTTATCCTCATACATGTAATAAAAACAATTTGTGTAACTAAAAATAATTATTTGATAAATGTTTGTTTAAATTTAACCCATATGATCCCCAAAAAGCTGGACCGTACGCGTATACTCATACGGTCCGACCGTACGCGTATGGTCGGACCGTATGAGTATACGTATACGGTCCGGACCGTACGCGTACGGTCCAAATACTCATGTGGTCTGGAACATATATATCGATCATCGGTCCAGAAATTCATGAATTGTTTTCAAACATTTTTTTCTACACGAAATCTTAGACGCAATTTTACCACAAAAAGAGACGAAAGACATATGGTTTTTTATTGGAATTATTGAAAGATATATGTAAACAGTTTCAGAAAGGGTATTACTTGAAGTGATTGCAATTCTACTTTTGGCAAAATGTGTGACACATTTTCCCCCTTTCTGAAATATGTATAACAAGAATAGGCAGATTGTTGCCATGGATACACCCCCAAAAAATATATTTTACCATTTTATATACTGGATATAAAATCTATGGAAGATTTTGATTGCATACATATGCACATATATGACACAAACAGTAAGCTTTATATTGCAAAAACGGCAATGAAAAGGAGATGGTAAAATTTATGAGGGAACATTTTGATATTTTTCAAGTAACTGTTTATTGCTACCTAACCCTATCTATGAATCGTTCAATATTTTCGATCCAAATGTAACGAAGAGCCGGGTTTTTTTCCTAAAAAAATCCACCCTTAATTTATCTTTTTTTTCTACCTAGTATGGTTACGGAATTAGAATGATAACAAGATTGTCGGTGTTATGAGAGATAATAGTTACATATATATTATCAAATGTACCAGGAATATAATTTAATACGCGCGTTTCGTCTACATAAGACTAATCAGTGACGCTCAGATCAAAATAATTATAAAGCCAAACAAGTACAAAGTTCGAGAGCGTTGAGGATAAAAAATTCCAAAAAGTTGTGCCAAATACGGTTAAAATACTCTATTCCTGGGATAAGAAAATCCTTAGTTTAAAAAAAAAAAAAAGTTTTGTAAAGAGAAATTTAGAAAAAATGCCATACATCAATTGATATTCATGTCAACCTCGAAGTGCTGATCACTGGGCTGGTGATACCGCTATAAAATAATGTTACGGGATCTGACACTGACCACAAGATAGGTTTCGTAAACCGATACTAGATACATATATCATTGCGTACCTTTTTGGGGAACTGTCGTTAAAGTTTGTCGGAAAGAATAATAATGATAATCAGAAGAAACACAGCATGGTCATTCGTTTTCGTGAAACGAAAGACCTTATTAAGTTTGTGTTACAAGTATACTTACACAAAGCGTGATCTTTTTTTTTTTACTTAGACCAGGTGTATACATTGTTCAAATTTAGGTATAAGCCACACACTTCATATTACTAGAAGAATGTTGTAAAGCTCTTGAGTTCATAACCATTATTGTTTTGTTTTGTTTTGTTCTGTGAAATAGAGTATAATATGTTTATTACAATACTAAGCCTAAATATGTTGTGAGACAATACTTTTTGTTTATTTTCAGAATATTATTATATAATAAACAGCTGCAACATGAGCGCATAATACGCCTGTCGTCTTGTGTGCTATAATCATAAATAGTTTTTGAGATACAGCGTGACATGTGATAACCTGATAACCGACCTTTTTTTAACAAAAAACTCAATGATAAAATAAGATTTTGAAATATTACCAAAAAGTATACAGATCGAGAGATAAGTATAACAAAGAAGTGAGTAAAGTTTAAAGCAATAATCATAAACTGATTTTTGAGATACATGTGACATGTGAAAGCCTCCCTTTATTTGTAAAATAAATTTTAATCAAAACCATATAGTATACAGATCTTAAGATTGATATAACTAATAAGTGTGTACAGTTTTAAGCAATAATCACAAATCATTATTCATTTTTTGGATATGGTGCGACATGTAAATACTCCATTCCCTTTTTTACAAAATACTCAATAACTTTAAAATAAATCTTTGAATCATCACCAAAAATTATACAGAATTTTAGAGTAATATAACTAAGAAGTTTATTAAGTTTTAAGCAATTATCCTGTTTCGTTTTTGAGATACGGCGAAACATTTGAAACCCGCTCCCGCCCTCTGTTTTAGTTACAAAGTCCCGTAACTCTAGAAGGTTTTAATCTTATTTTCATCAAAAAGTTTTCAGATCGTTTGACCATCATAGTTTTTCGGATATAAATTTGAATGTGTGTTAGATAACACCACAAAGACGAATTTAGAAAGACGGGATATAGCTATAGTGTCACAGTCATTTTTTTTTGTATTTGTATTTCACTTTTCACCGCTTTATTATTCATTATTCATTACTTAACACTGAATAGTGAATATTTCATTATTTATTATTGAATAATGCAAAATGAATAATGGACGTACTTCAGCGCGGTTTCCAAATTATGTCTTCGTGCAGCATTCGGGTGTATCAAACAGAACATTGATCTTTTGATAATACAAATAAAAATGTTTTGACTTAAACGGTTCTTTGTTGTGGACTTGAGCGGAACTTGTTATTGTGGACTTTAGCGGAATTTTTGTGGACTTTAATGGCGTTGTGTACTTTAGCGGAAAATTGTTGTGGACTTAAGCGGTGTTGTTGACTTTAGAGGAATTGTGGACTTTACCGGTGCCACAATGCATTTTTTTTTAATTTTGAGGTTTCTTATGACTTTAAGTTCACTTTTTGTAGTTCTTTAGTAATATTTTATATACAAATATTTTAGAATTTATATATCTGTTTACCAGCATATAAGATACACTTGTTCAAAGTATAACAACTTATTACATTTTTGTCGAGAAAAGCGAAACATCCTGGCTACATTCTGTTGTCGGCGTCGTCGGTGGCGGCATTAACAAATAATCACTCTGTAGGTAAAAGGTTTTTGGTTTAATAACTTTCTTGAACTATCCTGGATTTTTCCCAAACTTGGAACGAAGCTAGCCTAATCATTATATTTGAATTTTCATCCCGGGATTTCTTATTAGTTATCAAAGGTACCAGGATTATAATTAAGTACGACAGACGCGCGTTTCGTCTACACAAGACTCATCAGTGACGCTCATATCAAAAAAGTTATAAAGCCAAACAAATACAAAGTTGAAGAGCATTAAGGATCCAAAATTCAAAAAGTTGTGCCAAATACGGTTAAGGTAATTTATGCCTGGGATAAGAAAATCCTTAGTTTTACGAAAAATTCAAATTTTTATAAACAGGAAATTTATAAAAATGACCACATAATTGATATTCATGTCAACACCGAAGTGCTGACTACTGGCTGGTGATACCCTCGGGGATGAAACATCCACCAGCAGAGGCATCGACCCAGTGGTGTAAATAGTTATCAAAGGGACGAGGATGAAAATTTAGTACGCCAGACGCGCGTTTCATCTACATAAGACTCATCAGTGACGCTCATATCAAAAAAGTTATAAAGCCAAACTAATACAAAGTTGAAGAGCATTAAGGATCCAAAATACCAAAACGTTGTGTCAAATGCGGCTAAGGTAATCTATGCCTGGGATAAGAAAATCCTTATTTTTACGAAAAATTCAAAGTTTTATAAAAACAGGAAATTTATAAAAAATGGAAAACAACACGTTTAATAATTTACTGCGTTCGAAGCGCTTTTCTGGATTTACCTTCATCAGGAACGCTCAAAGCCAAACATTTGAAATCCGAAGATGTATAAGTACTGAAAATCGTTGAAGAGCTATTATATGTCAAAAATACCTAAATTTAATAGCCAAATTCACCTAAAGCCAACTTTGCCTGAGGGAGTTGAAACCTTAGTTTCATAATAATTTCAAAATTTATAAACGGAAAATTTTAGTAAAGTTTGTTAAATCATGTCAGTACCGAAGCACTGACTACTGAGCTGATGATACCCTCGGGGACTGATAGTCCACCAGCAGAGGTATCGACCCAGTGATGTAAAAAATGGAAAACAACACGTTTAATAATTTACTGCGTTCGAAGCGCTTTTCTGGATTTACCTTCATCAGGAACGCTCAAAGCCAAACATTTGAAATCCGAAGATGTATAAGTACTGAAAATCGTTGAAGAGCTATTATATGTCAAAAATACCTAAATTTAATAGCCAAATTCACCTAAAGCCAACTTTGCCTGAGGGAGTTGAAACCTTAGTTTCATAATAATTTCAAAATTTATAAACGGAAAATTTTAGTAAAGTTTGTTAAATCATGTCAGTACCGAAGCACTGACTACTGAGCTGATGATACCCTCGGGGACTGATAGTCCACCAGCAGAGGTATCGACCCAGTGATGTAAAAAATGGAAAACAACACGTTTAATAATTTACTGCGTTCGAAGCGCTTTTCTGGATTTACCTTCATCAGGAACGCTCAAAGCCAAACATTTGAAATCCGAAGATGTATAAGTACTGAAAATCGTTGAAGAGCTATTATATGTCAAAAATACCTAAATTTAATAGCCAAATTCACCTAAAGCCAACTTTGCCTGAGGGAGTTGAAACCTTAGTTTCATAATAATTTCAAAATTTATAAACGGAAAATTTTAGTAAAGTTTGTTAAATCATGTCAGTACCGAAGCACTGACTACTGAGCTGATGATACCCTCGGGGACTGATAGTCCACCAGCAGAGGTATCGACCCAGTGATGTAAAAAATGGAAAACAACACGTTTAATAATTTACTGCGTTCGAAGCGCTTTTCTGGATTTACCTTCATCAGGAACGCTCAAAGCCAAACATTTGAAATCCGAAGATGTATAAGTACTGAAAATCGTTGAAGAGCTATTATATGTCAAAAATACCTAAATTTAATAGCCAAATTCACCTAAAGCCAACTTTGCCTGAGGGAGTTGAAACCTTAGTTTCATAATAATTTCAAAATTTATAAACGGAAAATTTTAGTAAAGTTTGTTAAATCATGTCAGTACCGAAGCACTGACTACTGAGCTGATGATACCCTCGGGGACTGATAGTCCACCAGCAGAGGTATCGACCCAGTGATGTAAAAAATGGAAAACAACACGTTTAATAATTTACTGCGTTCGAAGCGCTTTTCTGGATTTACCTTCATCAGGAACGCTCAAAGCCAAACATTTGAAATCCGAAGATGTATAAGTACTGAAAATCGTTGAAGAGCTATTATATGTCAAAAATACCTAAATTTAATAGCCAAATTCACCTAAAGCCAACTTTGCCTGAGGGAGTTGAAACCTTAGTTTCATAATAATTTCAAAATTTATAAACGGAAAATTTTAGTAAAGTTTGTTAAATCATGTCAGTACCGAAGCACTGACTACTGAGCTGATGATACCCTCGGGGACTGATAGTCCACCAGCAGAGGTATCGACCCAGTGATGTAAAAAATGGAAAACAACACGTTTAATAATTTACTGCGTTCGAAGCGCTTTTCTGGATTTACCTTCATCAGGAACGCTCAAAGCCAAACATTTGAAATCCGAAGATGTATAAGTACTGAAAATCGTTGAAGAGCTATTATATGTCAAAAATACCTAAATTTAATAGCCAAATTCACCTAAAGCCAACTTTGCCTGAGGGAGTTGAAACCTTAGTTTCATAATAATTTCAAAATTTATAAACGGAAAATTTTAGTAAAGTTTGTTAAATCATGTCAGTACCGAAGCACTGACTACTGAGCTGATGATACCCTCGGGGACTGATAGTCCACCAGCAGAGGTATCGACCCAGTGATGTAAAAAATGGAAAACAACACGTTTAATAATTTACTGCGTTCGAAGCGCTTTTCTGGATTTACCTTCATCAGGAACGCTCAAAGCCAAACATTTGAAATCCGAAGATGTATAAGTACTGAAAATCGTTGAAGAGCTATTATATGTCAAAAATACCTAAATTTAATAGCCAAATTCACCTAAAGCCAACTTTGCCTGAGGGAGTTGAAACCTTAGTTTCATATAATATTTCAAAATTTATAAACGGAAAATTTTAGTAAAGTTTGTTAAATCATGTCAGTACCGAAGCACTGACTACTGAGCTGATGATACCCTCGGGGACTGATAGTCCACCAGCAGAGGTATCGACCCAGTGATGTAAAAAATGGAAAACAACACGTTTAATAATTTACTGCGTTCGAAGCGCTTTTCTGGATTTACCTTCATCAGGAACGCTCAAAGCCAAACATTTGAAATCCGAAGATGTATAAGTACTGAAAATCGTTGAAGAGCTATTATATGTCAAAAATACCTAAATTTAATAGCCAAATTCACCTAAAGCCAACTTTGCCTGAGGGAGTTGAACCTTAGTTTCATAATAATTTCAAAATTTATAAACGGAAAATTTTAGTAAAGTTTGTTAAATCATGTCAGTACCGAAGCACTGACTACTGAGCTGATGATACCCTCGGGACTGATAGTCCACCAGCAGAGGTATCGACCCAGTGATGTAAAAAATGGAAAACAACACGTTTAATAATTTACTGCGTTCGAAGCGCTTTTCTGGATTTACCTTCATCAGGAACGCTCAAAGCCAAACATTTGAAATCCGAAGATGTATAAGTACTGAAAATCGTTGAAGAGCTATTATATGTCAAAAATACCTAAATTTAATAGCCAAATTCACCTAAAGCCAACTTTGCCTGAGGGAGTTGAAACCTTAGTTTCATAATAATTTCAAAATTTATAAACGGAAAATTTTAGTAAAGTTTGTTAAATCATGTCAGTACCGAAGCACTGACTACTGAGCTGATGATACCCTCGGGGACTGATAGTCCACCAGCAGAGGTATCGACCCAGTGATGTAAAAAATGGAAAACAACACGTTTAATAATTTACTGCGTTCGAAGCGCTTTTCTGGATTTACCTTCATCAGGAACGCTCAAAGCCAAACATTTGAAATCCGAAGATGTATAAGTACTGAAAATCGTTGAAGAGCTATTATATGTCAAAAATACCTAAATTTAATAGCCAAATTCACCCAAAGCCAACTTTGCCTGAGGGAGTTGAAACCTTAGTTTCATAATAATTTCAAAATTTATAAACGGAAAATTTTAGTAAAGTTTGTTAAATCATGTCAGTACCGAAGCACTGACTACTGAGCTGATGATACCCTCGGGGACTGATAGTCCACCAGCAGAGGTATCGACCCAGTGATGTAAAAAATGGAAAACAACACGTTTAATAATTTACTGCGTTCGAAGCGCTTTTCTGGATTTACCTTCATCAGGAACGCTCAAAGCCAAACATTTGAAATCCGAAGATGTATAAGTACTGAAAATCGTTGAAGAGCTATTATATGTCAAAAATACCTAAATTTAATAGCCAAATTCACCTAAAGCCAACTTTGCCTGAGGGAGTTGAAACCTTAGTTTCATAATAATTTCAAAATTTATAAACGGAAAATTTTAGTAAAGTTTGTTAAATCATGTCAGTACCGAAGCACTGACTACTGAGCTGATGATACCCTCGGGGACTGATAGTCCACCAGCAGAGGTATCGACCCAGTGATGTAAAAAATGGAAAACAACACGTTTAATAATTTACTGCGTTCGAAGCGCTTTTCTGGATTTACCTTCATCAGGAACGCTCAAAGCCAAACATTTGAAATCCGAAGATGTATAAGTACTGAAAATCGTTGAAGAGCTATTATATGTCAAAAATACCTAAATTTAATAGCCAAATTCACCTAAAGCCAACTTTGCCTGAGGGAGTTGAAACCTTAGTTTCATAATAATTTCAAAATTTATAAACGGAAAATTTTAGTAAAGTTTGTTAAATCATGTCAGTACCGAAGCACTGACTACTGAGCTGATGATACCCTCGGGACTGATAGTCCACCAGCAGAGGTATCGACCCAGTGATGTAAAAAATGGAAAACAACACGTTTAATAATATAAAGATTACCACATAATTGATATTCATGTCAACACCGAAGTGCTGACTACTGGGCTGGAGATACCCTCGGGGACGAAACGTCCACCATCAGAGGCATCGACCCAGTGGTGTAAATAGTTATCAAAGGTACCAGGATGAAAATTTAGTACGCCAGACGCGCGTTTCATCTACATAAGACTCATCAGTGACGCTCATATCAAAAAAGTTATAAAGCCAAACAAATACAAAGTTGAAGAGCATTAAGGATCCAAAATACCAAAAAGTTGTGTCAAATGCGGCTAAGGTAATCTATGCCTGGGATAAGAAAATCCTTAGTTTTACGAAAAATTCAAAGTTTTATAAAAACAGGAAATTTATAAAAATTACCACATAATTGATATTCATGTCAACACCGAAGTGCTGACTACTGGGCTGGAGATACCTTCGGGGACGAAACGTCCACCATCAGAGGCATCGACCCAGTGGTGTAAATAGTTATCAAAGGTACCAGGATGATAATTTAGTACGCCAAATCCCACCTGCGCTTTCTCAAAAATATTTTTTGCAGTGTGTTGTACTACTTTTTGGACAAATTATATCAAAAGTACAGAAAACCTCATCAGCTCTAACTCAAAATATGGACAATTTCATGTTAAGGTGGTCTTGAATTCTTTTGACAGACTCCGAAGTGCTTTTTTTTTTTACCTTTTTCAGCTGGACCTTACCACTACTTTTCATTAATATTTATGACCCAAATGTTTTACAGTGTCATTTCACCCCTTACTTGCCATATGAGGTATAAAACATGGAGAAATATATTTGGAAGAAGTATTAAGAAATATTGGCAAGTAACACACTGTCCACACTAAGGACTATGTTCGTGGACAACGAAAATCAAAAGACGAATCAAAAGACGATAACTGTGTACTCGGATCATAATTTTATAATGGGGGTTTGAAGAACACCACGGACCCAACCTCTCAGCTTTTTAATTAATGTCTTTCTGTGTATTGTGATAGTATGTAAACTCTTGTGTTGTAAACACAAAATGAAATATCAAAAGCAGTCCTTCCATCAAATTACAATTCAGACATGACAAAACAGAGGAGGTTTGTTTTACAATTTCCTGGAATTCAAAATAATAAAACTAAGGTACCGTAAACACTAAATTGAAGTTTTAATTACTCTTTCAACATGTTCAAAATGAACTAAACCCTAACTTTATTCAGCATCTATCATTAACTAATCAATTAGTAACGATCAAAAGCCAACTGTTTATTCGATAAGGTTGAATGGACATGATGATTGGGGATTTGCAATAAGCTGTTGGACACGGCCATAAATAATTTGTTGCAAAAGTAGCAGCAATGGGGTGTACCTTCGCGCACTTTCCGCCCAATAGTGTCCCAAATATGCTCGATATGGTTCAAATCCGGGCTACGATCGGGCCAAGGAAGATGAACGGAATTCCATTTGAACATTGGATCTTCCTCCACGATGCTAATTTCCAACTTTGGCGAGCTCTGCATTACATTGGATAGGGAAAACTGTGTTTCTGTTCGTTAGCAAAGGTACCCGAAATGGTCTTATCGCATGATAACTAGTAGCGATGAGTCGATCTCGAAAAGTTCTTGTTTAAAGGCTCCTGTATGGTCACCACTCACTTTTTAGGATTGTCATGTATGCAATTGGTTTCCTTCTGACCAACCTTTATTATGCTTGATTTTCCCTAGCAAATGGTATAGGGGTCTTCATTATCTCGGAAGCTCTTTAACAGCGTTTATTGCCTGGTTTTTATTCTCAAAACGACTTATAGTGGAATGGTGACTACCAACACTACGTGTAGTTGTTACAGCGACATCCCTGCTTCTCTTATGCTGATAATCTGCAACCTTGCTACAGTTAAGAGTTGTCAATGACCCATTACAAGGTGTTAATCACATAACTTTAAAAACTTGGTTATTTAAAGTGTTGAAAACAATGAGGATAAAAACATCTATTTTGCTGTTTACGGGTACAGTAGCTGCATGCGCAGATGAAAACTCATCGCGTCGATATGTATTGATTCAACTCAGGTGATACTTAAATAATGTTTAACTTGTTCTATTTTACCAAATTATATCACAAAAAAATAAAGTGTGTTTTTTTAATTTCAATTTCAATTTGGTGTTGCAATACTTTTTTCTATGTGTTTACTTGAAATCGTATAAGAAATATAAACAATGTCAGTATGTTTACTTTCCAAAAAAAAAAAAAAAAAAAAAAAACAGACGCCAGGTATTAAATCTAGTAGTTGCTTATAATGTTTAATTCATTTTTACTGAAAGAAAAAAAGGATCGATTGATTATCGGTTGCTTAAACGTCCAAAGGAAAATATTTCATGCATATTCAAGACGAGAAGTCGTTTCAGAAGTAAATTACGAAGTATTAGGTATAACAAATTGTACGAATCATACTTTTCTGACAAAAATACACATTTTGCTCTAAATTCTCCTCTGTTTTCAGTATTTTTGTGATTTCACTTTTTTAAAACACATACCAGAGGGTGTTGTTCAGCTGCCCCCAAACAGAAATGATTTTAGTTCAGTGATAATGCACATAATACTTTAACTTCGAAACATGCAAATATTTCATGAATTCCTGAACGTAAATTTTTGGGAATTTTGGTTCTCAATGCTCTTCAACTTCGTACTTTATTTGGCCTTTTTAATTTTTTTGGAATCGATCGTCACTGATGAGTCTTTTGTAGACGAAACGCGCGTCTGGCGTATATACTAAATTTAGTCCTGGTATCTATGATGAGTTTATTGACAACACTCATTGATTTGAAAATACACGAAACAATATACGACAACTAATTTTTAATATAATGTGGTCGCCCAATCAAAACAGAAAACGAGAGTTATAAAATTTGTACCCTTATTTATATTCATAATTATACATACATCAATTCGCAATTCCAAATAAAATGGCTTTGATAAACGTGTATTAAGCGCTTATCGTGAATTTGTCAATTACTTATTCACCGTGCGTGTATAGTGTGTCAATTATTCATCGTGCGTTCATCATTCATTATTCATTTTTCGTTAATCCTCCGTGTAACGCTGAACGCTTATCGTGCGTGTATTGTGCATTCACCATGCATGTATCGTGCATTCACCGTGCGTGTATCGTGCGTGTTTTCAGTGTGAATGTAAGAAGGTCTGTACAACTGTATTTAATTTCCTGAAATTTGGATGAGTCGTTCTCAAGAAACGGTGCAACATGTTTTCGCCGGACAGAAAGACGAACGGACGGACATCGGACATTTGTATAAAAATTTTGACGGGCGTATATAATATGATAGTTATAGCTTACTGTTAAATAGTTTCGAATAAGAGACATATCAACAACTTGCGAGGGTCTCCATTTGAAAACTCTTCCCAAACATTAGAAGCTATCAATTTATGGTTATAACAATTAAGCGTAAAATGTTTAAGCAAGCTACTAATTCTAAACAAATCAATCAGCATGTTGATTTTTTTATTATTGATAGGTCCGTTTTTCCCACTTTTTCTGGTATAACCGAATACAAATAAAGTAAAGACAAAGGTTCAGAATAGCGAGCAATTAGCGAAGTAGAATGTTGCTCTACAATATTGTTATTGTGAACAGTAGGTTAAAGAAGAAAAGATTATTTTTTTTACATAACATACTCCATTTGAAATGAAAATGAAACAATAAAAATCCATTGCGTATTTTTACAGAAATTTTAAAAATTTGAAAGAGCAGAAAACGTGACAAACAAATATTTAAGATGATGCTATCATTATAACCAACAATAATATAACGATTGTTCACATGATCATATAACATGTACAAGTCGTACTTAAAGACCTGTCATTTCTTACTTAAGAACTGAGTATCTTCAGAATAAGATGGTTATGCCTAAAGTTTTTCCGGCCATGTTTTGAAAATCTTTTAAATTGCCGGATTCTAAAAAAGCAAGCTTAATCTCTGTTAGTTGTCTCATTGGTAATCATACCATATCTTCTTTTTTATATTTAGTAGAACATTCATAATCTTATATTAGCTACACTAGTAATAACGTAGCAGTTACAATGTACATGTTGAAAACAAAAACATGTATCTGCTTACGGACTTCTGCTGTTATGATTGCTAAATAATATATCTATATTGTTCGATAAGCATGATAAACTCTGAGGTAAATTTTGGGTGATGTTTTAGTCGTTATGGTGTGTAAAAAAAAACCGCCCAAACTTAAAGAAAAGAATTATATTACAATGTAGATGCATGTACCTTTTTCTTAAACTTCCAAGTTTAAAACCGGCCGGGCTGTATATATTAAAAACATTTCGAAGGCAAGTGCGTTGAACTTGATTACATTCCAGGATAATATTTCCCTTTTCATCGATTATGTTGAGAGAATCATTTTGATGATGATCTGAAAGACGTGAATATATACTAGTAGGCAATGCATAACATATAATGATACTAAGATGTAGCGGAATGTATCTGCACTCTACACAAAATGAATTAAATTTCGTTTTTCGATGTGTTATTCAGTGCAAATGGAAACTTCTCATTACTCACATGACACTTTGAGATAGAAAAAAAGTCTTTTGCACACAAAACCCAAGTCTTGTAATCACAATTGGATCTTTGAAATTCCAGATTAATTTCTTTTTGCAGTATAAAACAACCGATAATACATGATAACTAATATTCCTATAAGGTATGCAAGCTTTTTGCCCAATTGGCGTGTTATATACATATATGTACACTTTTAATAAATAGAGGGATAGCTATGACTTGGATAAGAGATTTAAACAGTCTTGCAGTTTTTGTCAGAACTACACTCTTCTTTGAATTAAAAGTTCTAAAACTTCATAGTTTGTAGTTTGTACTAATATTATCTATCTAAATGAAATCAGCTTGTTTTGGTTATCGTAGTTGCTTGTATCTCTGCATGTACTTGAATTCCATGACTAAATTACTTTTCGTGTCAATTATTTATGATGTGGAGCTTTTAAACCTAAATTTATTTTTACCACCATTAGCTCTCTGGAAATATATTGTTTTAAATTCCAACTAAGAAATGTTTTAAGATCAATTACGTTCACGGGAGAACTCAAGTAAACAAGATGCTTAGTGTGGAGCAGGATCTGCTTACCATCTGGAGCACATTATATCACCCCCAGTTCCTGTAGGGTTCGTGTTTCATGATCTTTCGTTTTCTATGTTATGTCTAATTTAATATTATTTGTCTGTTTGTCTTTTTCTTTTAAGCCATGGTCGTGTAAGTTTATTTAATTAGAACTATGAGTTTGACTGTACTGTGGCATCTTTCGACCCTCTTTTATCAAGATGATGAACAACGTCAGTACCCAAAATATATACATTAAGACCATCGTGTATTATTTGTGATGTTGAATATTTATCAACAAGTCCTCGGTACCTTTCGGCAATTTTTTGTAGAAAAGGGATGAAACTTTCCTTGACATACTCCTGGGTCATCAACTTTCTTTACATACACTGGTGACGTTTCACAAAATGAGTAACATATGTTCGAAAGATGTAGGTGAAAATGGTATATTGCTACTGAGATTTTGAAAATTTAAAATCAAAATCGTCTCGTTTGACACAATTTTTAATATTGAGATGAGTGCGTATGCCAAATTCGAGGTATAAATCCTAGAATGAGCTGGAAAAATCTATGTCTGTTGTTCCTTTATAATTTCTAGCTAGGTCTTGAGGATTTATTAATGGAACCCATTAAGAAAAGTTTGAATAGTGAAAGTAAAGAATATCATCAATTTATCTGAAAGTGAAATTAAATGTTCTGGCTTCTTTGATGTTCTTATGTTTGCAAGTGTCTTAAGGAATTACGACTAATATGAAAATAAGTAAAGGTCGGAAAGGAATGGCGCACAGTTAGATAACATAGGGTTGCCGACAATTCATTGAAATGATTTTCCTCCAAATTCAACAAAATGTGAGAAGCTACAACAAACTGATAAATGTTTATCACTTTAGTATATTTATCATTTCTGTTAAACGGACTTAGGCATGCCCTCTAGATGTGTTTCTGTTAAAACTGATATAAAATGCATGATATAGAGCCATTCAAGAAAACGACGACAAATAGTTTCGTTGAATTCTACCTACCTGTATAACTACTTGTCACATTCATACTTTGTTTTGTTTCGTCGATGTCATTAGTGATCTTATAGTCACCTGATAAAAAAATCATTTCTCATATACTTTTCATTCTAGGTTTAGTTGATTGTTCTGCATTTGATATATTGTGACAGTTTTATTTCTGTTTGGTTAGGAGGAAACATAGATCTTTAATTGTTTGATTTTACTTTAATACATGAAAATGCTAACTCTTTAAACGAATTCGGACTAGGATCTGTTATAATTTACAGATACCGTTTTACATCTTTTTACTAGAGTTCACTCTGAGAATTCATGAGCCTATACATAATAGTAGAAACATTCATCGGTCAACTTGTTATTCATATGAAAACAAGATAAAAATAAAAGTGTGAAACTTTGAACATGTGTGTTGAAATGTAATAGAGCTATTAAAATGCAACTGTACAATCGTCTTCATTCGAATGTGTTTGTTTATCGATTTTGTCCTCGATGTTAACATGGTTAACATGGATAGATGACTCCAAACTAGAATATATGACAAACGGTATGATTTCAACTTTTAACTTGTTTTTGTATCTAAATAAATACGATTTGCTCATACATGTTCACAAAGTTGGCTTTAGATGAATTTGGCTATTTATTTTAGGTATTTTTGACATATATCTTTTCAGCGGTTTCCGTTCTTATACACCTTCGGATTTCAAATGTTTGGCTTAAAGCGCTCCTGATGAAGGTAAATCCAGAAAAACGCTTCGGACGCAATAAATTATTAAACGTAAAATATAAAAAAGAAGATTTTTTTTTTTACATCACTGGGTAGATACCTCTGCTGGGGACTATCAGTCCCGAGGGAATCATTAGCTCAGTAATAAGTATTTCGGAACTGGCATGATTTAACAAACTTTTCTAAAATTGTTCGTTTATAAATTTTAAAATTATTAAGAAACTAAGGGTTCAACTCCCTTATGTAAAGTTGGCTTTTGCTGAATTCGGCTATTTATTTTAAGGTATTTTGACATATAGCTCTTCAGCGATTTCGGTACTTATACATCTTCGGATTTCAAATGTTTGGCTTTGAGTGTTCCTAATGAAGGTTAATCGAGAAAAGCGCTTCGGACGAAAGAAATTATCAAACGTGTTGTTTTCATTTTTTTCATGCTTTACGTTAAGCATCCCTAGGTACATGTGTATGTAGTCTTTAAAAAACACTGTTGTAACAGAGCTCCGATAAAGAAAAACCAAATCGCAGACTACACAAGTGTATCGATCACAATACTAATTGGTTGACCTATGCAATGAGTCTCTAGCGACAAGTTTTTTTTAGCGATTTTGCAATATATACTATTATATTTGTAAAGTTATCGATTCTTTTCTATTGATGATTTTCATTTTGATTCGGGTTGGATTCGAATGCACAGCGCGAAACATTTAGTCTTTTTTCATACTAAACTAGCTCCGTTTTAGTTTTAATATTTTTGCATTCATTTGTATCTTCTCAAAAGTATTTATGAGATTTGATCTTTGATACACTATTGCTGCCTCAACTTCATATGCATTTGAAGCTTGTCCTTAATATTCAATGGTATTATTTTAACAACAAATGAAAGGTTCTTATTACCCAAAATGCACAGATTGTACCATGTAGATGGTTCATTATAAGAAAGCCATCGGTATTATCGTCTACGGTGTGCTTGTTTGAATGATGAAAAGGCAGCTTTCCTAAATTGCTTTTGATAATAATAAAACAGCAAGAGTAGTTCAGACTGGAATTAGCGATACAATTGACAGTTTTGTTAGTTTCACCAACCACCATAATTCACACAGTGTGCTTACTTTATTAGTGATACAATATATGAAACAAATACGACAAGATGTTCGATTTAAATGATGTATCACCAACTTTCGATAGTATGACTGATAAGATTGTGTGTATTGCATATGTTAAGTTATTTTTTTATAACATAACATGGCGAAAAACATGCGGTTGTGTTGAATGGTTTTTGTAACTAAGAGAACAAATGCTTTTTCAAATATGTATTTTTACAGTTTGCATGTCTAGTCAATACGTATTTGCCAACATCGCATGTTTTATAAATAGACACAAACCTGCAGCCAATACGTTTCCATCAGATGATACTGAAATCAAAGCCGATAACAATAATTGGAATATTTACATATAGTTTTTATTATTTATAGTTTTAAATGGTAAAACAGGTTTCGTAAGTGCATGAAGTGGGACCACATTATTTAGTATTTCAATACTTGTTCTTTCATTTTGGTATGTATTCCTTTTAATATATTTCTGTGTCGTTTTACTGTTTCTGATATTCTTGTTGTAAACATGAACACATCACTTTATAAGAGTCATACATGTATGTCAAAGCACTTTTCAGTTTACCTTCACCAGGAGCTCTTAGAGAGACGAACATTTGTAAGCCAAAGCTGTAAACAAACAGAAACAGTTGAGGTGATATATAGTTACAAATGACCGTAGGCAAATCATTCGAAAAGTCAAGTTTGCTTGCGTGATCAGAATTTTTGATATATTTAACAATAGTTGTCTAAAAAATAACTGCAAACTGTTTTACATGGTACCGGCAGATGAATATTTTGACACTTGCGCCATGTTTATTCCGTATATAGTTGAGTTACATTTTTTTCAGTATGCCCTTGGCGAGAAGACCTTGACGATTCGCTATAATTTCTACTTCGAGATAAAAGTAATAGATACGCAATAATTTGCATACTTACAATTCTGACTAATTATAAAAGTATTCACAGCAGTCAAACGTTGAATATTTTTCGGAGACGTTTTCTGAAGAACTGTGGACATCTCTGCAAATCTGACTAATTAGAAACACTATTATGATTAAACTGTGCTAAATATAATACGTAGATTCTGAAAAAAAGTCATTACGGACATACAGTACGTGTAGGGACTTAATTTTATGGATGCCTTAATCCGTCTAGATGTCAGACTAGACGGACAGTTGTCCCAGTGTAATAAACACCTGCTGTGCAATATCCAGGTGGAAGGTCGTAAATCAATCTGTACCAGCTTGATTAAAATTTGATTTTCCTGTACAGATATGTTAGTATTTAAGGAGGATAGATATTAATGTAAACTATTGTTTTGTATATTTGAGGAGAAAAAAAATAAAATATAATTTTAGAAGAAATATCATGAATAAAGGATCAAGTTTTTTTTATAGCTTGAAAATGAAAGAAAAACGATTTTTAACAATGATTGTAAAAAATGTGTTGCCAATTATTTTAATAGTGTTAGTGCCAATAAACTATTTTTATTTGTAAATGGTAAATATTTCACTTTATTTAAAATTTTAACAACCAGGACCGTTTTCAAACGAAGAATTCTAAATAAAAATTTTGAGACATCAATCCCGTAGTTTTACGAGTTTCTGTTGATGGTTTTAATATTTCCCCGTATAAACTTCCTGTTTATTCATGTTATTTATAGAAACACAATTTTGTAAAATATGTAAATAAATTGAATGTAGGCATTATGAATAAACTGTAATTTTCCTTTTGATACCAAGTTCCCGTTAGAACCTCTATGTCTTTTCACAACTGTCAATCATTTCACGCAAGTAAAACAATTCGGGAGTGATAATATTTTACATATAATAGTTAAAAAAAGATTAGAGTTTATTTTGATTAAATGTAGATAGATAGATACTTTATTCTCTAAAAACTAGTTTACAGAGAAAAAAATGTAGAAGGATTAAATTGATATTCTGGAAAATCAATTGTTAATGCATCTCAATCAAGAGCCTCAGAACGGACAATACTGTCAATCATTTAACATCAAATTTAATCATAAATAAATTTTCCCACGGTTATTTAGTAAGGTCACCTGTGTTTAATATTAAGATATTTCCCGCCATATAAAAATTTCATGCAGTGAACGAAAATCAATATTAGCTATTTTTAGCATTCAATATTGTGAGCAAAGTCAGTTAAAGTTCAATCATAATATGCACACGCAGTTGATCACTGATATGTTTAACTGTGTCATTTGGTCTCTTGTGAAGAGTTTTCTCATTGGCAATAACACCACATCTTCTTTTTTTATGTACACAACACGAATATAAAACTTTAAAAAAATATGACCCATGGGGCCATATTGTCTAGGTTGCACCTGTTAACTTCAGACATCATTTGACCATCTATGATTTGACCAATCTAATATACATGCATGTCAACTCGACATTAGTGGGGAAAATAAATATCGTAATTTATTTTATACAATTGTGGGTAATAAAACCTTCAGGGTTAAATTAATTAAAATTTAAACTGTGTTGTATATCAAATTATAAAATTATAAAGTTACAAAAATATGCAATGGTTTTTATAAGTTAAATATAAATTTGGAATTTAATTTATTGATTAAAATATATATTTCATTGAATAAAAGAATATAGTGAAAGAAATGCATTTTAATCTTTTAAGAAAGAAAGTTATATAATTGAGTGATTTCAAAAGAGATTATCAAATTAAAATTTTCATGAATAATCGATTATTAATTCAACTAGAGGTAATTAAATGTTGATTAAATTAAAACAAGTGATCAAAGCGAATTTAAACAAGCCATACCATTGTTTAATGTCCTCAAAAGTGCTCATAATTATTTTAACTTCAAAGTATGTTTTTCTTGTATTATTGTTTTAAGTCTTCATACAAACAGTGTTTACTTTACTGAGTTGTTTTTTTAATCTAGAGTTATGATATAAATATGACTAAAAATTTTATCAATTATTATACTAAAAATGGCTACTAGAGCTGCAACCCGTGCGTTCAGACATTTCCTTGTAAGATATGATGATGGCACATTATATACATGCCCAAGAGTCAAAGTCAACATTGAAGGCCGTGTCCGTATCGGCGAGCGCTATCCTGTTACATATGGCAGTAGCGTAGAGACCCCAGAAACAGCAGAGGTTTTCGACACAGGAGACTACATACTAATGAAGAGCAGAGAAAATGAACTTACCATCACATCGCCTTCATTGCCCCCAACACCTTCATTACCTGAATCACTTCTACCGTCGCCATTTAAGATACGCAAAAAAAAAACCCTGATTGGTCGCACTGACAATAAACCAAAGAAAGCTAGACAGGAGGCCGTAATGCTGAGCATCGGTGATGGTATAGACGACCCTTTCCAATTCAGATCGCCATCAGTCACTCCAGAGCTGCCACTCCATCTATCAGCTCCGACACCACCATCACCACCACTACCACCATCTCCAATAGACCGTCTAGCAACGCTACCAACAGTAACCTCAATGGCCACTCAGACAACGCCAACTCACAAAGATCCTCCTGCATTTTCTATCCAGCAGTCACTACAAGCCATGAAAAAGCAGCTTACAGTCGTCAACACAAGATTGTCTGAAGTAGAACGTATTATGACTTCTTTTGGCAACATGATAACAGAAATTAAACAGACACAGTACGTTACGCCACTATCGCTAGCCCCCGTTCCGCTAGCGCTACCAAGGCCATCAACTCCAACTACACCTAGACTTCATCTGGTATTGCCTAATTTACCACTAACTCCAACAACACCACAACTTCCAGACTCACCACTACCACAGCCACTGACACCAACACTTCGTAGAGTGCTTCCTGTGCATCTGTTTAATGACTTGCCAGATTCAGTGCGTCTTTCCGAGGACGACCTCAGTAGACTATCGTGCTGTGCCAACAACCCAGGGCCTTCGCTGTACTGCTTCTCAAGCATTTCTATCCAGAGCTTTTCACAGCAGACCAGCTACGTGTGCATTATTCGTACAGGGGCGGTGGCAAACTCAGTAAACGACCACTTGATGACAGTAGAAAAGCAATCATCAACAGATACGTAGTTGCAATGTACCCATCAGTGAATACAGAGTCTGCATACCATGCTATGGTTGTAGAAAAAATTAACCAGTACCTCCGCAGACCAGTCCAGCCAGCACAGAGTGTGTAAAAGCATTGATAAACTAATGAGACTTTAATAGATGTTAAATTGTGTATGTGTATCTCATCTGTTCATGCTTTATATATATATATATATATATATACAACGAAATTTGTTTGACATGCACACGTATAAAAATTGCGAATTTTATCCAACGCAGTCATAGGTTTGAACGTAGTTTTCAATTTAGACTCGTTTATATTTTTTGTTTGGGCATGTATCATATTTTCCCTCCGGTTTATATGATCCGTTCATCCTATATATTGACTCTTAAAATTCAAGAGTTAATCTAAAAATGAGGGTACTTTCTCTAAAAATGAGGGTGCTTTTTATATGGCCTTCCAAATACCGTTTCGATCCCTAACATCACTGAAGAGACATTTATTGTCGAAATCCGGATATGGTGTACTAAAGAAATATTGACACCGAATGTTTGTGGCACAACATCCTGTCCACAAGTTAACATTTTTTTTATTCTGTGACGTATTAAATTTATAATAAGATCTATTTTGTTACAACCTGTGATCAATTTTATTTGGCAATCGCCAATGGCAGTCAGCAGGGTTAAAGAACATCAGTTGTTCGACCTGTTAGTCAAATGCGTTTTGTTTAAATATACTTTTTCACTCTTTTGGTCTTTTGGAAAATGTTGTTTGTGCTGTTTTTAGATCCTTCTACAACGAAATTTGTTTGACATGCACACTTATAAAAATTGCGGTTTTTATCCAACGCAGTCATAGGTTTGAACGTAGTTTTCAATTTAGACTCGTTTATATATATATATATATATATATATAAAACTCGTCTAAACATCAACCCAACAATGTTAGATCTGTAAATTTGCTTTCGCAAATTTTTGGTTCTTCCCTCGCCGGGATTCGAACCCATGCTACTGTGATATCGTGACACCAAATCGCCTGCACTGCAGTACGCCGCTAGATTAAAACTGACGTGGAAAGGTAACACATGGCCAGCAAAAGCTCTTTTTTTGAGAGCCCAGGTGGTCGTGTGGTCTAGCGGGACGGCTGCAGTGCAGGCGATTTGGTGTCACGATATCACAGTAGCATGGGTTCGAATCCCGGCGAGGGAAGAACCAAAAATTTGCGAAAGCAAATTTACAGATCTAACATTGTTGGGTTGATGTTTAG
Source organism: Mytilus edulis (assembly GCA_019925275.1). Lineage (NCBI taxonomy): Eukaryota > Metazoa > Mollusca > Bivalvia > Mytilida > Mytilidae > Mytilus > Mytilus edulis. Next base: position 98,474,123 of record CM034360.1, read on the forward strand.
ACGAGTTTTATATACATTATGTACAAAGCCATGTATCACCATCATTGATGGCGATCCGATGGATACATCTGTTGTAGGGTTGTCACTGACTCAGACGTACTTATGAATATAATTATTTTCTGTGACTGTATCTTACATTAATTTGTAGGATCCTTTACTATAGATAATTTAGCTGATCTGTAACAATAACATCTTCATGCCTTATGTAGCATGTACTGTAGTACGCCGCTAGATTAAAACTGACGTGGAAAGGTAACACATGGCCAGCGAAAGCTCTTTTTTTGAGAGCCCAGGTGGTCGTGTGGTCTAGCGGGACGGCTGCAGTGCAGGCGATTTGGTGTCACGATATCACAGTAGCATGGGTTCGAATCCCGGCGAGGGAAGAACCAAAAATTTGCGAAAGCAAATTTACTGATCTAACATTGTTGGGTTGATGTTTAGACGAGTTTTATATACATTATGTACAAAGCCATGTATCACCATCATTGATGGCGATCCGATGGATACATCTGTTGTAGGGTTGTCACTGACTCAGACGTACTTATATATATATATATTCTATAAATGAATTAAATGTGTAATACCAAAGTCATGTTTCTCTTTCGTAATATTATCGATTATTGGGGCAAATACAGTGAAACAATCAAATGTCCAGTAGCAACTACTTCAGAAACCGAATCCTTTCGAAAAAATCACTGACAAATATTTTTAATAACTTGTAAAAATACCCAAACAATTCAAAACGAGAATATTCAGCAAATACAGTAATCGAAAAAGTGTTATTATTGCACTGGTACATATTATTTCACGATTGGAAATAAACACACGGTGATATTAAAATAGTGGTATGAATACAAAAGAAAAAAACAATGACAACAAAGATTTTGCCCGTCTTACTAGTTTAGACAATGCACAGTAAAAAAAAACATGTTTTGGAAAAACCACGTTATTGTACAAAAAAATATTGTTTCATCGACAGAATTAAACCGCTGAACGTAATAATTATTTCATATAACTCGAGTGCAACTACAAATGTATATACCCCACTGGAACCTCACCATTCTTTCATTCATTCCTGTCAATCATCTGTTGACCTGGTTTAACGCGTCAGTAAAATTGACTATACAACTTCGGCAAATTTATATCTTTAAAGAATATCGAATTGCCATAAAAGTCTGATATTTTATCGACAAATTCTTTTATTATTGTCTTTCATTTTTACCTATTAGTAAGTTGATAAAGTTTTAAAAATCTTTTATTTTTAAAGCCATGTTATTTAATTATAACGCATGAATACTTCGATTTCCGGAGAACGTTTTCTGAATACCGTCATAAATAAAATGCTGCCAGCTATGGGAATATTTCCCTGTACATTTTGCACATATTTATTTACTGTTAAAAATATTTGTGAGATAAAAGATAAAAACAAGTAAATTACAAACCTGAATAGAAACCGGGATCTGTAGACAATGAAAACGAAAGACCACTAAAGACAAAATCAATTCAATAAATAAAAAGCATGATTTTTATTTTAATAATAACTATGTATTTAATCTCCTCTTATTTCTCTTCAGTCATCAGTAAATTTACCTGCAATCAATTAAAATTACATTAAAGGTAACCTGAAATCAGTGAAGCGTTAAGGTCATGTTGCACAGATTAAGATCATAAGACACATTAATCACCGGTCACATCTGGATCTGTATATTGTTAATAGAATACCTGCCATAAAAATGTCCGATTTTACCTTTCCGACTAGTCGGATTCCGTCTTCTGTATGTATAAGTCCAAACGGGTACTGTACACGTTTACTACCATTAGCAAATAACAAAATATAGGATGTTGCAAATCATTTGACCCCATGTATAGCCCTTTTCTGCTCAGAGTATAATTTGATAAATACAAAAAGTACATTCAAAATGGATAACCAATTGCTAACCACTTTATATAAAAGTTCTACCACCATAAGGAAGTGTTATACATACTTTGTAACTTATCAGTGTTGGAAGGCTGTCGAATACTCAATATCCTTCTGGTTTGACACAGTTGATTCTAAAATATGTGACATATAATGTTAAGAAAAACATTAAACACATTTCGTTGCGGATGTTTAGACTACATATATGTGAGAATTTGTGAACTTGTAAAATGGATGAAAATGCTGATCATATGTTGACCTTAATATCAAACACATTTTGAGGTGAGTTAACACTCCATCGTCATCATCATCATCGACGAAAAATATTTTGAACTTATGAACATATGGGCTATTTGCATACACATATTGTTTCATGACAAAAGTAGTTCCTATCTTAGAATAAAAATATAACTCATTAAAACATTTGACAATAGCAAACGCCATGAATCGATGGAACAAACGAAACAAAAACTACAATATTAGTGCTGCGTCGGCTAGAAATCGACCTTATGCAAGTGCTTGTATACTGGTGTATCTAAAGAGACTTTGTTTACTTTTGAAACATTATGTTGTTGATTTTGAAACAATCAAAAACAGAGCCAGAATTTTAGAGTTAAAATTTCAAACAGTAACAGTTTTCCTTTGTGATGTTTTCAATCAGAAATTGGAAATCAGAAAAAAAATGATGAAGAAAATAAAATAGCACTTCGGTCGCATTTAATGTAAACAGTGTTGTTTTCATTTTTTGCAACACATCAAACGATGTCAATGTTACGCAAGATGTTAACAGCAATGTGTGTAACGAAAAACACAACACCATCTGTTCTTTCGTTTCTTACCACGTCATCTAACAGGGCATTTTGTTTTGTTTCAGGATTTTTCAAGAAAATACTAAACTTAATGGTACAGTTGACTAAATGAATTGATGAATATTTATTCGACAGATCACAAGTCACAATAATTACACAACATTAGAAAAGACTGATCAATCCAATAGTAATGTAATACAACTTATCCATGTTATCGAACATTCTCCTTTATGATCGAAATTTGATTGACATCTGTATTAATATTCATTATTATATTTTTTGATGTTGTGTAATCTGTATGTACATGTATTGCAATATCGAACAATGAGCAATAATCCCTTTTATAATATAAGTCTATATACATTTCAAAATAGTGTACATAGTGTGTAAATGATAAAATTCCTTACCAAACAGAAAACACGTATTGACGTCAAATTCGGTCATTAAATAACTGCTATAATTCTCTTTTTATTCTTTGGTGTTTCAACTTTAATGAGAGAGTATTTGATCGCTTATCGACTACTTCGTCACAAAAATCAATATAATTATAATATTACTTCTTTTTTATATGTATTTTGTATATTCTAAAGATCGTTCATACATGCGTGTTAGGTAATTAGTATGGCATTTAAAAGTCCATAACAACTATGTGTTGCACCTTTGTTTGATATGAGAAATAAATAGTTTGATTTATATCCAAAGTCTAGTACGACCAATTTGCAATTATAAATGATAATAAAACATTTTATATCAGATTGATTTTTTTTTTAATTTTATTTTATGTGTTTATACATTATTCTGCATAAAACGAATGCCCTTTGAAAAGGATTACTGTAGAAGTGTATGAATTCCTTTGCATTTTGAAATTAAAAAAAATGTTTAAACGTTGTCTTAACATATCAATCAGTTTGCTTTACAATCAACTTTTTCACCAATTTGACATTTGGTCATAATTTAAGCTCAATATTTAGTATAAAGCTTGAATTATATGCAATTGGGAAAGACAATCTCAGTAAATATTTCCATTGAAGTAAAAGAAATTGTATCATAGTCTGACTTTCCGTTTAAAATTTCCCTTGGTTTTCGATATTTTTGTTATTTTACCTTTTAGTCACAATTTCAATTAGAAAAATTCAACTTTTGACAACTCATAGGTGTTTTTCATACATGTAATACAACGTACATCGTATCAAACACCTGTTCCGAACGACATGAGTATGGTTCACATACACAAATGCTCTGGGATATAAAAGATAGTCGGTATGCTTAGTTTTTTTTTCGAGTTTGGTCAAATGAAGACTTTTTTTTTAAAATTCGAAAAGTCGTTAAACATGTTAAAAACGTTAAGAAATATATATATGCGTTATTTGTTGTCGTTTATATAACCTTGTGATTCAGATATGCTCATTGTGTTTTTAACGGATAAGGTATTTTTTAAAAGGTTAAGAATTTTTTGACATACTTATGTTTCAGTTTGTATTGTTTTGAGACAAACTAGTTCTTGATTGTGAGTCTCAATGATGACTATTACCAGAGTCAATTTATACTGGCACTACTTCGTTTCACTACTAATAGCACTGCTTGACGTTTAGGTTGTCTTGATCAATAACTAGTTTTCTGTGCATGGTTGTTTTTTCATATGATAAGTATTAAGATATAAGAAGACGTGCATTGTATGAGTGCCAATGAGACAGCGTTTGCTTTTTCGCGAGAAATGCTTTATGCTCTCTCTATATTTTTTTTTATTAACAACCATTTGCTTTCGGATACAAATTTGGGAAAATCTACAAGCATTAACACTACAAGATACCAATTGATCTTCTCTCCGCCTTGTTTGTGTTGCAAGCGAGATGAAAAATGAAACAATCACCAAGTAATCTAACATTGATGTGAAATAGACAACGAGATATCTCCCCATCGGAGAACAAACTTAAAGAGAAAAAAAACAACATGCAACCGCACAGCCTTCAACAATGAACCAATCCAATCCCGCTTTGTAAATTATAAAAGGCTCTACGAATAAAAATAAACTAGAGGCTCAAAAGAGCCTGTGTCGCTCACCTTGGTCTATGTGAATATTAAACAAAGGACATAGATGGATTTATGACAAAGTTGTGTTTTGGTGATGGGGATGTGGTTGTAGATCTTACTTTTCTAAACATACTGCTGCTTACAATTATCTCTATCTATAATGAACTTGGCCCAATAGATTCAGTAGAAAATGTTAGTGAAAATTTACAAATTTTATGAAAATTGTAAAAAAATGACTAAAAAGGGCAATAACTCCCTAGAGGGTCAATTGACCATTTTGGTCTTACTTTGCTGTACATTATTGCTGTTTACAGTTTATCTCTATCTATAATAATATTCAAGATGATAACCAAAAACAGCAAAATTTCCTTAAAATTATCAATTCAGGAACAGCAACCTAACAACAGGTTGTCCGATTCATCTGAAAATTGCAGGGCAGATATATCTTGACCTGATAAACAAATTATCCCTTGTCAGATTTGCTCTTAACATTCTTAATGCTTTGGTTTTTTAGTTATAAGCCAAAAACTGCATTTAACCCCGATGTTCTATTTTTAGCTGTTGCGGCCATCTTGATTGGTATGCCGGGTCACCATACACAATTTTAAAACTAAATACCCCAATGATGATTGTGGCCGAGTTTAGTTTAATTTGTTCCAGCAGTTTCAGAGGAGAAGATTTTTCCAAAAGATTACCAAGATTTACGAAAAATGGTTTAAAATTGACTATAAAGAGCAATAACTCATTCGGGGATCAATTGACCATCTTGGTCATGTTCATTTATTTGTAGATCTTACTTGCCGTTTACAGTTTATCTCTATCTAAATTAGTATTCCAGATAATAATCCAAAACAACAATACTTCCTTAAAATTACCAATTCAGGGACAGCAACCTAACAACAGGTTGTCCGACTCATCTGAAAATTTCAGGGGAGAAAGATCTTGACCTGATAAACAATTTCACTATTTTGTCAGATTTGCTCTAAATGCTTTTGTTTTTGAGTTATAAGCCAAAAACTGCATTTTACCCCTATGTTCTATTTTTAGATGTTGCGGCCATCCTGGTTGGTATGCCGGGTCACTGGATAAATTTGAAAACGAAATACCCCAATAATGATTATGGCCAAGTTTGGTTTATTTGTCCCAGTAGTTTCAGAGGAGAAGATTTTTCCAAAAGATTACTAAGATTTACGAAAAATGGTTAAAAATTGACTGTAAAGGGCAATAACTTTTTCGGGGGTCAATTGACCATTTTGGTAATGTTGACTTATTTGTCGATCTTACTTTGCTGAACATGTTTGCTGTTTACAGTTTATCTCTATCTATAATAATATTCAATATAATAACAAAATATAGCAAAATTTCCTTAAAATTACCAAATCAGGGGCAGCAACCTACCAATAGGTTGTCTGATTTATCTGAAAATTACAGGGCAGATAGATCTTGACCTTATAAACACTTTTGCTTCTGCAGATTTTCTCTAAATGCTTTGGTTTTTGAGTTTCAAGCCAACAATTGCATTTTACCCCTATGTTCTATTTTTAGCCATTGCGGCCATCTTGGTTATTATGCCGGGTCACCGGACACAGTTTTTAAACCAGATACCCCAATGATGATTGTGGCTAAGTTAAGATAAAATTTCTGTCGAGCTAAAAATGAGAAACTCTATATTTTACCCAGAAAAAGTAACGGTGGGTGATATTTTTACACCTTTATTAGAAGAAAGCTTATACCTGGATTACATTGATTGTATCTACACAAAACTACTAGGAATACTACCCAAATAGGATAGAACTTTATAGATTTTTAATTATGTATCATTTAATTGTCTAGTACTACAGGTTTGAATTCTATATTGTCTGTAAAAGCTTCTTGTACAGCATCGGCTTCGTTGTCTTTGTCAATTATTTTCAGTGCTTTAACTAAATTAAAGACTAAAGTTTCATTAGGCCGTGTAGGTCTCCACATTTCAAACATCGCAGTTTTAAATGCCGATGTTGACTCAATGCTCGATAGTTTTTTCTCTGAAATATGTAACTGTACTCCAAGTTTGTAACACTCATCTTCACTGAGCTGTTTTGCGAGTCTGAATAATGATGATTTTCTTAGAACTGGAATTGTACCTTAAAAATGAAAAAAAATGTTCCTTGATAAATATCGTCAGCTAGTTTTTTCAACAAAAAACCCCAATTTCTTTAATGTGATATCAACTTTGAAAAGTAAGACTTACCACCATTTTAACATGTATTTTAATGTAGAGTCAACGAAGAAGATAAACAAAACGTTATTGTTTTGTTGAACAAATAATCCAATGCTGGATAGATATCCACAAAGCTTAAACATTATATATGTATTTTTGTAAAAAGTGTAACATTTTTTTTTAGTTTGCATAGTTTCACAAAATGTGTTTTAAATGAAAGTCTTAAACAGTGAGCGTCAGTCCCTCACTAGTCTTGATTTAAAACTGAAAATGGGCTTCACAACGTTCTTTGACTATTTAAAACAGATTTAATCATATCGATATTTTTGTATCTTTGTGTCACGCTAAACATAGTTTGTTAGATAACATAATCCTTTATTTTGATGTTTTTTTTACCGATGGGACTCGAGACAACAATTGCACTTTTATTCATTAACCTTTATAGTCTATTAATCTCTATTGCACGTTTTATATATAAATAGCATTTTAACTTTAAATAAATTCTTTTAACACATAACATATCGCCTTTTACATTTGCGTTCAATTACACTGAAGACAAACTTACACTGTGGATCATCTATATCTACACCGATATCTTGGTTTTCATCTACAAAATATCATATTTATGCTCTTATTAGTATTGAGAATGAAAATGGGGAATGTGTCAGAGAGACAACAACACGACCATAGAGCAGATAACAGCAGATAAGATATGAAATAATTTGTATTTATCAACAATGCGTTTATACTAATACAAAAAGTTTATTATCCTAACCATTGCTTAGTTATGTCATTTACATTAAATACAAACTATACTTTGCTTACATAATACTAACATCATTTCTTTACAGACTACCTTTTGAATATTTGTGTATTCATAGATTGAATTAAAGCCTGGTACAAAAAATCCCATCAATTCATCGATCGAAACAAATAGTGAATTATGATAGCAGTTATGTCACTGTTTCCTTTTGAAGTAGCATCAACTATGCATTTTCTGGTATCGGTTGTTAAAGGCAATGAGAGTTTTTTTATGGGTTCTTTTTTACCATGTGCTAATATGATTTAGAGGCCAAACATTTACTATGGGTCAATAAAACGAAAAATCAAAACGTTATCATTTTGTTATTAAATTGTTTCATGTGTATAAAACATTTCGAATATAAGTGTACATAAATCATAATAGTATTTGGATGTCGTTTTGTTTTTTATTCACCTCTCTGTGTAATTATATTATGTTTATGTAATGTTAACACACATACACTCACAAATATAAATGAATACAAATAAAATACTACCGAACAGTTGTCCATCGATTGGTAATCTGACCAGTTCTTCTATACCATTTTCAATGTCTACTTTTCTAGAAGTTGCAACTTCAACAGCGTTGTTACAGAAATACTGGCAAAAGGTAGTTTTGGGCTTGTTTTGTAATGTATCAACAACTATTTTTTCCAGGATTTTTTTTGTAATCCTGAATAATATGACGTCACCTATTGGTGGTTCATGCTGGTCAGAAATAATGTGAAATGTACGATAGCTTCTTGTTTTGATATGGTTGAATATGATGTGTTCCTTTGAACTCTTTCTAGTGTTTATCTGGAAATTTCCTTCAAAAGAAATTTAAAAAGAAAAAAAGGACACAATCTCTTTATAAATAAAACTAAGACCCGGAAAAGGAAGAACATTTACGCGAATGTTCTAGATTGAAAGGTGTACATGTATGTTTCCCAAGAAACAATGTGTTATTTGATAATACAATAGTATATCTTCATATCGTATGGTACGAACAAGCATGATAATGTATTAACAAGCAAAATAATGTTTGAAAAAGTATCATACTATACAAAAAAGCATCATAATGTATGAACATGTAACCACATCCTCTTGTATTTGTAGTATTTGTATATTTTATCCATCTAATGAATGAGTTTTGTGTCATTTGGTCTCTTGTGGAGAGACAATCATACCACATCTTTTGTTTGATAAGAAATAAGTCACACTGTATCAGTAAGTTCAATAGCATTTCAATAATGTTCTTAATAGAACAAAATATACCTTTAGCTTTTCACCATCTTGAACTGTAGCGTCTTTGTATTCTATTGTTTGTAACCTGTAGCCATTTTGTCTCCAATATTTCCTTCTTTTCTTTCCACAATTTTTCAAAACAATTTCGACTATTAAGATTAATTTATTATCCGTCTCATTTTTCAGACCTGCAAATATTTCGGTTGGACTATAATGATGTTTAGCCAATGTTGCCGATTCTGCACTTTTCTTGAAATTTTTCTTTGGTGCACCTGCAAAGCTGTTTTCAATTGAAAATGATTCAATATTAAAAGATTGTAAAAATAAGAAGTATAATCGTTGGTGCATTTTGTTTATTATCTATTGCAGGAACACTTTTGTTTCAAATTGAAATAACAGAATATATCAATTTATGAATTATGCCTATGCATACAAAGATATTGGGTTGTGCATAAAAAAACAGAAACCCAACAAAGATAGTAATTAAACGATAACTGGATAAGAGATTTGTATATAAAATTAACTGTGTTATTTGGTGTCTTGTTGAGAGTTGTTAAATTGACAATCAAACCACATCCCTTTTTTATGACGACAATGCCATGCTAAAAAGCTTAAAAGGTCGGATAGACACAAAACTGTCACTTGAAAAATTAATAATGAACGAGTTTCAATAGATTTCTTTTAAGCAGCAAACATATATTGTGAAAAAAAACAGAACTTGCAAGACCAAAAATATATTATAATTTCATAATTTGAAGCCTGAAATCGCAAAATGTGTTATCAACACACCTTCCTGATAAACTCTTCGATGTAAAATTTAATAGGAGGCAGACTAGACTGACTATATGTGGTATGGGCTTTGCTCATTGTTGAAGGCCGTACGGTGACCTATAATTGTTAACGTTTATGTCATTTTGGTCTTTTGTGGATAGTTGTCTCATTGGAAATCATACCAAATCTTCTTTTTTATAAATTGTATCGTATATTTCAAATTCGATACGACAGATGCGTTCATAATAATCACAATTCTTTTTAATGGTAATGCACGCTTTTTTTCAGTCTACCGACGAATATCTAGTCTAAGTTCAGCACCATATAAATAAAAAGAAGTCATCAAGAAGAGAAGATCACTTAATTCTAACGGAAATGCCTATTGCTTGACGAAAAACACGCTGTCTACAAGTAACACACATGCATGTTGCCAAAGACGAAATCAGAAGTCGTCCAAATTTAACGTTAGATAATTATTTAAAAAGTACGATTCATCCGTCCCTTAGACAACATCTACACTGAATGTTCTTTTGACTATTCTGCAGGTTTATGTTATTTGAGTTAAATAATGCGTCAGTTATGTTTACATTAGCTAGTTTTCTACATTACTACCATTAAAGTACATCCAAATATTTAAAAGACAAACCTACTTTGTATAATGATCTGCCGAGAAAGAAACTGTATTCCCTTCAATTTTTACATTTGTTGAACATATTTCCCAATCATTCTCTGATTCTGGAATATCTTTATGTGAGGCTATAATTATGAAATCATCAACTGCTACATTCAGTGAATGTAGTTGAAGATTCATATTTACCGGTTTGCTTGGCTGAACATTATTCTGCATTGTTAAATCCAGGACATTGGTGAATAAGACCGTTTCCTCTCCATTCCAGTCATTGGTATCAGCTATCTTAAACATTCAATTAATTTTCAGAAAATAATAACAAATCATACACAAATTGTGTGATCATATATTTGTTCTGCTCAAAACTGCAAAAAACTATTCGCATTTAACATATTGTTCTTACAATACATGCAATATGAGTTTGTTATTTTCAAAGTTTAAGAACTAATCAGAACTTTAAAAAATATATAAAAAAAAAACAATTTTAATATTAATAGATGAAAGATACACATAAACATTGAATATACGTGTTTACAATTTAGAATACTATTGAAAATTAAATGGTACATAGAATAAACTCATCATGGATATCAGGACTAAAACTTTACACTCACGCCAGACGCGGGTCTCGTCTAGTACATGTAGATTTTTTTTAAAGAAACAACTGAATAGACGGAAGATATTAAACAGATACATCGCATATACTTATTATAAATTAAGAAAAATACCAAAAATCAAATGGTACTAGAAATATGTCTTATTCATTTGAATAGATATCCTACATTGAGCATTAGCTTCCCTGGTGACTTAAATGCTCCTTCAGGTATATTTATTTCTGCACTACGCTCTGATTGCGGAATAATTTTTACCGCTTCCTGCGTAACGTCAAACTGTTCTTGCCGAAGCTGAGATAAAATAACGAACTTGGCCGTCTTCATTGTTGTAAGGTTAATTTTGATATCAAATTTCGTATACTGAAAAAAGAAATTATTCGCAAATATACATACATGCATTTATAAATTTTGTGTAAAATAAACAAATATATATCTGTGTAATCGATTGCATTCAACCAAACGATTTATGATGCATTTATTTGACACCTGAATCAGGTTTGTTTTATAGAAATCAATGTTTTTTTTTAAATTTGTCAAAATTGAAATACATTTCATGATAGACATTTTGTAAAACAATGTTGACCATGCTATATTTATGTGCCCCATGACACTAACAAAAAACAAAAAAAGAAAACCAACTACAAATACAGAACAGTCCAAAGCAGTAGAGACAATGGGAAAACCCCAAATAGTTATCGGTAACGACAGCTTTCAAACCACTAAATAAGTTAAAGTGTTCTTACAAAACAATATACATTTTCTAATGTGCTTTTTATTTACTATTAACATGTTTCAGTTTAATGCAAAGGAATAGCGAGCCATGCATGGTCGATGTGATCTGAAATATCATTTCCATGCATTTTTTCTACAGGAGCAAGTTCAGTCTTTAAAGTAATGTCTGCTTAAGAATATACGTATTATGTTGTTTGATAACTGGGTGAAGATCACCAATGCACATCAAAATGAGGAACTCAAAAGTTTTGCAAGAAAAAAAAATCTGTGTTGTGATATTTGACGTATATAAAATTATTACAATCGTTTAAGCTAAACGATACATACACTTGTATCCAAGTTTACGATATGGACAGAGCAACAGGAGAAAGGTTACTATTTCGTCATATGGGAAATAAATTGCGCACACTGTCCCAACCTTTTCGAAGTAATAATTTTATATGAAATAAGGATATGTCAATGATGTTTTCAATGTATTTATTTAAAATTGATTAATAAAGAACTGTACCAAGCAAAGTTTTATATATCTCATAAATCACTTTTTATTATTATTGATTCTATCCAGTATACATTGTTGTATCGCTTCGAACAATGTGCTGCAACAGTGAACAAACATCATATTAAATCTTAGTTAGAATATTTTACCGTTTAGACAAATATTACTTTGACCTGTTTTATTTTTACCTATATTATCATAATAACCAAAGAAAGGTCAGTCTTAAATTTTACTACTGGTGATCAAACGAACTAACCTCTTCTCCGTATTCTCCCTCTGTAAGAGTCTGGCCAGTAATGTTGCCTTCCACATAACCTTCTAAGGGCATAATTACCACTCGCTGATTTTCTTGAACAAATCCTAACACAGAAATCAGCAGATCTAAACGATATGGAGTAACACCCCATGTTTTGATTTCAAAGACATCGCTAAAAATTCGGTCTTCGGAACCCAGATTCATAGCGAAATCAGTGTGTTCTGGAATAACTTTCGAACAATATAAGAAAAAGCTGTTACTCAAATTGTCCGTATTTAGTGTAATGTCTGTACATATTGAAATATCTTCAGAAGGATTTACGTAGCGGACTTCAAATGTATTGTTGCTACAAGAAAAAAAAACCTTTGATATTTTAATTGCGAGACAAAACATTTGAAAACATATTGTTCATATAATTGAAGTGTTGCCATATTTTGCGCAATTATCAATCATGCAATGGGTATGCCGAACAGTTTGTATGATATGCAGATTATAAATTTTGTAAAATAGACAACAAGGCAGAATTATATGGCCTACTGATATGGTATATGACATAAGTTACAAAGCTCTCAACCCGCTTGATGTTTAATGTACATAATACAATTAATAGATATGAATTGGATTATTCAAATTTTGAAATTCATACAAAGCAATAAGTCTGTATACAAAACATTTAGTTTGTTATATTCGATAAAATCGTGTTGATGTTGTATATATAAACTTTAAAACTTGAAATGTTTTAATCTTCAATTATAGAATAAATATTTCAGTAGTATAGACGGTAATGACTTTTCCTTAGAAATCGAGATTATTTTTCAAAAGTTAGCTACAATCATTTGATAATTGTTGCTTAATGAATACCCGTAATTATTCTCGGCTTCTCGTTCTAGTTGGTTAATCAATGGTTTCATAATTTTCTGGTCTGTTTTGTTAAGTATATCAACATCAACACCTACAAGTACCCAATCATCAATTGTAACCGATGCTCCAAAACTGCACAGTAACTCAATAACTGCAACATCTTTCCTTTGAAACAGCTATATCTAAAGGACTTTGTCCTTTCTGAAATAAAAAGCAAAACTTGAGAAAAAAAATAATAACTTTGGTTTCAATGTATGCAAACATTTTGTTATTGAAACAGTGCAAATACATCACATTAATAAATGCTCAACGAAACAGATTTTATTGCAAAATAAATTCACACAGAACAATATTTTGCACATACTTTAAATAATCTCAAATTTGTGTTCGCAATTGCAATAACGCATATTTAGACACACAAGTAACGGTAATAAAATGCAAAGAACAATTAAACACGGATGTACAAATTATTGTACTATATTGATAGCATAATTTGACTCGTATCTTTCGACATTAAATACAAAATAAATAAATTTTATATATATGTATATATTTGATATGCATTTATCGTCTTGATTCAAGCATGTTATTTAAAATGATGCAGTTCGTTCATACTTTGTAATATCAAAATATGACCTTTTCAAACGTTACCACCATGAAACCATTCCAAGTGAACGTCTAATTTTAACCTGCGTCATAGATAAAACTATCGTGCGGTTATAGCTATATCTTTTGTTTTATCTTAGTGTAGTCTTTTAAGTCATACTTACATTGTTGATAACATTGACTGTTGATTTAAAGGCTACAAGTGCTACAACTGATTCAATATTTGAATGTTCCACAGCCTTGAATAACGCAGTTTCACCATCCTATACAAATTGACGAAATACATTAACACAAGATATAAGCAGAAGGAAAACATACATTGTTGTTTACTCAACACCAATTTTGATGTTTTTTATTGAATTAAGTAACATGATAATTTCTTTATTTTAAGAGAAGTATAAGGTTTTATCGGTGTTTTATACTTAGTTAAAAAATAAACGAGCATGGTTCATCTATTTTACATGTGAAATTTGAGAGAAATGTGCTACATTGAGATAACCTTAACAATGATAAATAATTGTTTCCTGGGGTGACCCTTATATGGTCACTAGGCACTTTTTGTAAGATTAAGATAAAAAATATAGAAAAACAACCACTCATTGTTTGACTAAGGCACCTTAAGTTCGATGTTGGTTATATTGAACATTTTTAGCAAACCAGCAATGTTTTTACGACAACGTGTCTATCGTTAGTAGAGAAATACACATTTAGCATTTGTTAGAAACAAATGTTTGTTTGAAAGTTTGATATACAAAGATATCTAAAATGGCTAAACGCGATTTTGTAAAGCTTTATATTATACACATGGAAAGTATTGCAACACCTTGATTTTTTTAAATCTTGAAAAATCAACCTCTTTTTTTGGATTGAATATAGTAAAATATTTGTAAAATATTATTGAAACATAGTTTATGATATCATTGGCATTTAAACGAACAAAAAATGATTAAAAAAAATAATTATATTACCACAATTTTGATAACAAAATGAAGTGTTTTTTGTACAAAAAAATGCATTTTACAAGTAGTCGAACAAAACAATGTCAGACATTTTAAAATTAATCTTCCGATGACTGTTCACATCATGAGTGATCGTTATACGCCAAATTACTTTGTGCGCAGCCTCCATTCAAACGGATAACCTCATCATAACGTCTTCTGATTCCTGCTATAAATCGACTAATTTGTTTCTAAGGAAGCAGCAACCATTTCTGATGAAAGGCATCGTTTATTTTATGGTGTGTTTGAACTGTGGTGTCCTTTCGCGCACTTTACGCCAAATAGTGTCCCATATATGCTCAATATGGTTCAAATCCGGGCTACAATCGGACCAAGGAAGATGAACCAAATTCTATAGGAACAATGGATCTTCCTCCACGATGCTAATTTTCAACTTTGGCGAGCTCTGCACTACATTGGATACTGAAAACTGTGTGTCTGCTCGTAAGCAAATGTATCCGAAATGGTCTTATTGCACGATAACCAGTAGTGATGAGTCGATCTTGAACAGTTCTTGTTAAAAGGCTCCTGTATACCCACCACTCTCTTATTAGGATTGTATTGTATGCAATTGGTTTCCTTCTGACCAACCTTCTTTATGCCTAATTTTCCCTAGCAAATGGTATAGGGGATCTTCTTTATCTCGAAAGGTCTTTTACAACGTTTATTGCCTGATTTTTATTCTCAAAACGACTTATAGTGGAATGGTGATGACCAACAATACATGCAGTTGTTTCAGCGACATCCCTGCTTCGCTCATGCTGATAATATGCCATCGTTTGTTATGTTTGCAGGAAGTTTTTTTAAACAGACTATCGGTATTCCTATGGGGACAATCTGTACTCCTTCTTTTAACAGATCATATATTGACTTACGGTTGGAAATTGACAACAAGAAAGAAAATTAAGACAAAAAAGATGATTCCATTTTCCTAATTGTAAGCTTCCCATATTTATGTAGCAACATAACAAGACATCTCCCAATTAATACGATATTCAGTGACTAGTATTTCCTAACATGATTCCTTTGGTGTTGCAACTCACAAGAAAGCTATTTACCACTAGTTTTAAATGGGCGAAAATAAAATCAATCCTTCGTAAATTTCATGGACGTCTTCATAAGATTGTTGACCGATATGAAATGTCCGTTTTACAGACGATATCGGATATGTTCTCCGTGCCGTAACTACAATTATTTCCCTTATGACTAATATAACCTATCAATAACCATATTTATTGGGTAATAACATGAGCAACACGTGTACGACGGGTGGCACATGTGGAGCAGGATCTGCTTACCCGTCTAGGGCTTCTGGTGTCAACCCTGTTTTGGTTGGGTTTATGTTGCTTAGACTTTAGTTATCTGGGTTGTAACCTGTGTACTAATATTTGTCTGTTTGTTTTGTTTTCATTGCAGAGAAATAATTTTGTAAAATCAGCCAAACGTTTTAATCACGTTATATTGTTGCAGAAACGTTACGTTCATCGATTATCAAAATGAGCGTTAGTCATACTGCTATATATCCAAACAATTTTTTCCGAAAATGTGATTGGTTCAAGTTTTTTGGAAATTAAGAAAAAAAAATCAAAGTTAATATTTTGAAAAAAAATTATGAAAATTAAACGAGCCAAATCAATTGTACTCAAGGTGTTGGGTACCAACTTAAATCGAACTCTGCTCGATTTTCCTTCTTTTCATTCTGACAGATTTGTATTTACCTTATCTCTCAGTTCAACGTCAATCCCATGCTGTGCTGCTTCGACGATAACCTCTGACAATCCCCCGGCACTAGCATAATATAGGCATGTACATCCATTCTACATAAGAGCAAATACTAACATGATTACAGTAAATTTAAAATGTGTATTCTCTCAATTCAACAAAAACTACCGCGATATCTAAATTGTCTAATTATTGAACTATTGAATCCTTGTCACAAATATTTCAGCACAATTATTGGCAAATCGGGTTTTTGTGAATTCATTAAATATTTTGTGTATTCTTTGAAGTTTTATACCTCATCCACATAGTCTTAGATAGATCCTTCTTTGATCAGCTCTATTGCCTCTTTGCTCTTTTTCGTCTTAACTAGTGATATCAGCTCCATTGTGAAGTTAGGATATATACCTTACCTATAATAAAATCCAAAGGTAAAACAACTGATCATATATTCATACTTTTTATGATAGTAAAGTATCAGCTTCACATAGTAGAGGGCAACTAGTTTTAAACTCACCTTCCGAACTGCGCCTTATATTGGCACTTATCTTATCAAACGTGTCAACCGCTAAAACATCAGATTATTATCCATTATTTACAGGGACAGGTTCTCCAAATGAAAGCATGTTAACAAATTTAAAACGATAATTTGTCAATATTTTCAACTCATTCAACTTACGTTTTCATATCAATATAAGCTAATATCTGAATACCTCTAGTTAATAGGTTATATTCAACCATTTCAACTAGTGATGGCGGTCTTATCTTTAAAAAAGAAATACTTTTGGGATGAAAGTAAGATTTTACAACTTCTTATCGGTTGATATTTCTATTTCTACAAACACCCTTTAGACGAGTTAACATGTACCACGAACATATGCTGTTTGATGGGCGACAAGTCACCATGTTCAATACCGTATACGTACTGTGACCTATAACTGTTGACTTTAAAATTGTGACTTGGATGGAGGGTTGTCTCATTGTAACAGATACACCATCTTCTTATATCTAAGGAAAATGACAAAGTACATTTTCAAATACGCGGTATTTTAAAAAGATGTCATATTTTAGATTTAGAAATCCCTGTATCATGTACATGTTAGTGACCTTTTTTGTCCGTTTACTGAAGTGTTTTAACAGGTTTTGCCTAATGAACATTTGTTATGTAAAGATACAATAGTCAGAGGATCAAACTACGGCAAATGGGACGGAAGAGTATCCGTATTGTTTTCAATAGGCGACTGGTACTTAAGGAATATTTAGAAATAAAAATCGAATACTGACAACGCCATGGAAAACAATAGAAACTACAAAAAAGCAACAATACTATCTACAAAACACAGCATAGCCAACAAAAGACTGCACGTATTCGAGTAAATGTGTGAAGACAGACATATTGAAGATTGAAAGGTAGACCAACTTCTCAGCCAATTACAGATACTGTGTAATCTTAATATTTACATTTTTTGTTGACATACATCATCGGTTTGTCCTATCTTGTGACATAAAACACGCTTACATTTTGTTTTAAAACAATAAAAACTGTATTTGAGGATACAGTTATTCCACATTTTCATGATTTTAAATGAAAACGTAATTGTAGAAAAAAAATATTTACATCAAAGTACAAACTTGTTATGAGTATGTGAATATGTTAAAGACAGAAACTAGTCTGCTTTGCCGGTAGGAACATACATTTCAAATAACTTGATACAATAGTATCTTTGAGGTTTTTGTTTGAAAACTCATTTAAATATAAATGTATATCTTACTCACCTTTGTAAGTACAGGTACATATATATTTAATGTTGTTATCACCTACTATACAAGTCATAATTTGTAGCCTTCAAGTTCTTTAAAATTTGACATATAGTTATAAAAAGTTGTTGTCAAGGAAGTTGAAAGACCTCAGTGATTATAAAGAAACATGTATACATATGAAAGCAATAATGACGAAGAGCCAATATTGATTTTACGATTAAGAGAAAATACGATCGTATTTATAGATTTAAAAAAAAAACGCACAAAGGAAGCAATGTAATTTCTAAATACGGATATACTTATTTAGTTTTGAAGGGAATACATACATAGAGTATAAGTTTACCGTATACATATATAATTTTACATTGATTTGTTGAAATACTGAAAAACAGCAAAACAAATATGAAACTTAGACGTTAAAATGGTTATTCTAACATTCACAAACAGAACCTATGAAAACATGTATTTATCTCGGGAATATTTTTACCCTCTAGTTAATTTTTTTTTTAACGATAACAAATATTTTATTCAATCATTTCCTGTTATATAAATACCTAAGTAGCCCAGGTTGCATACTTAGGGCCCCCTGTTTTTTAACATCCTCCAGTTGAGGAGAGTGACCTACTGACCCTCAAATAGTATACTATTATAGTGTAATCAGTATTAAAGAGATCTGGTATCATATTCTGCTACCTCTCCCACAGTGATTGTTTGTGACATGTATCTAATTAAAACAAGATTAGTGTGCCTCCTAGTGAGATTCCAGTTGTAACTTCAAAGTGTCAAATGTTAGACAAATTAACCTTAAGATATAACAAGTGGTCTGTGTATGTTAATTAATTGCATCCATGATGTCAGCATCTTTATCATAAAATTAATTACTTGAAAACTGAAATGACTTTTCTGTTTGTATAAACAATACTTAAATTACATATAAGTAAATATTAGCACACATATTACAAAATCTCGGTTATCTCTCAATATTATAAAATCGGCAATTTTCTATATTCAAATGGTGAGCAAATAAATGATTCTATAAATATAATTTTAATACAGCATGATCTAAATAAAATTGTTATGGTCAAATACATCTATGCAACAAACATTTAGGCGAGTCTTCAAAAAAATTTGTTCGATCATTTCACTATTAGAGCTACCGTTTAATCTATCTTTGAATTCAATTAAAAACAAATTCAAATTTTTTACACCCTGATGTAACCGTACTTTTAAGGCGTAGTATCAATAAATTGCATCAAAATTGAAGTGCATGAGTATTATTAACGTCTTGGATGAGTGTGAGAAATCTCTTTTGATGGGAGCAAACAAAATTTAGCTGAATTTGTATTATTCCAATTAATGAAAAGGCAAGCAAGTGTGTGTTTAAAATGATATTGTTGGAATGGATTTATAACATGAAAAATGTGTGTAACCGATTTTACGTTGACTTGGACTGCGAATTTGAAAATAATATATTTGTGAAATCACATTCTACAAGATGACATATTTCGGAAGTACTTTAACCTTTTATTCTAATAATAGTATCTTTGAAATGCATTTTATAGCTGACTATGTGGTATGGGCTTTGCTCATTGTTGACGGCCGTACGGTGACATATAGTTGTAAATGTCTGTGTCATTTTGGTCACTTGTGCACAGTTGTCTCATATAGCTATTACTTACAATTGTCATGTGTACATGTTCCAGGCTCGTGCCGCTGAAAGAGGTCTCCTTTCAAGTTTAAAAATATGTTAATAGGTCGGAAAAACTATCAGAAATATATATGATAAAAAAAAATCAGTAAAGTTCCCACTTCTCTTTTTGTGAACTTTCTTCCTATTCCCGAGTGTGTTTTAATCGAAGAATTTTCTCTCTAATGATGTTAACTCATCATTTATACCAGGATTGAAATCTTATATTTACGGAAGACTTGCGTTTCGTCTAAAACAAAAGCCTCATTAGTGCGCTTGAATCAAAAATTAAAAAAAAGGCAAAATAAAGTACGAAGTTGAAGAGGATTGAGAACCAACATACCTAAATGTTTTCCCTATTTAATCCACCGTAAGGTAATCTATTCCTGAGGTAGAAAAAGCCTTAGTGTTTCAAAAATAAAAAAAATTGTTAACTGTAAATTTATTATTATGGACATATCACTGATAACTCTTCCATCCTTCAATTGCAAACCACATAAAACCTAAACAATTCAAGTGCACTTATGAATTAAATGATGAAAAATTGAATGGCGTACAAAAAAAGTATAGGTTTGGTTTGGCAATCTTCGTTTAGAGATGTATATATGTTATGTTTGTCAGAGATCAGGTTTTTTTTATGTATATGACAATACAAGTATTTGATTATAAAAGTACAAGGCAAACGTTTTGTTAATATTTCGATAAAATCATTGAAATATATAACAATTATAAAGAATTATGATTATTCATACACTCAAAAGTCATTATAATAAAATTGAGAATGGAAATGGGGAATGTGTCAAAGAGACAACAACCCGACCATAGAGAAGACAACAGCAGAAGGTCCCCAACAGATCTTCAATGCAGGGAGAAATAATGTCTGCATCCGTTGCTGCATATATATTCTTACGACGCTAAAAACGTAGATTTTCCAGTAAAATTTTCAAATATAATTGTCAAATACGTGAGAAAATACGTAATCCTACGACATAAAAACTTTATTTGGGTATTTTGATTTAATTCAAGATAAAATAAACACTTGATCTGATCAAGCATGTAAAACATCTTCTTTGAAAATGAGTGTTATTTGTGCAAAGGTCGACTTCGTTCTCTATTTCTAATTTTTTTGTGTGAAGAATTAGTACAATCAAGAATTTATATAGCTATACAAATCCTTGGCACAATACAACTATTTTTTTGTCAAACACAGGTGGGTACGAAATAATAGCTTAAAACCTTTCAAACCATTCTAGTAATCTCTTCATGATCAGACCAAAATGACCGTTTCACACCGAAATCGTGCTACTAGTGTCAGTATCATGATTATATCGATCATTTGAAACAAGTTATGGTAAAACACTATCAAAGTTTAATATTATGAAAACCGAAATGTGGTTATAAAATATTATATTTTATGAAGATCCGATGGTAATATCTTTGATGCTAACAGCTCATTTGTAACGTGAAATAAAACTCACTTATTAATCTACATGTTAATAAAAGTTTCAGCAATTATTATTTAGTTTTAATGACATATCACTGTTACTGCATGGAGCAAGACGCAAAGTATCGTTACGGTTTATGAAAAATAATAATTACTGTGTATGCAATTTCTCATCAAAATGATCAATTTATTTCATGAAAAAGAATGCTACATGTATCTTTTCCGCCGTTAAATTTACATCTGGGAAAAAGCATTTGTTTTTACATTTTTCAAAGAGTTCATCAGAATTATCGTTTTTCCTCATTATGAATGGTAATACATTTGTTTAAAAATTAAATAATCAGATAATAGTACATTCTAGGACTAATAATCGAACGGAAGGGGTGATAGCAAATTAATCAAAAGTGAGCTTTTTATAAAGTGTTTTGGTGAGTTTTGAACAACAAAATTCATCGCGAAAAATGTTCATTTAATGTGGTGATAAATGAAAGAAATTTCACATTCATTGTTTCAAAAGTGAGGGTATAGGATTATTTTTTAAAAGAGTCAACATTTGTAACATTGCATTTTATTCATAAGTCCACATCAAACTATAAGTATAAATCAAGAAAAAAAATGTTCGTATACACGTCATTATTTTATGCCATGAAACAAGTTTCAAAGAAAACTGGTATCGTCCGTTCTGATTCCTTAACACAAAACCTGCCGTATTGACAGATCAAAGCTCGACATACATGTAGGCATAGAATATAAATAAATTTATCATAAATAGTCAGAGTTATAAAAGAAACAAATGCCATCTCTAAACGTGTCATCAGAAGTCATGTATGACTTCTCACAACAATAACATCCAGTGAATTCATGGCACCGCGTGGGTATCAATAAACGCAACTCTCGTTTCAAAAAAAAAGGTTTCTCATTATCATAATTATAGCTTTAGTTTTAAAAAACGTATTAAATTTAAATACAACATAATATAGGGTGATGTATTTGCATTAAATATGGAAACACCCAAATGCCGTATGAGTTTAACTAACAAAAAATTTTAATTTCAGAACGATTGTATGGTGAAAGAGTAAAGACATCAGGTTTATATAGTTAATTATTTCTCTCAGATTTCAAAATGCTGCCTTTTGAATCTGCCATGTGATGGGTAACTCTAAATTACTTTCATGCAAGTTTTAAGCTCATCATCCAACATAAGCAGAAGATAAAAACATGATAATAATTTATCAAATTTCGATAGAACTGGACACACCATGTCAAATATATACGCAAGTGAAAGACTAATTATGTCACAAATTACTATATAACAACACTAAAAAATTAACATTACGAACCCGATCAACAACTGTTGAACAATTTGAGATGTCGGTAAATGGGTTTTTGTTCCTTTTCCTCCGACATAAGCCTTGTACCTAGTTTCTGCAGGTGCAGGGGGAAGTCTCATGAAATGATGATATGATAAATGTGTGCAGGAATGTTCGATCATAGAAATATTAATTGACAATCAAGATGCAGAACTTTTTTCGTATCAATCCACCATCCTTGTTATTAATGAAATAAGCCACGATATGAGACACATTGCGCAAATGTGACTGTATTTTTGGTATCATGTGTTTAACTTTTATTTGTACCGATTGAGCTTTTGAAAATAAATGCCATCGGAAGTAAAAAAATAATCAGTACTATATACACTGTTCAACTAACGATTGACGGTCGTAGTATCTTTAAACGAGCTGCAATTATTTACAATGTTGTTGGTTTCATCGACAACGATAAAATGATAAAATTATACGTATACGCTGTTTAGTAGGATCCTGCCTTTATCATCCATAATAGCAAACTCCCCATATAGAGGGTACTCTGGAGGAGAGATGGAATGTTAAAAGAAATGTTATCGCTGAAAAGTTTTGAATGACACGAATTTAAAAAACCGACATATCATATTTTATCGTTTCGACACTCAGTTTCATAATCTTTGTTTTTTTAAACCAAAAAAGTCAGAAAAGCATGCCAACAACTTTAACTGCATATAAGAGCATTACTTTACAATTCAGTTTACGGTATAAACCCAAACATCCAACAAAAGTAATGTCAGCGCTCTTGCATGGACACACTAATAGCTTCGATATATAAATAAGCAACCTTTTAATCAGGATAAAGTGTTATAGCTAATGGAACACTAAGTAACAATTAGTTTAATAGTTAAATTGTCGTGTCGTAAGACAGTATTGTACATATTACAAGTAGTTCAAAAGTATGTGAACGAGGAACATGCATTTGGATTAGTCATATAGAAAAAGATTGGCATCGAAGTATAGGTCTTTTATATTTGGTTTATTATTCAGTGTTATCATCTGACATTAAAAGTCAACAATTGCTTTATTACTTTTCTTTAACTGATATATGTTTATCATGTGTTATTCTGTATATATTTCATGCTGTTACTTGTCTCGTTTACATTGTGTAACATTTGTATTTCCAAACCTTAAAAAGATTACTATATAAGGTCAGGGATTCACAAATGGTTGCAGAACGTAAGTTATTTTATAATGGTTAAACTTAACACCATTTAGGTTCTAGCACAGAGTTGTCTCCTTAGCATTTTACCTTTATATTTTATCTTTCATAACATATGCCTGATATTCGAGTCGAAACAACATTAAGTGTACATTAAAATAATTATTTTCGTTTCGTCAAAAAACTAAATTTGAAACAATGCTCCCATGACTTTATAGCAATCCAACCTACACTGTTTCTTGTGAGCCACTCGGATATGGAAAACAAATATACATCGAATCAGTGTTGTCATGTTGTTTTGTTTGTTTATTAAACTCAGTTGATTGTTTTAACAACGACAAAAAAGAATGGTTACGTTCTATCGTCCACTATAGTAAGTTCTGCCTTCTTACTGTATATATGCTTGATTGTGTATGCACCTGTAAATCATAGAAGGCATAATAAATCAGTAGTTTTAAGGAAACTGCAATAACTTGGACTAACGTAAAACAAAATTTTCCATAGTTAGTGAAGACGGTGTCGTTTGATTATTTTACGATAACTATTACAGACAAAATTTGATGAAAGTTGTTATAATGTTTATTCATGTATGAGTACAAATTAGTTCTCATTATTAATTTTTTTTCTCAATTTTTGCCGTTTACTTTTTAACGCCGTAGACCTTATAGTCAAGCGCCAAACTACTCACAAGAACAAACACATGATGAAAAATATGTTTTACATAATTTACAATGCATACATACTTGATAGACTCTTTTTTTTCATTTATAAGTATTTGAAAAACAGAGAAAAAAACAAAGATATCGTTCTCAAAGGTTAGTTTTGGATGACAATTCCTTGATCAAGTCGCAAACTCAAAAAGTCAAACACAATATACGAATGAAAAAACAGTTTTCATAATCAAAACTTGGACAAGCACTTTCGTATTTGTAAAAGCTTGTAAATTAAACCTTCTGTTAACGCTAAACCTCCAACATGTATGTCAGATCATCAAAGTCCATGCATTGATATCAAAGTGTAAACAAAACCAACTCACTATAACAAGTAGTTATTATGATAAGCATGTCAAAACATACAAATATATTGAGGATATCAGTCAAAGAATTGTGTGTGGTTATCTAAGTAATTTGCCCTTAGGTATGATTTGTCCCTACCTAAAACAGAATACATACGTTTAATCTATACTGCAGTACCCTCTTAAACCGCATCGGTGGTTTCAATTTGTCATTTGCGTTGCATGTTTTAACTTTTCGTTTACCTTTAACCGAGTTAATGCATGATTTTTTCAAAGCAATGCGTCTGTGTATGCTACAAGATTTATATTGAAAAGCCTTGTGGTTCATTTTGTTTGATATGAAATTTTATCATTTTATCGTTGTCGATGAAACCAACAACATTGTAAATAATTGCAGCTCGTTTAAAGAAACTACGACCGTCAATCGTTAGTTGAACAGTGTATGTAGTACTGAATATTTTTTTTACTTCCGATGGCATTTATTTTCAAAAGCTCAATCTGTACAAATAAAAGTTAAACACATGATACCAAAAATACAGTCACATTTGCGCAATGTGTCTCATATCGTGGCTTATTTCACTAATAAAAAGGATGGTGGATTGATACGAAAAAAGTTCTGCATCTTGATTGTCAATTAATATTTCTATGATCGAACATTCCTGCACACATTTATCATATCATCATTTCATGAGACTTCCCCCTGCACCTGCAGAAACTGGGTACAAGGCTTATATCGGAGGAAAAGGAACAAAAACCCATTTACCGACACCTCAAATTGTTCAACAGTTGTTGATCGGGTTCGTAATGTTAATTTTCTAGTGTTGTTATATAGTAATTTGTGACATAATTAGTCTTTCACTTGCGTATATATTTGACATGGTGTGTCCAGTTCTATCGAAATTTGATAAATTATTATCATGTTTTTATCTTCTGCTTATGTTGGATGATGAGCTTAAAACTTGCATGAAAGTAATTTAGAGTTACCCATCACATGGCAGATTCAAAAGGCAGCATTTTGAAATCTGAGAGAAATAATTAACTATATAAACCTGATGTCTTTACTCTTTCACCATTCAATCGTTCTGAAATTGAAATTTTTTGTTAGTTAAACTCATACGGCATTTGGGTGTTTCCATATTTAATGCAAATACATCACCCTATATTATGTTGTATTTAAATTTAATACGTTTTTTAAAACTAAAGCTATAATTATGATAATGAGAAACCTTTTTTTTAAAACGAGAGTTGCGTTTATTGATACCCACGCGGTGCCATGAATTCACTGGATGTTATTGTTGTGAGAAGTCATACATGACTTCTGATGACACGTTTAGAGATGGCATTTGTTTCTTTTATAACTCTGACTATTTATGATAAATTTATTTATATTCTATGCCTACATGTATGTCGAGCATTGATCTGTCAATACGGCAGGTTTTGTGTTAAGGAATCAGAACGGACGATACCAGTTTTCTTTGAAACTTGTTTCATGGCATAAAATAATGACGTGTATACGAACATTTTTTTTCTTGATTTATACTTATAGTTTGATGTGGACTTATGAATAAAATGCAATGTTACAAATGTTGACTCTTTTAAAAAATAATCCTTTCCGTTCGATTATTAGTCCTAGAATGTACTATTATCTGATTATTTAATTTTTAAACAAATGTATTACCATTCATAATGAGGAAAAACGATAATTCTGAACAACTCTTTGAAAAATGTAAAAACAAATGCTTTTTCCCAGATGTAAATTTAACGGCGGAAAAGATACATGTAGCATTCTTTTTCATGAAATAAATTGATCATTTTGATGAGAAATTGCATACACAGTAATTATCATATTTCATAAACCGTAACGATACTTTGCGTCTTGCTCCATGCAGTAACAGTGATATGTCATTAAAACTAAATAATAATTGCTGAAACTTTTATTAACATGTAGATTAATAAGTGAGTTTTATTTCACGTTACAAATGAGCTGTTAGCATCAAAGATATTACCATCGGATCTTCATAAAATATAATATTTTATAACCACATTTCGGTTTTCATAATATTAAACTTTGATAGTGTTTTACCATAACGTGTTTCAAATGATCGATATAATCATGATACTGACACTAGTAGCACGATTTCGGTGTGAAACGGTCATTTTGGTCTGATCACATCTTGATTGACTGGATTTACCGCTAGAGGAAATCGTCGAGACTTTTTAGACCGTTAAGACTCCGTTACGATCGATAGCCACATCAGGTAAATCAGTTCGTTTAGGCATGTCCAGACGGAAAAGACTGAATCGTCTAGCGGGCTGTTTAGACCCGTTAAGAAAGTGTCAGACCAAAACAGACCATGTATACAAAATTACGTTAAAAATTTTCAGACCCTGTTTAGATTCGTTCAGTATACCGGTTTGATACCACGAGTTGCGCCACTTCTACTCGATAATGCATTTTAGATTAATATGTATATATGTATTTTGATATTATAATTTGAAGTATATTTTGGTTAATTAAAAAGATAAATAAAGATTAAGTCTTCTGTTGATTCTTTATTTCTTTTCTTGTTTTGTTGAGGAACTAATAAATTATTCGTCTATATAATTGTTTATTTTTTAATAAATGTTAGTTTATATAAATATATATTGATAATTAAATGCAAGGACGTATGTTTATTGTATACACACCAAAATGTATGCCATAAATTTAACCTTAAAATGTTGTGTACACCGGTGAAAATGTTTTTCGTATTTGAAGATTAAAAAGTAACGGAAAATCCTAAACGTTACCTAAAAAAGTTAAGGAAATGTGGTATGATTGCCAATGAGACAACCCACAGAAATGCAGCGGAGGCAAATTGACACATGCATATTTTTGTTTTATGTATTACAGTTGCTTTCATTCGTTATATTGCTATATGTCATAGTTTACCGTGGAAGCTGTTGCTTTTTGTAATGTGTATTTTTTTTCGTGCGAGTTACTCTATTAAACCTGGAAAAAAATATTCTCGACATCCGGAAATTAAAAAAGAAGACTTCCTGGATCCCGAAAGCTGATCAGGATACTTCATGCAGTCTCTGTCGGGATCGTGTTTAAAGTATCACCGTATAAAAATTTTCATTCAAACAATGTTGCATACTTATAATATTTATTTTCTAATTCATATAATATGTATATAGTACTAAGTATATCTGCATATGGCGTTAATTTAAAAAAAAATCTGTGTTAGTTAAAATGGTTCAATGGCACGTGCGAGTAATCAACCGGGTCAACAGGTAACAAAATCAATGATCCATAACTTAAGAAAGAACATGCATATTATATTTTACAATTACTCTCATCATCATTCTTAATAAAGAAAAATGCCGTAGGGCTAAACGTTAATAAAGATTTAATGAATTTGTGTATATACGTACTAGTGATGTCTGACCGTCAGTTTTTAATATACATGTCTTTGTTTTTTTCTTATATGAGCAAAATAACGAATTTGAATCTATTAAACGTTAAAGGTTGTTACAATGTCTTATATGTCTAAACACTAAAAGACCATGCACAATATTTGAGCGCCGCATAGAAAACCATTCAAAAACATGTACTGTTCGGAAGTTTGTTACTATTCAAAAGAAACTTTTCGCTTCTGTACTTGTATAGTTTAGGGAGTATTCCTTTAAATTGTGTCAGTTATATAAAGTAGTGTGTATCATCATTGTTTTCTATTTATTTGGCTAATTGTATAATTATAATATACATTTTGTATTTCACAACTATATATACTATAAGTTGTAGTGTGATTGATTGTTGGTTGTTTAAAGTCCAGTGGCAAATACTTCATGCATATTCAGGACCATCTGTAAGTTTATGACATATATGGAACTCACTGGTGTAGTTTTCACGTGTTAAAATGGATAAAAGAATAATTAATTTTTAGAATATCGAAACATCAGAAAGGCAAGGCGCATGGATTACCCGCACTTATCACTTCTTTTCTCTGTTTTGTGTTAAAAAAAAAATAATGTTTTTTTTTTATTTAATTTTATATGTTTATATAAATTACGATAACTGTGGTGTATACCTGCTGTCAAACGAAAGAGACATATATGCCCTCTAAAAAAAATTATGGATGTTTTGCTTTTGCATTGACACTTAACACACAAATTTAATTACTTACTGTGATATGTATGTAGAAGTTCTGGAGTACTGGAAAATGAAGGATGCAAATCCAAGCTTTGAATTAAAATGGTCATTAAATAGCCACACAAATAAAAGAACAAGTGTAAGTGTTGGAATGACATATACAATATATCACCATGTGCATTGTCAGAGAATTTAATTTTGATTTTACTTTGGCAACTAGACACAATTGAAGAGAGGCAGCCCAATATTTTCTCCTTTTTGTTACGAGTACAAATAAACTGATCTTAGTTATTTCGTGAAGCATTTCCTTTAAATGATAAAATCGCGGGTGATTATCTAACAAATACTCACAGTGCAGTGTACTGCATTCATGCGAGGATCCATTTTGAAAAGGGGGGTCCCAACCCAGAGTAAAGGAGTCCAAGTATATGCTCCCATTCAAATGCATTGATCGGCCAAAAAAAGGGGGGTCGAACCCCCGCCCCCCTGGATCCACTGAGACAAAGTATATCAAGTTATAGAGCAGGCTAACGGCTCCAACTCAAAATTTGAACCATTCTATGTTGGGGGTTGGAGGTTGGGGTTACCATTTAGTTTGAAAGCTCAAAGTATACAAGCTGCTTCACCCTCTTTATTGTGATGATTGGGAATTTGCACTTAACCATTGGTCACGTGCCGAGTGGCGCACGCTGATTAAAAAATCACGCTTATAAGAAGTTGTTCATTGTGGTATGAGTGCCGAACCGACCGTGCAAGGGCTGTATAGCCAGTCAAGTTCGTTAAAAACTTCCATTTATTGTATGAGTGCCAATGAGTCAATAATTGGCTAATTGGCAATAAAATAGTTCCATGTTTTAAAAATCAAAGGTTTTAGATGTCTTTAGTTTTCACCGTTCCTGGTGTAAAACAGTGAGTCCCTGACTTATACCAAACGTTGACTTATTATACGAACTAATCACTATCACACAGTTTTTACAAGCATGGCCCGTGTTATTACTTATAATGTCATACAGCCAAATTTTGTATTATCTACAATTATGTAATATGTATTCGTTATTTTTTTCTATCTATTTAGTTATTCAAAATAAACCAACCTCACAACACACGTGTCAAGAAATATAAAAGGTAAATCTGGTAACAGTCAATTTAACTATTTATAAATATGTCCCTGCATGGGTGATTTATACAGTTATATATATAGATAAAGATTTAATGGTTATACAAAATGCATTCATGTACACGTAATAAACGAATGTGGTAACTTTCATTGTTTGTCGGGAATACACGTACTTGTCATAATTATCGCTACATTTGCGAAACGCGCGACTGTTTTTCCCCGAGGGCTAATCTTAACCTATATATATGCCATACGGCATGAAGAAATTACTAGAATAGTTTGAAAGGTTTTAAGCTATTATTTCGTACCCACCTGTGTTTGACACAAAAACAGTTGTATTGTACCAAGGATTTGTATAGCTACATAAATTCTTAATTGTAATAATTCTTCACACAAAAAAATAGAAATAGAGAACGAAGTCGACCTTTGCACAAATAACACTCATTGTCAAAGAAGATGTTTTACATGCTTGATCAGATCAAGTGTTTATTTTATCTTGAATTATTTATGATCTTTTATTGAGGACATCTGAAATATCATATGCGTTTAAAAAAAAATATTTTGTTAAAAGATTTATCATGTATACACCTAAAAAGAAAAGAAGAAACTTTTCACAATATCTTGCAATATACAAGACGTCACAATATTTATCGATTTTTAGTTCATCAAAACATTACTATATAATCACTTTTCTATCATCCGTTTTTAATTTACTTTTGAAAATTTAGATTTACATGTGACTATTTCTAAATGAATCAAAGAAATAAAAAAAAATGACAATATTTAAAAGCATCGTTTTGTTCAAGTTACTGTACCATTTAAACCCCTGAAACCTTCAGCAAGTACATGTTGTACACAGCGATAACGCAATGCTACTTTATAATTTTGCTTTGATTATTACTAGATTTATTTCACTTGACAAGGTGGGTTTTCGAAATACGCTAAGTGAAGGTCAGAACATCTATATACAGGATTTTTGGGTTAAACTCATCAATGAACTGTCCAGGTATTCGTCCCATATCATACACGCAGTTCATTTGTTGTTGCGTTTGGTGACACTGGTAGGTAATTGGAATTCAATAAAAACTAGAACGGCAATCATCCTTATCACACTCATCTTCAAATAGACTGCTCTAATGCAAATAAAACATAAGCTCCTCCTGATCAGTTGAAAAAAAACATTGGTAATACATATGAGAGATAGAAACTATGTTCACACTTCAATTGCTCTGTGATAGCTACGATACTACATGAAAACAACCAGTATAAGCAATGTTTACTTCCAACAACTAAGATGTCCGTAGTTGAATAATGAATTAAAGAAAATATTGAATACTATGTTTAAATACATGTATTTTTATAATATTGTACACACTGAATAAACAACGCCAGAAATCAATTGGTGTACAAACTATCAGACTTAATCATGCAAATAATATATTCGATTTTGTTTGAATATAAAATTTCAAACCTTGTAATGGATCATTTAACGGTTTTTGTTGAACAATTATTTGTGTGTGTATAATCCTATGAATCCGTCATAGTTAGATTCCTATCATATACCACAAACTAAAATATCTATTCAATATACTTATTAATGAATTATGAACTTCAGTAAGTACACTTTCAGATATATTGATGATGTTCTTTCCTTAAACAATTCGAACTTTTCTGATTGGGTTCCATAAATATATCCTCCCGAACTCGAGATTAAAGAAACAACAGACACGGCTTCCTTCGCCTCATGTTTAGACTTATATCTCGAATTTGACTTACACAGTCATCTCAGTACCAGAATCTATGACAAACGAGACGCTTTTAATTTCGAAATTATAAATTTCCCCCACCTTAGTAGCAATATACACTACAAAAGTCTAAAAGTCTGAAAAGACCAGTTTTTGTCTTAATTTGCATGAACTTTTACTCGACATTCTCCAAAAGTATGACTTGTGTCTTAATTTTTCTTGACAAATTCTCATTTATATTAAATTAGTATTAAATTTACTCGACATATTCTCGACATTCTGGATATTGTCTTAAAATTACTTGACAAATTCTTGATATTTGAATACTGTCTTGAAATTTCTCGACATATTCTTGACATTCTTATTTTTTATCAGTATGGCTTGACATATTCTGAACATTTTGAATTGTGTCTAAAATTTACTTGACAGTTCTGAGCACTATAAATCATGACCAATATACATGATATAACTTTATCTTTATTTCTCTTCATATGATAAACTGTTGTTTCAAGTTACACTTTTTACAACAAAAATAAAAGTTGGGCATGTAAAATAATTGAAATTTTGGAAATATAAATATTTTCACAAATGCAAATATGGCTATGAAATCTAAAGTATGAAACAATTTAAATGTGGGTTTTTAAATAATTACAAATTTTGATTCCTAAATCTTATAAATTAAATGATTAAAACCAATCATACTGTAGACTTATTTCATTAGACATTCATAATACTCAATGTTTATATGGTAAATAAGTATTGTACCAAAATGTGGTTTATATAAAAAGCAAATCATGATGATATACACATTCTTTTAATAAAAGAACAATTTGTGTAATGTCACCGGTTGGAATATACATGGACAGGATGTTCTCCATAAAATTAAGGTATTCCACACCCCAGAGTACACGCAACTATCAAATATAATTACTGATTTACCTGTAATTAGCCATACAACTTATCATTTGACTGACCATGCCAGTACAATTTAAAAAATGTGTTGATAGATGAAAAGGAAAATCATCATTTTGATGATGAAAAAAATTGAATTAAAATGATTTTTCTTCATCAAAATTATGAAGTTAATTATTTTTAACATAAAAAACAAATTGAATAATTCCCAAAGATTAAAAATAAATTATTATCTACTCCAGGAATAATAAGTCTGTTCACATTTCAGGTGAAATTTATACTGTTGAGATAGTGTCAAGACATATTTAAGACTGTCAAGAATGTGTCGAGACATATTCAGACATTATTAAGAATGTCAAGAATATGTTAAGACATATCGAGACAAATTTAAGACAGTCAAGAATTGGTCGAGACTAATCCAGACTCTTATCAGATGATACAAGAAGTGTCGAGAAATGTTAAGACAATGTTCATACTGTCAAGACACTTGTCAAGAAAAATCAAGAACCTTATTAGACAAATTCATACTATGTCAAGAATTTTAAAGAATTATTCAGGCAAATTAAGAATGTCAAGTAAAAATTGTATAGATTCTGCGTACTGATGTTGTGTATCATCTCAACAACATGTTTTATTGTTCTTTTTTTGTGTTTTTGTTCTATTATTAAGATTACTTTTACTGTTGAATGGTTGTATGTGATATCCGTTTGACGTGGCTCGGTACGTATACATCTCGTCAATGTGTTTGTATTGGCTTTCATTTTTTTGTGATTTGTTTTCTATATGTGGCTCTTTGTATTCCTGTTGTGCTTACAACGTGACTCTGTACTTTAACAGATCCCGTCAGTATGATATTTGTGTATAATATGTCATTATGCTATATTTCTATTATGAGTTACTATTTACGTTGAACCACAAACGTCAAAATCAATCAATGGCGTAGTGGAATTAACAATTTTTGGATTCTCATAAGTTCTATGTATAACTTTTGGACTAGTTTGAATCTCGGTCTATTTCTGTAATTTATTCTTACATACTTTTGATTTTTTAACCCTGTATGCGTACATTGCCTATGTAAAATTTAAAATTGTTTGTATGCACATTGAACGACAAATTTATGTGACGTATAAAATTTTTCTGACGTCGGACACTCAAGTCAATCCATGTGTTCGTGGATAGTAAATGTTTTTGTGTCCTGTTGAATTGTTCCTTTTAAAAGTTTTGGATTCTCATAAATTCTATGTATAACTTTTGGACTAGTTTGAATCTCGGTCTATTTCTGTAATTTATTCTATCATACTTTTGATTTTTTTACCCTGTATGCGTACATTGCCTATGTAAATTTTAAAATTGTTTGTATGCACATTGAACGACAAATTTATGTGACGTATATCATTTTTCTGACGTCAGACACTCAGATCAATCCATGTGTTCGTAGATAGTAGATGTTTTTGTGTCCTGTTAGATTGTTATACGATGATGACTGATGTGCCCATATTTTGACTATTTTATTGATTGTGACTGTTTATTTAACGCATCATGTAAATGTAGCGGAATTTGAAGAGACTGTTATTAAAGTGAGAGGGTTAGCGCTATAGAACCAGGTTTAATCCACCATTTTCTACATTTGAAAATGCCTGTACCAAGTCAGGAATGTGACAGTTCTTGTCCATTCGTTTTTGATGCGTTTTGTTTTTTGATTTTGCCATGTGATTATGGACTTTCCAAATTGATTTTTCTCTGAGTTTATTATTTTTGTGATTTTACTTTTTACACACAGTATTGCTATCTACTATATATATACTTACATTCAACGATTTACCAACTCTTTAGGGTACAAAAAGTATCATTCATTTGGCATGCATACAACATCTTTGTTTGTAAAATATATGCTTTTCATCAAATCCCAATTGACATTAAGTCAGATATTTGTCAACTTTGTTACTATTATCTACCGTTGTAAATAAAACTGTTAATAGAGCAGGAAAATAAAGATAGTTCACATATTTTTTCTTCAAGTTCAGATCGTATTGAAGAATGTATTACTAAGGGTTTAAACTTTTGACAGAATTGTCACCGCACTATTATGTTAAACGCTTACGCTGTTCATACAGTAGGTTTACTTTGTTTAAATACTATTTCCTCAGTCTTTCTCAAACTTTATTTGTAATGTAGTTATTAGATGTAAATCAACGCATGTCAACGACCTACTTATTCCTTAATTTATATTGGTGACAAAATACTTAGCTTATGCAATTTTATATGCTTGCATCTTTCAAAAATTTACAATATAAATATAAAAAAACAACATTTTGATCATTTACAACATTGTACAATGTAGTGGTGTTAATAAATATATCACACTTTATACTTTTATGTATGTTTACATTATCTGGCTTTTGTTTGCCGCTTTTAATATTTTAAAAAATCATCAAGTTCAAATAATATTTTATGTTGAAGTGTAACACTACTGTTTTAGGTTTGGTTGGCGATTTTACTTGTGTTTAAACTTTTAATTTTGCTGCAATTTTCTTACGTCAGGGATATGTTCTTCAATCGTCGTCGTTAGTTAATGTGCTTCATGAATTTTATTCGTTTTTCATTATATTGAGATTACACTGTTGGATTTTATGCTTGAATTGTTTAAAACAAATCATTTTGGGTCCTTTTATAGCTTGCTGTTTGTTGTGATCCAAGGCTGTATGTCGCTGGCCACACTTTGACATATAATTGTTCACTTTCCTTTCACTATGACTTAGATTGCGAATTGAATTATTGCACTCATACCGCACTTTATTTTTTATACAACATTGTACAATACGACAAGAGACTAATAGCATGTGACAATGCAATAGTAGAATAACATCATGCAATATTCGACAGGTTACAGTGCTTGAGTTTAAGCTATCTAGATGTAGCTTTCAACAAGCATTGTTTAATAGTATACCAACATGTCAAAACATGAAAATGACTCATCTGTATTCTGTACATACATTGTACAAGTGTATGATTCGTCTAACACCACATTTTATTTGACAACATATACAATAATCTTGGTATATGATATCAGAAGAACAATTAACTTTCACATTTCTTTCTGTGTACCATGTCGTAGTTTTGAAAGAATAAACCATTTATAATGTAACTTAAGGTATTTTCAAAGAAGAAATCAAACTTAACATTTCAATATACTTATTTTCATATTCAAATTCATCCGTTGATCAACTATACATATATTGGGTCCCTAAGAATGCAACCTGGGCTACTTAGGTATTTATATATCAGGAAATAATTGAGTAAAAATATTTGTTAGCGTAAAAAAAAGAAGAAAAAGTATTAAATAAATAAAAAAATATCATTTAAAAAAAATCATTCTTTTATAACACTATTAATTCATTCCTCACCATATCGATCTCTCCTACTTATAATGTAGTCGTCAGAGCACAAAATTATAAAGACTGAATGAGCAAATATGTGTCCGGATTTTTCTGCATCAATCAACGATAAGTAAGTAGATATAGGAAGATGTGGTGTGAGTGACAATGAGACAACTCTCCATCCAAATACCAATTTACAAAGTAAACCATTATAGGTTAAAGTACGGCCTTCAACACGGAGCCTTGGCTCACACCGAACAACAAGCTATAAAGGGTCCCAAAATTACTAGACTAAGTGTAAAACCATTCAAACAGGAAAACCAACGGTCTAATCTATATAAACAAAACGAGAAACGAGAAACACGTATATATTACATAAACAAACGACAACTACTGTACATCAGATTCCTGACTTAGGACAGGTGCAAACATTTGCAGCGGGATTAAACGTTTTAATGGATCCAAACCTTCTCCCTTTTTCTGAAACAATAGCATAACATCACAACATAGAAAAAACATACGATAAAATATCAATTGGCAGACTTAACTCAATCAAAAACCGTATAATTACATTTACATGTTTAACATCGCGGTGTATACAATGATGACATATATCGTGTTTACATCGTTTACATTATCGAACTGAACAGCGTACAAACCAAGGTATAGAACACATAGGAGTTTAAACAATATTTTATTCAAATAAATTGAATTGGATTGGGCAACAGGCATAGCCTATGTAAGCCCTGTCCACAAAACAAGGTACAATATATTACATTCAAACAAAGCAACACATGCACAAACATAAAGACAAAACAGAATTAATTTTTCAAAAATACCTCTTAGCTGACTGGAATGATGTTTCAAATAGTTAGCTCAGATCAAAAGTATGACTATTTTCAAAATGCTTCAAATGTAAACTCAGAAAAATTAATAGATATTACACAAACACATAGATAGCATACAATGTAAATTTTTACAATAACGACACTATAACATGTATAAAATTGAGATTGGGAAGTTTACAATATCGATAAAACATCGTGCTCTGGCCATACTTTGGAGCATATGAGATCAACCTTGTATTTTTGCTCAGTCTTAAGTTTTAAATGTTGTGTCTTGTGTACTATTATTTGTATGTTGTTTTTTTTCATTTTAAGTCATGGTGTTGTCACGTTATTGACGATTTATGAGTTGGACTATTCCTGTGGTATTTTTCGTCCCTCTTCTACTCACAAACAAAATTACTTGTCGAGACTTTGTAGGTGTTCATTAAATTCAAGAGGTAAAAAAGTCATAGAAATTGAAGTGAAAGTGTAACTGTAATATTTTGTCAGTCTATTCGAAATAACATAAAACAAACATGTGGTACACATTGTAAATAACCCACTACGCACCACATTTTGTATGATATGTCTTCATAGACAGAAAAAAATATTACAGTCATTTTTTAAATAAAGGCGGTGGACATACTGTATGTACTTTACAAGGTTTTAACCCCATCTATACTACTTAAATAACGCGATACAGTTTATTAGTTGGCATTACGTTAACACAATGTTTAGAATCAGCGAATCTTACTTTATATAAAATTAGTTTAGGACAATGGTGTTCATTAAGAATTACACCGTACGCGGTCCATTTGTTTTCCGCGTTATCATAATTGTTAATAATAAACACCTTCTGGTTCATTCAGATCCGATATCGATACTTAAAGTAAAGCATATATATATATACACCGCCTTTATTGTGTTTAAGATATATATATAATTATATATATCTTAAAAGAAAATGTGGTTAAATTGCCAATTAAACAATGCTCTACAAGAGACCAAATGACACAGAAATTAACAACTACAGGTCACCATATGTTCGTAGCGTGGGCTATGGTGTAAAGGATAACATTTTAAAACAATTTGTATATGCGAAAGTAAGTATTTGCCTACACAGTTTATCGGCCCGGTCGTGATAGTTCTTACTACTTGGAATTGAACCTCCGTAAAACTAATTAATATAATGCACAGCAATATGTATTGTACCGTTGAAGTAAGAACTTTTTGGCAGATTGAAAAAGAAATATTATTAGACATAAAATACTTACCACCTTATCACCAACATGACTTTATCATATGTCATGATGAATACTAAAAAGCCAGGCTCAAAGTAGTAGATTCCTCAAATTCAGTCGAAGAGATTGAACTTCGCGAATGTGTGTTTGTATTTCTGAAAAAATGCAGTACCAATTCCAACATTACAGATGACACTAAAGTTTAGTATCAATATAGATTTTTAAAACAGTTGTTAAAGAGTTAACAAAGCTCTTGATTATTGTTTGAATCTGGAATCCATTCCCATTCTTCTTCCTGCATGTAATTACCTTTTAACAAAATTTAATAAAACCCTTGATGTAACACTTGCATGGGTATTCACCGCTGACCAGAAAACGCTTTCTGTGAAAGCAATCGAGTTTTGCTCAATGTTTTGTTAAAGGCGTTTTCCAGTGTTTCTGTGTGTTTTATTGTCTTGAATTTCACTATTTAACAGATAGAAATTTAGAGGATATTTATATCATATACACTGATCCTTGCGCTTCATAAGGGTAAGCTGATCCGGATTCTCATATACTACGTCAAAATGTTGTAATTTAAACGCCGGTGATAGTTTTAATTTGTTAAGTTTCATTCAGGGAAGGATAAAATAGTGTAGTGAGTGCAATTGGATATATCTGCTATTATTCGTTAACAGATATGCCATAATGAACAATTAACCTATGATATAGTTGTTGAATATTAAGGTTTAATTTTCTAACAAAAATTGCTAATATTCTTATTCGGCAATGTTCTTTTAATGTTGTTAAGCTTTTTGAATATATACCTGATTGCTATAGCGCCATGGTATTTCGTGTATGGTGTACATGTATGCTGCATGTTTCATATATGGCCATGATGATGTCAATTGTATTTGATATATTGAATGATAGTAAGATGTATATGTCTGGCTGTTGGTCAGGATTCATATACTGTTGACCTTATGTTCCGAATCAATTGGCAAGGCA
Source organism: Mytilus edulis (assembly GCA_019925275.1). Classification (NCBI taxonomy): domain Eukaryota; kingdom Metazoa; phylum Mollusca; class Bivalvia; order Mytilida; family Mytilidae; genus Mytilus; species Mytilus edulis. The sequence continues at coordinate 98,513,561 of CM034360.1, forward strand.
TAACTTTTACATTTATTAGTTTCAAAGGCCTTGTAAGGATCGGAATACATTTATTTGGTCTACGTGAGATCTTTATGTCATGGTTCATCTGACCTTGTACTCTTTTTATGAATCATTGACAATCCTTATTTAAAAAAAGGAGATGTGGTATGATTGCCAAAGAAACAACCATTCACAAGAAAGAAACCAAAATGACACAGACATTAACAAATACAGGACGTCTTGACATCTTTTGACAGCATCCGAAGTACTTATTTTATACCTTTTTCAGCTGGACCAAATCACTACTTTCCTTTAAAATTCTCAACCCAGTATTTTTTAAGTTTAATTTCACCCCACCCCGTACTTGCAATTTGAGGCATTAGACATGGAAAAATAAATTTGGAGGGGTATAAAAATTAATGGCAAGTAACCCATTGTCAACACTAGGGACTATATTTGTGAACAACGAAAATCAAGGCACGACAATTGTGGTCTCGGATCATATGATTATGTTAAACAACTCAAATGAGAAAAAAAATAACGGCCTTATGTGTACCAAAAAATGAACGAAAAATAAATATGTAACACATAAACAATCGATTAACACTGAATCAGAGGCTTCTTACTTTGGACAGGCACATATATTTATAATGTGGCGGGGTTAGACATGTTAGCGGCATCCCAACCCTCCCCTAATCGGAGACAGATGAATAACAGTAGAGCATAAGAACAAACTATAAAAATCAATTGAAAAGGCTTAACTCATCAGATGGACAAAATACATTAGTCACATTAAGCGCATTTGACACTTCTAGTAAAAGCTTTGATATTATAGACGTTCCAAAAATTAACTATCATAAAGCAGACGAGATTTACTCAAATTACTCATGAAAGATGATATTTTTGCTGTAAGTTTTTGTTTGATGGATATCATGTTGGTTTAAACGTTGCATATCCACATTTTTGGCTCAATGGTGTTGGTCTGTCTGGATTGCACTTGACCGATTCTCAGAGTTGAATCTTTCAACCTTGTTTAGACTCGTTTTAAGTTGTTGTTTCTTAACTTTCGAGGTAAAGTGTTGAATAGAAACACTTTTGAACATGTAACACCATCATCTCATTTTTTATTAGACCAAACAAAACAAACGAACATGTTGTTCTAAAAATTAAAAATGACGAATACCCAAAGGAAAAATATCCATAGACTGTTTAACATTCAAAACATTTATGTATTTTTGTAAATCATTTCAATCAGTATTTCAATTATAACTATTAGCACAAAAAGATTCACAATTAAAAAAATGACAGCATTCAAAAACGAGGGACTTAAGGTCCCACAGGGAATTCAAACTCATAAATACAATATAAACTGACATGGCTCAAGAAGAAGAAAACATTAACGATCAGAGAAATATAATATTTTTTCCATATTTTAATGTTTAAGGCACTATATATTCTTAACAATCAGGATTGAATTCTACATTGTCAACAAAAGCTTTTTGCACGGCATCGGCTTCATTTCCCATGCGTATCTTTTTAAGTGCTATAACCAAATTAAACACTAAAGTCTCATTAGGCCTTGGAGGTCGCCATATTTCAAACATAGCGGTTTTAAAATCCAATTTGGAATCTATGTTCGACAGTTTCTCATCGGAGATATTCAATTTGACTCCAAGTTTATAACATTCATCTTCACTGAGTTGTTGTCCGAGTCGAAATAATGATGATTTTCGAAGGACAGGAATTGTACCTTAAAGATTAAAAATGATTAAATGATACAAATTGATATGTCAACCTGATTATGTTATTATAAATATTGCAATTATTGAATCCCGAAGGAACTATGTCAATTGATACTTCATATGCAGTGAAAAACTTTTATAAACCAAACAAAAACCACAGTGTGTCTTCTGAACATATAACATAATCATTTCTTATTTAACCAATCAAAACAAATGAACATCTTGTTCCAAATATTCAAAATGACGAATACCCAAAGAAAAAATGTCCATAGAATGTTTAACATTAAAATCATTTATGTATTTTTGTAAATCATTTCAATCAGTATTTTATTTATAACTATTAGAACAAAAAGATTCACAATTTACAAAAATGACAGCATTCAAAGACAAGGGACGAAACGTCCCAGAGGAAATTTAAACTCATAAATCGAATATAAACTGACAATGACTTGGCTAAAGAAGAAGAAAACATTAACAATCAGAGAAATATAAGTATACACAAGACAACATAGAAAAGTAAGGTCTTAGCAACACAAACATCTAAAAATAAAATTGAGAATGGAGTGATCCCAGGATCTTATGCTAGTGTAAACCCGATAATAAGTTTAATTCGGTAGGTCACATTCTTAGTAAGCGGCAGCCCTTCTCTTTGAAAAGAACTGAGATTAGACCTAAAAAGATCTGTTTAGGTTTATTACGCCATTTGTTGAATATGAAAAAGGTATTTGATACTTTGATAACATTTTACATATATAGTGCTCTTTCTACTAATAATTGTTAGTATAATCATGCGAATATAACGCTACTTCTTAAATGAATATGTTTTCACTGTGAAAGAACACACGCATTTGTAAAAGCTGAAACAATAAATTACCATTTAGACGTTGAGTGAAAAAAAATAGTCATCACTCAAACTGTACGATCATCAATATACTTAAGCTTTTAGTGTAACTTTATTTAAATAAGTTTTCTTTTTGATTTAACTAATACTAAACTTACAATGTGAATCATCTATATTTACACGCACATCTTGGTTTTCATCTACAAAATAATTAACTGATTAATGCTTTAAGTATAGATTTAAATTCTATTATTTAATCATCAATTTGTTGATTTTATTTCAAAAAGTATAAATGTATAAATGTAACTTTTGCTGTAGTGTAAAGGCAATAATAAAATCAACGGTACCAATTTTGTTGCACCAGATGCGCATTTCGAAAAAAATATGTTTCTTCAGTAATGTATTTTGCTTACTCAATCACCATGACTATTCCGTTATAAAGCACTTTTTTAAATGTTTGTATTCGATCTTAAGCCTGGTTAGAAACTAAAGACCACATACTATGGATTCGAACAAACTTGCTCTAATGATGACAACGATAACACTGTTTATTTGTTTATGTATCTTTTGTTAAATAGAAAAGGCTTTTGCTAAATTGAACGAACTGAAAAGGCTTCTGTAATTCAAACAGACTGATGATAGTGCAAACAACTCTATTACTGTTTATTTGTTCATGTATCTTTTGTTAATGCAAAATTAAAAGACTGCATTCACTTTCAGACAATTGGATCTGACATTTCAACGTTTTAATCTTGCTTTTGAACTGTTTCATAGATAATAAATACTGAAATACACACCAAAATACCGAGCTCCAAGTGTAATTCCAAACGAAGTGTCGAAATTTAATGGTACAATCAAATGCTTTAGAGAAAGAAGAACATTGTTATTAAGGTAGCGAGGATGTTGTAAATATTATTGGTTCATATTTCTGTTAAGACACTTAAGATTAAGATTTTATAAATTATGATTAGCAGCTAAAAGCTCTGGAATAAGGAGTTGGGAATTGGTTAGACAGGATGACAATCTGGTAAGAAAAATGCATTCCTCATTTACCTTTACTTGTATATTTAACAAAGACATTAAAACAGATAAATAAAAATGAAATAATACCAAATAGTTGTCCATCGATTGGTAATCTGACCAGTTCCTCAATACCATTTTCGATTGATACTTTTGTAGATGTTGCTACGTTAACCACGTTGTTACATAAGACCGACCATAGTCCATGTTTGTTTTTGTTTTCTAATTTATCAATAATGGTTTGTTCAACTATTTTCTTCGTAGTCCTGACTACAACGACGTCACCTATAGGTGGTTCTTGGTGGTCAGAAACAATATAAAACGTACGATAGTTCCCTTTCCCTTTCCTGATATTGTTGAATATGATGTGTTCGTTTGAACTTCTTATTGTGTCTATCTGAAAATTTCCTTCTAAAGAAATCTAAGATTAAAAAGAAAAGATATATAAATAAAGACAACAATAGTGTACCACTATTCGAAATTCATCAATCGATTGAGAAAAAAATCTGGGTTACAAACTAAATCTGAAATAAACACATCAAATTTAAGACTACGTGTACGGCATAACAGAAACACAACATAAAATGTAACAGATACAGAAACGAATTTCAATATTACAATGGCCATTTTCCTGACTTGGTACAGGATATTTTAAGATAAAACCAATATGTTTACGCGATCTATATTATCATTTGTTTGATGTAAACGTAATGAAAAATGTGTACTTCGATATGAACATTAATCATGAAGTATCAAATCACTTTTTATATCTTCCCATATAAATGTTGTCATTTTTTTCCGACGTAGTTGGTAAAGTTTCGGATAGTTCCCTTTGAACTTAAGGACGATTAGCTATGGCAACATAATACGTATGCTCGAAAATCATGATTGTGATTGGACAAAATGCTGGCATGGTGGGTGATGTAGTTGTGTTTGAAAAAAAAACGTCTTGTTAATTATACCGTGATGGAAAGCAAGTGAAAAAACTATAAATATTTGAACTAGATCTTACAAAGATTTATATTATTATTAAAATAATTGTTTCTCCAATAGCTCTTTGCTCGGGACAATTACAAAATTTTTAATGTAAACTTTTTTGTACGAACGTACATGACTTTAAGAACGCACCTACGCATGTGAGACTTCCGCGGGGTACGTCGGATATCTTTTTTAAAGATAGTTCTTGTTTATAAATTAACCGTTTGTAAAATATGAATTATTCGAAATAGTATCGATTTTCTTATCAAAGGGATAAATGACCTTGGCCGTATTTTGGACGACTTTCTCAATGCCCTTCAAATTTAGATTTGTTTGGTTTTATAAATATCTGAGCGTCACTGAGGAATCTTATGTATATGAAACAATCATATGGAGTATCAAATTATAAGGCTTTAAAACTAATAAGGCTAGCAATTTTGGTGAGGAACTTTTTCGGTAAAGGAATAAAATATCTTGATGATGCTAAAGCTAGAGAACACCACGATTTGTCAATCATTGCTTTATTTTCAATTTTATATTAATTTTGTCTTGTAATGGTTTACGCACTACATATAAAAGGAAACAAATTTAAACATTGTTCTATATTTAAAGATATAGGTTTCCCGACAAACATTGTGTAGTTAAAAATCAACATTAGATTTCTTCCTTTCATAGAGTAAGTTTATGTAATAGAGAAGTACTACGTGACACTGAAACAGGTATCTTATATAGCATATTCAGTACGTTACTTCAGTCTGTTTTCTGTGAATACCAAACAAGAAATGCAAACATTGCAGACTATAAAATTGAGAATGGAAATGGGGAATGTGTCAAAGAGACAACAACCCGACCAAATAAAAAAACAACAGCAGTATTAATTATGTATTGCAATAACCGAATTGAACATATAGTTAAGACTGGAAACGAAGCATGTAAGTACACTTATGGATAGCTTAAAACTAGAATATGATGGTATTTAGTGAATGTAATTCAAAAATGAACATAACTATATAAGTATACCTTTAGCTTTTCCCCATCTTGAACTACACTGTCTCTGTATTCTATTGTCTGCAGTCTAAACCCCTTTTGTCTCCAATATTTCCTTCTCCTTTTCCCAAAATGTTTCAATGCTATTTCAACTATTAAGGTCAATTTATTATCTGTCTCCTTCTTCAGACCTGCAAATATCTCTGTCGGTCTGTATTGGAGAACAGCCAACGTTGCGGATTCTGCACTGTTCTGGAAATTTTTCTTTGATCCAACAGCAAACCTGATTCCAACCAAAAACATGCATTTTTAAAGGTTTTAATGGAACAATTATCATAGTAATTGCCAAGCCAATTACAGCAAACGTCATATTGCAAAGAAAGATTAAAATATTTTTGTATGCCCATTTACTGAAGATTGATAAGTAAATCACTTACACTACACCAAAAACCACAATTATAGCGAATTACATTTGTAGCTATTGATTATAAAATAACCTCAAGACATCAACTGATTCATCTATGTTGATAGATTTTCAGTTTTAAAATGTCAAATGTAACCGAAATGAAAAGTTTTGAACTAAAAAAAATATCATTTTCATTACAAAAGATACATACACAAAAACATATTCATAGTAGAGTCATGACATACATTTTTTACGAAAAAAAATATTGAACCCGAAATAAACAGTTAGCAGTATGTCTATTGGTAAGTTGAATTTATCTCGTATGGCTTCTAGAATAGAGGGACATGTAAACAGTCAGGGGTGTTACCTAAACAAATTGTTTTTTTACTTAATAGAGTTATTTAGATTTTCAATAGAAATATAGACTAAATGTAGTTTTCATGATTTTCAACAACATTTTATATCATAAAATAAAGAATTTATCAGATTTGAGAGGAGTATAGAGACAAGGGGTTACTTTGAAAATAATGACAAAAATATTACTTGAATAAGTTATTTTAAAAAAAATTGAAAAAAATAGCAATTACACTTATCTAAGGCACATATGTAATTGATTTAGGTTACAAATTATAAATAACTTCAGGTCTTAATTAATTCACAAGTATCTATCTATTTATATCAGTCTGCCTTCAAGATTTTAGAGGAAAATGATAATTTAATAGTCCCAAGAGACCAATCTGTGACCCAGAAGCGTCGGTATGAAAGATAAGTGCGTCGGAAAGTTAAATAGTGTTTCTGAAGAATAAGTTATTTATCAAAGGAAAAATAACCAGATAACTGTGAAAATTATTTGTAGCTATTAAAATCTGTATTCTTTGACACCTATAAAAATAATATTCAGAAAAATAACTTATATGAGTTATATTTAAATTAGCCTCGTTTTCAACATTACTTGTATAGGTAATTTTAATTGTTACTTGTTTAAGTAATGCCCCTGACTGGTAAACATAACAACTAAAGAGTAAGCAACACGAAGCATAATGTTAGGCAGACTAAATATTGTTTGCTTTAAGTTTGATTGGATAGATAATCTTTGAATTATCTAGTGAGATGGTTCATTGTCATTCATTCTGAAAATATCGTGTTCTGATCTTAGCATAATACGAACAAGAAAAACGCATGTAGAGGAGATTTGTTTGTTCCGATGCGGATGCAGATAGCGTGTCCTCTAGGTAACTATCTTTTTTTTTTATCAAAATATTATTTATCACTCATGTCTACAAACTACTTACGTTAACGTTGGCTACCAATTTAAATTGTTTTGAAGTGTTTGCTGTGTTTATAATGTCGAAGATATGTTAGCAGTACAGTGTTCTTTTATCATGCTAACATGTGATAAAAACCTACCATGTAAAATGTGCTGCACTGAATGATATCATATTCCCTTCAATTTTTATATTTGTTGGACAAATTTCCCAATCTTTTTCTGTTTCTGGAATATCTTTATGTGAGGCTATTATTATCAGGTCATCGACAACTACAGTCAGTGAATGCAGAGGAAGTTTCACATTTACAGGTTTGACAGGTTGGGTTTTATTCTGCATTGTTAAATCTAAGACATTGGTGAACAAGACCGTTTCCTCACTGTTCCAATCATTCGTCTCAGCTACCTCAAATAGAAAATCGATGCATTTTTTTTTTAATTCCCATAACTTTTGAAGTAATAATACAAAAAGTCGCTACAACATTATTTTATAAGCCTAGTAGAAACTATAAAATAAGATATTTAAACATCCTTCTCAAGAAATGAAGATGTGATATATGGAAAATTGAAGAACAAAGACTCCTTTATAAAACATTTACAAAAAGAACATTGCTTGCAAAACAATCAGTATGCTAAATATTGTTATGGTAAAACAACAGATATATTATTGTCTCCACATTAAAAAAAAACACTAATGATTAAATACTTATAGAAATATTTTTCTGTATTTTTAATAAATTATTTTTATATACATGTATCCTACATTGAGCATTAATTTTCCTGGTGTCTTAAATGCTCCCTCGGGTATGTTGATTTCTGCACTACTTTCTGATTGGGGAATAATTTTGACTGCTTTTTGCGTAACGTCAAACTCTTCATGCCGAAGCTGTGATAATACGACGAATGTGGCTGTCTTCATTCTTGTTAAGTCTATTTTGATTTCAAATTCCGTATACTGAAAAGTAGTATAAGTGTCCATATCTAAGCCTTAGTTCACAATGATTAAATAACAATTAAATTGAACTACAGCTATTGGTATAAAGTCGATGGAGTCATAACTGAACGACTTCAGATACATTGTTCATGTTGTTTTTAGGCATATATCGGTAGTTAATAAATAATAAATTTAAGATACATTTGATCACACACATGCCGGTTCTATGTCGTAATGCCCATTGAAACGTGATTAAAACATAAGAATGAATAGAATGGACATATACATGTATATACAAATAATAACATCACCAACATAATTTATTTGTGTTGAAAATACAAACCGAGAAAATTTTAAGAATAGGAAAACCCCAAAAAGAGTAATTAGTACAGAGAGCTTTTAGAAAAATTAAATAAGTAAGATAGTAAACAAAGTTCCAAGGTACGTTTCTGTTTGGGTTTGCATAACAAAAATGTGTATTAGACCTGAGAAGTCACGAACTACATGTGTTTGAAAATCAAGTCCAGTCGCTTAATTTAAAGTTAGCTAAAACAGGTACCATTAATGACGTGTGCGAACTCTGTCTGTGATATTATATCACGTTAGGATAGTTCAATAATAATTTTTAATTCATTTTTTTCTCTGCATTTAATTATTGAGCTGATGTACACAATTTAGTGATACCCGTCTCATATGTCAATTTGTATTGCCATTAATTCAAACCTGAAATCATTTTGCACATTTATGCATCGCTTCGAACAATTTGCACCGCTAACTAAAAATTTAACAGTACAATACCCAATTGGCAATTAGATCCCACATTAGGGCACATTCAGGATACATAAATATCGCGTGCAAATTTCACTAGTAACTGTTTTCATTACTGAAAATGTCATTTTTATGGAACAACTCTCAAATGCCTGAAAATACCTCGCGGAAAACTTGATTTTTTTCAGTTATTCTGTACGTGTTCAGTACACTGATCCGCACATTAAATATAGTACTTTTCGGTACTGACTCGGTTATGAACAAGAAAACGCGTTTGCTTTTGAACCTATTCAAATCATAATATTATTAAGCTAGAAGTAGACAAATATGATCACTGTTGACCAAAGAAAGAGGACATACATCTGAATAACTGATGATTTAAACAAACTAACCTCTTCTGCGTGCTCTCCATCTGTAAATGACTGGCCTGTAATATTGCCTTCTACGGAACCATCTAACGGCATAATTACAACTAACTGATTTTCGTCAACAAACCCTAGTACAGAGATGTCCAACTCTAAATATTTTGGAGTGTCACCCCATGTTTTAATTTCGTAAACATCGCTAAAAATTCGGTCTTCCAAACCAAGATGTAGTGAGACATCAGTGTATTCTGGGATAATTTTAGAACAATATAAGAAAAAGTTGGTGCTTATATTGTCCGTATTGAGTGTTATGTCTGTAAATATTGAAATATCTTCTCCAGGATTCACGTAGCAAACTCCAAAAGCATTGTTTCTAAAATAAAAATACTTTAACTTTGATATTTTAATTGCAAAACGACTTATAGATACACATTTATACACTTTTCGTATTTGTTATCATAAATAATGAAATGTGATAGTGAACATATCAATGGTATGCAAAGTAAAGACGAGGTACAATCACGATGAAGAGACAAAACAAAGTTTAATCCAAATTAATGCACGTAAAATGTTGTTAAAATGTTAATATCTAAAAAGAAACAAGGGAAAGCAGGAAGTATACATTCAATCAGTTTTCAGAAAGGTAAGTTTGTTTCATAATTCAAACATTTCAGTTATTACAAGCATGTTGTTATTCATTCTAATATGACGTGCTTCTTTCGCTTTGTAAACAACACCGTGATAAAATTCGCGATATATCTATACTTAGCGCAGACTCAGAGATATACATAATAATGGCTGTAACAATATACTTACAACGTAAATCCACATTTATTTGAACTTATTTACAGACGATATAACTGTTATTCTTATTCGGGTGCATAATAAAAAGCATTAGTGCACAAGAGCTCGGAGAAATCATAAAAATAAAAATAGAATAAAAGTCTTTTATCTTTTTTGACGAATTTAAGTCATTTCAAAACCTGACGTCATACAAACGAAACCGCTGAAGTTGTAGCGGTTATTCACAAAATAACCAATGCAAGCTACGGATTTATTAAGATATTAGAGCTTTATCTAACATTGAGTAAAAAATATCAGCCACACACACACTAAACTAGCCCTCGCTTCAATATTTTAATGACCGTATTTGTCCTTTTAGAATCGAAATAATTCATGGAAGCCATAGATTGTGAGAAATTTACACATGGCCTGGGCCGTGATATTCGTTAATTTTATCCCTCGCTAACGCCCAGGTTATGTGTAAATCTCAAACAATCTATGGCTTCTATGAATTATTTATTAATTACAATACCCATAATTGTTTTCAGCTCCTCGTTCTAGTTGCTTGATTAGTATTCTCATAATGTTCTGGTCATCTTTGTTAAGAGTATCGACATCAACACCTCCAACTGCCCAATCGTCAATAGTTACTGATGCTCCTAAACTACAAAGTAACTCTACAATAGCAACGTCTTTCTTTGCGACCGCTATGTCCAAGGGACCTTGTCCTTTCTGAAAAAATGTATTACTTTTGAAAAAATTTGAAAGCAAATTTACAGATCTAACACTGTTGGGTTGATGTTTAGATGAGTTGTATATACATAATGTACACAGCCATGATTCACCATCATTGATGGGGATCCGATGGATACATATATTGTAGAGTTGTCACTGACTCAGACGTACTTATAAATATAATTATTTTCTGTTACTGTATCTTACATTAATTTGTAGGATCCTTTACTATAGATAATTTAGCTGATCTGTAACAATAACATCTCCATGCCTTATATGTCATGTACTGTAGTACGCCGCTAGATTAAAACTGACGAGGAAAGGAAACACGCCACCGTAAGCTCTATGTTTGTAGAGCCCAGGTGGTCGTGTGGTCTAGCGGGACGGCTGCAGTGCAGGCGATTTGGTGTCACGATATCACAGTAGCGTGGGTTCGAATCCCGGCGAGGGAAGAACCAAAAATTTGCGAAAGCAAATTTACAGATCTAACATTGTTGGGTTGATGTTTAGACGAGTTGTATATACATAATGTATACAGCCATGATTCCCCATCATTGATGGCGATCCGATGGATACATCTGTTGTAGAGTTGTCACTGACTCAGACGTACTTATAAATATAATTATTTTCTGTGACTGTATCTTACATTAATTTGTAGGATCCTTTACTATAGATAATCTAGCTGATCTGTAACAATAACATCTCAATGCCTTATATATCATGTACTGTAGTACGCCGCTAGATTAAAACTGACGAGGAAAGGTAACACACGACCACTGAAAGCTCTATTTTTGTAGAGCCCAGGTGGTCGTGTGGTCTAGCGGTACGGCTGCAGTGCAGGCGATTTGGTGTCACGATATCACAGTAGCGTGGGTTAGAATCCCGGCGAGGGAAGAACCAAAAATTTGCGAAAGTAAATTTACAGATCTAACATTGTTGGGTTGATGTTTAGACGAGTTGTATATATATATATAAGAAAAAGTTACGTAAAGTATGCTGTGCTTTTATTCCAAACAACAATTTGAAAGAAAGACTTTATACTATTGATGAAATGTTTCCATTCTGTAGAATGCTTCAATCGATCGACAACATACAATGCCGGTTGATCGCAAAACCAGCTTTGATTGACAGCAACAGTAGCGAACCGGTACATTCAGTACATAATGAGAAAAAAAATAACCTCCAATATTATTCTAAATAGAATGTCAATATCAAAAGCTTTAACGCACCAAACGAACATTTACACTCATACTACATCTTCCTAAATCTAATAACTGCTAATGACTGACTTGGTTTTTGGCAGGTTAACATATCAGTTGTATTATATAAAAAAATGATGAATTAAATCTACACTTTCGATCAAATTCATAGTTTTTAATCTAACTTGACTGATTGTAATATATCCAACATGTAAAGCCTGCTCATGACAATATATTTTGTTACCAACGCATCTGACAATGACAAACCAAAGTATTGTAACCAATATCACGGTGGGTATGGTTGTCCTGCTAGAGAACGTTCTGTGCTGGTGATTTGGTACTGTCAGGTGCTGGTTGGTCCTGATTCTGTGCTGGTTGGTATGTTTACATTGTATCAGAACGACATAAAACGACTGTTTTGTTGCTTAATTTTTTCCTGATGCGTTATAAGTACCATTCAAAGTATATTACAACAATGTTATATTGCAAAAGTCGTGCAAGTTTGTTAAACGTCCTGACGCTATGCTGGTGATAAAAAAACGGTCCTGGTTCTGTGCTCCTATGCCCTGATTTTGTGCCTTGAAATTTTAGTTAAAAGTGGCATATATTCAAGATCATTGATGTTGTACTGTTATTGACTAATTAACTGTTGTCTGCTTTCTGGAAATTGACATTGTTGTGAAACTTTTTACTGTTATTATGAGAGAAAATAGCCCTATTTTTTTATATATTTTTTTAGAATTAACTGTAATCTTATTTATTGACCTGTTAATGGAACCCATCTTGCCCCATTTTAAAATAAGAAAATAGGTTTACAATTTTCGGGATTACAATCATTTAGCAAGATCACCAAAATACGTTGTAATTTTTACAATACTTATATAAAGTAGATGATGTGGTATGTTTGTTGTCAATGGACAAATTTCAATAAGAAACCAAAAGAAGTATGTGTTAACAACCATACGTCATCGTACGACCTTCAACAATAACCCATAAAATAAAAATGTAAAAGGTTTTGCATAAAAATGGAGAGCAAAAATATAGAACAAAGGACTTTCAGAGCGTTTGAATCATATATGTCTTTAGCAGCTTAAAACTCATTTGCTTGTGAACAATTTAGTGCTGACTATAAGAATGACAATAGTATTGCGGGTGTGTTTGGTTTTTTTTTTAGGGGGGGGGGGGGGGGTAGGGGATAAGTTAGAGCGAGGTTACAGTGCAAGTTTTAAGCTTGGAATAGCTTCCCGTAAGATTCAAAAGTTGTATTTTAAAAGAAAGATGTATCTTATAGCAGATTTTTTCAGCCTCATTTTTTTGTCAGAACGGTTATAAGGTATTTTTCTTGGAAAGTTCGATAGAGCACTATTACAAATACACTATTTTATGATAGGGCAGACTAAAATATGTCAGAGAATGAAGACGAGATAACCTAGGGAACACTAACAAAACTAAGATTTCATAGCTTTTTCATTTCAAAATTCCAAAATAAATAAATATTGTTGATAAAGAATTACGGGGGAGGAAGTGTACAATGTGTCCTACTTTTCTATCTTTAAAGATTTTTATGAATAAAAATCAAGTGTGCCTTAATTATAATTGAAAATGAGTAAAAAGAAAATATACCCAACTAAAATACACTTTTATTTTAATAATGGGAATATCACTAAGCTTCAAAGTTTTTGTGTCAAACACCATCTGTAGTAATGACTCCTTACTATGATATTCCACTTCATCCATTTTTTCTGCATTTTTTTTATTTGTGAATTCTTAGTATTATTATATTAAAATGTAGCCTTAATTTATATTTTAAAAAACTGAATCAAAAGCCAGATATATCAATCATTTTTGTTTCCATCTATCCGTTTTCAGGACTTTAGCAATCAATGTAAAGACGCATTGAAAGTAAAATGCGTACTCGGCTGTCTGTAATCGACCAATTTTAGACACCCTCATAAAAAACAAGCCGGGGTGGGGGTTCAGAGAAGCAAATTAAGTACTTTGATCAATATTTATCTTTTCGTGTATGGCTTATGACCCCTTCTTTGGCCTGTCAAATACGAAATGTGCAAGCTGCAATAGTATCAAAACAGCACAAGGGGAAACTTCTTGCAAAGCATTATTATTTATAGTTCATTATTGTATTTAGTAGAAAAAGAGAATTTGGTGAAAATAAAATCACTATTTTTATAAAAAAAATCACAGACCTTTGTACAAAAATTTTCGTTAAGTTTAGCTTGGGATCACCACAAGGGTACATTTTTCTTAAAATATCTTTAAAAGAATTTGAAACTACCGTTTGCTTTCAATTTCAAAAATTTAAATATCTCGTATCTTCATACTACCAATTGAGAATAAAACAGGTATAAACGTTTAAAAAAGAATTTCTTAGATTAAACACCTACATTTAACTTTAAAAGGTCATAACAGTTTAAAACAATACAAATCTACACACAAAAAAAACAGGCTCAATTTCAACTAGTTATCAAACCGGATCGTATAAGTTGAACTACAAGTTCATATATAAGCTCACCTGTGTCGAGGGGTCGTGTGGAGTTCATGTATTGTCTTGGCGTCCGCAATTGCAAAAAGATATTCTCTTAAATTACTTGACCAAATGTAACCAAATGATTTTTCAAGAGTGAATCTAGGAAAAACAATATTCATCAACAAGCATGACTACTGTCTGTTAAAATGTATTCAAGTTTTCAGTTACAGCCGATTCCATTGAGTATGTAGGCAAAGGTAATATCTTTGGTTCGCTTGATTGTTAGCTAAACCGTGATTTTTTTGTTAAGTAAGGTATACTACTTTCCTTTCGAAGTAGCCTGGTCCTACAGACAAAACGATGTGTCATTTGTCGGACTAGTCTACTCTAAAAGTAGGGTAATCATACGTTTTTGATTGAGTTAAGTCTGCCAAGTGTTATTCTATGGTGTGTTTTTCTATGTTGTGATGTTATGCTATTGTTTTAGAAAAAGGGAGAAGGTTTGGATCCATTAAAACGTTTAATCCCGCTGCAAATGTTTGCACCTGTCCTAAGTCAGGAATTTGATGTACAGTAGTTGTCGTTTGTTTATGTAATATATACGTGTTTCTCGTTTCTCGTTTCTCGTTTTGTTAATATAGCTTAGACCGTTGGTTTTCCCGTTTAAATGGTTTTACACTATTAATTTTTGGGCCCTTTATAGCTTGTTGTTCGGTGTGAGCCAAGGCTCCGTGTTGAAGGCCGTACTTTAACCTACAATGTTTACTTTTTAAATTGTTATTTGGATGGAGAGTTGTCTCGTTGGCACTCACACATCTTCCTATATCTAGTTAACATAACGTGACAATGACTTTTTTGTTCAGCAAGAAAGATAACCAAATATATTCACTTTGTCTACACACTCATTGAAATCGGCTTGAATATTGCAAACGTTCAAGCAATTAGGGCAAAACTTACCGAGCCAAAAAATCAAAAGGCCATTGTCTATATACCATGCACATTTCAGAAACTTCAGATCAGATACTTAAACTGGGTCCATCAACATGTATAAGCAATTTAGGATTTTGGCCCTCACAGTTTCCATTAACCACAAATATTCTCGTTAAAACAAATCATTTTAAATACAAACATACCAGTTGCAACCTTTAGTTTATCTTTTAATATGTTTATACGGATAAAGTTATGAAAGGCAGCAGGGTCACCAGGGTGAGGAGTCCATATCAACTGAAAAAAATGCTAGGCATTTGATCTAGAAAGCGACAGATAAAACATCACATTAAAAAAACCTATTGACACATACAATGAATTATATATTATTGTGGAATTTTTAATTTGTGTTCAATTCATTGGTTACACCATTTACTAGCATAACAATCCTGTCAAGTATGAGCTGGGTTAATATTTCAGAAAAGAAGATGGAAATATGAAAGTTTCCGTGCGTCAGGTGCAGCAGCATTCGAACAGCTAACATGCCTCGTCAGGGTGGAAGCTAAAAAAGTCCACGAAAATTTGATTTAAAACCTTTATTCGTTCAAACAAAGTTATTGAAATTTTGTTGATGATTTAACCATCTACGACAACAAGAATTGGTTTCTTTTTAGAATTTACAGTTCTTCTGTAAATAAATTGCATAGCAAACCATTGTTCAAATTGCTTGCTATGATTGTTTGGATGTTTTTAAACGACAGATAAGTAGTTTGTTTACTACATGTATACTAGTATACTAGAATTTGTTTGGACAATGAACATTAACTTCAATTCCTTTCAGTTTGTATTTGTCCAATCAAATCACAGTATGTATTGAAACTCCGCCTACCTATTGTTTGAAAACATCCAAGCAAATATAGCAAGCAAGTCAATCAAAGTTTTATTTGCATGCTTTTATAGAAGAGCTGTACTATATAATGCAAAGAAGCGTTTAAGTCTTTCGCCAAAAAAATACTATCAATCTCTTTTTGTCCTATGTAAACTTCCGTGCAATTTTTTTCTATTCATGATCATTATATTGAACTATAAAATATTTCTTGGTACCTTCTTAATTCCTTTATAAGTCTTATGTATTAAACATAATTATGACAATAACTGTTGTGAGCACAAGATTCACTGCACAGTTTTAAAATTCTGCTTCATCAAACATTAAGATGTTGGCTTACGTTTTGGGACTTTTTTAATCGAAACGATTGGGAATTTTGTATATGAGAACATGGTTTATCTATTAGTTGAAAATGCGGCTTTGAGCTTTAATTCAGTACCTGTGAGCATTCGTTGTTCAATAATGTTTGCCTTTGTGTTATTGTTTAATGTGATAAATTGTTGTGTTGGTACACCACTGTAAGATTCTGTAACAATGAAGGAGGAAATGAGGAGGGTTGGTTGGGTGGAAGTGGGGAGGGGTATGTGGAGCGCTAACAAACAAGTCTATGCGGCATAGTCTTTGATTATTGTTGAAGCATCAATGTAAGGGTCATTTAATATCTTAAAACACTATTCTAATTTTAAATACTATATATTGTTATATGATATTGGACAAAAAATGTTGCCCTTTAATGTAATTATGTAATACAAGTTACGATCATTTGAAAAGACATATTTTAAAAACGGGCAAATGGATGCAAAAGATGCACCGTATCAGGACCCACCAGGCCAATGACAGAACCTACCAGCACAGTATCAGGACATGAATAAATTGAGAAAATGCTAAATTTTAATAAATGTTTTTCACAAAATAGTTATGTCGTGTAGATTGCAATATAGAAAGTGACCATATGAGCATTTTTGTTTAAGTTTTTCAGTTCTAGATTTTCTGTTACGCTTACTGAAACAGTTTAAAGGGTCAAATTTTTAATGGTTTACATATGAACCCATAAGAAACAAAATTAAAAAATCTCAACTTTCCATTTTTATATGAGTGAAAAAGTCAAAAATCATCATTTTCGTCTTTGTTTACATTTTTTCTTTGATAACCAGCACCCGTTAGGACCGAATCACCAGCACAGAACGTTTCTCGCAAGACAACCATACCCACCGTGAATATAACGTACTGCAATAGAACATTAGTATTTATAAAATGTTATTCCTGACGTACATTGTGAGAAATGTCAGCTTTATCTTTTTTTCCTGCTGATTTAATCCCTAAGTGTTATTAATTGTATAACTACAAGTTAAAGTTATACTTACATAGTTGAGAACATTTATTGTTGCATTAAAGGCTACCAGCGCTACAACTGATTCAATATTTGCATGTTTTACAGCTTTGAATAACGCAGTTTCACCAGCCTATGAAAATTGAAATAAATGAACACTGACAGTGTAAACAACTATGCAATGAGATGAAATCGGATATGTTCCTTATTTCGTAACTACAATACTTTCCCTATTTACGAATCTGATCTACTGAATTAGACTATTTACTGGATGTTAAACAACATAAGTAACACGACGGGTACCACGTGTTGAATATTTTTTTATTATACTCCCAAAGCACCTATGATCACACACCCCCTAGTTTTGTGTTACTTTGTCTTTAGTTTTCTACGTTGTGACTTGTGTACTATTATTTGTCTGTTTGTATTTCAACGTTTTAGCCATGGCGTTTTCAGTTTATTTTCAATCTATGATTTTGACTGTCCCTCTGGTATATTGCTCCCCTCTACCGTTCATTGCAAGGCATATGTTAACATCTTTTGGTTTGTTGTTTTTCAGTCAAAAGACTCAAGTTTGTTTGTGTTTGATGTTTGTAAGGCCTTTTCTTTTTAGCAAGGCTGCTTGTTGTCCGTCTTTTTTGGTTTAAATGTCTATTTTTGCATGTTCTATATTTATTATGTGACTTTTTTTATTACCTAAATCATGAATTCTTGAAATTAAATTTTTGCTTTTTGCTAGTTCTGTCAAACTATTTACCTCATCTGCTTGTTCAATGTCAACTCCATGCTGTGCTGCAGCAACAATTATTTCTGACAATCCTTCAGAACTTGCAAAATGCAGACAGGTGCATCCATTCTGATTCAAGATAAGAGCAAACAATGATAGACTCACACAATGTTTATTGAGATTTGTATTGCAAATTGAAGAATTTCAGTTATATTTAAATAGTACAAATAATCAACTAAGGAATCCGTGTAACAAATGATTTTCAATTTGTTGACATTTAGTTTCTTTAACATGAATTTGAAAATAAACTTTTTAAATAAAGCATGTATAATAAACATAGCCCTGGAAACTTTTACCTCATTCACATATGCTAAGTCAGATCCTCTGTTGATTAGTTCTATTGCCTCTTTGCACTTTTTCTGCCTTACTAGTGATATGAGTTCCATTTTCAATTTATTGGAACTACGTTATCTGTTATGAAATCAAAAGGGAAAAAAAAGTTTTCATTCATACTTAACGATTAACTTCACTTAAAATAGGGGGAATTAGTTAATATTCAAACATTATTATTACATATATAGTGTCACTAAATCTAAACACCAGTTTTAACTGTTTAAACATTTCATTAATGTTTATCCATTATAGGAATGGATTTCCAAAAAGGCACCTGTGGAGCAGTATACGCTTGACCTTCTGGAGCACACATTCATGTCCAGTGCTTAATGTTTATTTAGTATTGTCAACATCGCGATATATGCAATGTTAACACGATATTATGTCAATATCGTTTACATTGTTTAAACCTTTATTTATTTTACATCATTGACATCGCTAACATCGCGCTGTATACAATGATGGCATATATCGTGTTTACATCGTTTACCTCACGGAACTGAACGGTATACACATCAAGGTATATAAAACATAGATAGCCAACAATGTACATTTTTATAATAACGACACTTTAAAGTTGACATTGGGATGTTTACAATATCGATAAAACATCGTGCATTTGACATACTTCGGAGCACATGAAATCACCCCAGTATTTGGTGGGGTTGATGTTGATCAGTCTTAAGTTTGTTATGTTGGTTTTTGTGTACTATAATTTGTCGGTTTGTCGTTTTCATTTTACGTTGTCACTTTATTTTCGATTTACGAGTTCGACTGTTTTTGTAGTATTTTTCGTCCCTCTTCTACTCACATACAATATAACTTGTCAAGACTTTGTAATTGTTCATTGCATTTAAGAGTAAAAAAAAGTCATAGGAATTGAAATGAATGTTTACCTAAACATAACTATGGAATGTTATACCATAGCATATGCAATTATTTTTCCAATACCTAGTTTATGAGGGTTCTAACGTCTATACACATTTTTTCTGCAAAAGAGGATATTTTTCCCATATTTTGACTATTTTATTTATTATGCCTGTTTATTTCACGCATCATTGTAAATATAACGGAATTTGATGAGACTGTCACCAAAGTCAGAGGTTTAGCGATATTAAACCAGGTTTAATCCACCATTTTCTACATTTGAAAATGTCTGTACCAAGTTAGGAATAAGTAAAATCAAATGGCAAAACACATAAAAACGAATAGTTCTTGTCTATTCGTTTTTTATGTGTTTTGCCATTTGATTTTGCTATGTGATTATGGACTTTCAGATTGAATTCTCCTCTGAGTGAAGTATTTTAAATTTGTGATTTTTTTTTCTCATGTCTTATCGTTCTAAACTCGAAAAAACCTTGAGAGTTGTATGATACCAAATTACTTACTAGATATTTGTAAAAAAAAAAATGGATAACTATCTGTTTCTTTCTTTTTGTGATATTTTCAGGCGAATCGTCAAGGAAGCATAACAAATTAACAAAATGAACGTAAAACAAACAATACGTGATAGTTTTAATACACCTGTTACCGAACAATTGAATGATTTACTTGATCTCAAATGTTGTCTGTTTTTTTGTAAGTTGCTCTTTCGTCAATCTGTACACACGTAACACTTCCATGTGTTTTTACTAAAAACCTCATATCTTTTAAAAAGAAAATGTGGTATGATTGCCAATGAGACAACTATCCATAAAAGACCAAAATGACGCAGACATCAACAACTATAGGTCACCGTACGGCCTTCAACAATGAACATAGCCCATACTGCATAGTCAGCTATAAAGGGCTCTGATAATACAATGTAAAACAATTCAAACGAGAAAACAAACGGCCTTATTAATGTAAAAAAATGAACGAAACACAAATATGTAACACATAAACAAACGACAACCACTGAATTACATTCATTTACCTGCGTTTTGGTATATCAGAATTGAACAAGCATCAAACTGTGTCAAAGCAAACTAAAATTAATATAAATTGTCCTTTGTTTCTTTAAAAAAGTATTGCATAACTTCTTATATATGCCATTATAACATTAAAACATTAAAAAGTAAATCATTAAAGTTTTGCGTACGATTTGAATTATTGGAGCACACATTGCACATGCATCTTATATTAAGTTTATCACTTCTATTTGAAATCAGTATAAACGAAATGATACATACATGTCATTATTTTCTTTCCTCATACTATACAACTGTCATTAAGGAAGTTGGAGACCTCAGTTATCATACGAACATCTGTAGACATAGTTAAACAAATATACCAAAAGAAATATATTGGATATATGACTGTGTGTAAAGATCAATTTCAGTCTTTACTATTAAAATTTAACAAAAACACTACCTAGGACAATATAATATGTCATATTCAAATACCCAATAAACGATTGTAACGGATCACAAATTTGAAACAAAACCCACATTATATATATATTGTTTGATTGATAATGCCAAAGAAAGTATAACTGAACCATATATTAATAATTGACTGCTTATAATATGTTCATATTATTTTTCATGTACATACTATTATCAACACAAATATATTAGTAGTATGATAAATGTACATTTTTGCTTCTGAAAAGAAAGTATGATAAATCCCTACTACCACATATGTGACATATAACATGTGTGAATAATTATTTACCTAGGAATATATTTCCCGCAGTTCGATAATTGCATTTAATTTATGTATCATTATGAAGCGTTGTTTTTATTAGCTTCCATCACTTAAGTTTCAATTTGAATTTAGCATTTATTATATAATGAATTATAATATTCATGTTGTCACACCAAAATAGAGTGCACAGGTACAAAAAGAAGAGCTTGATAATAATCGTGTTTTCATGATCATAGCAAAACAAATATAATCATTATAAGTACATTTGTATTCACCCTTTAAAATGTCCATACAATGGTAAACACGTTGACCGTGCGAACATTTCTAGAATGTAGCGTTTTATACAACAGGAACATAAGTAAACGATTATAAAACATTCATTCTTCATAATTGATACTTTTTTCTACAATTTATATGAGCTACTCTACCTGTAAACAATTTCCATAGCTTGATTAAGCAGAAAAAGGTTGTGATGCCTTTATCTACAATGCATCATGGGAAACAATCGTTTATAACTCGAAAGAAGTATTGAAATATGATGGTTAAAATTCATACAAAGATCAACTCAATAACTGGTTTATGTTATTTGAAATTAACTAGTCAGGCGAATAACTTCTAATGACTCGTAAGCTTATCGACAAGTTGGACAAAAGAAACTAGATATAGTTACTCTTGTTCGTTTGAAAAATTTTAATTGTTTTTTTTTACACTTAACTATTTGAACAAACACTATACATGGTATAATCAAACGGTAAGTACAGTACTGCTATTGCGAATGAAAACATAATACAATCACGATACATTTAATTGATGTATATGAATACATTTAAAACAAAACCCACATTATATATTATTTGATTAATAATGCCAAAGACAGTATAATTGAACCATATATTAATAATTGACTGCTTATAATATGTTCATATTATTTCTCATGCACATACTATTATCAACACAAATATATAAGTAGTATGATAAATGTAAATTTTTGCTTCTGAAAAAGAACGTATAATAAATCCCTACGACCACATATGTGACCTACTAAAATGTGTGAATGATTATTAACCTAATGAACATATTCCTAGTAGTTAGATAATTGCATTTAATGTATGAATGATATTTTTATTCCTCTTTTAAAATGTCCATACTGTGATACAAGCGTTGACCTTGCGAACATTTTTAGAATGTACAAAATGAACATTGGTCATCGATTGAAACCCTAATAAAACAAAAAGAAGATTTCCTTCCTTCAGTAAATGTTACAATTTTCTATAATGTATGTGTACCATTCGACCTGTAAATAAAGGCACCAGTAGTATACCGCTGTTCAAAACTCATAAATCCATGGACAAAAAACAAAATTGGGGTATCAAACTAAAACCGAGGGAAACGCATTGAATATAAGAGGAGAACATCGACATAACACCGAAACGTTACACACACAGAAACGGACCAAGCATCAGACAAAACACCACGAGAATAACAAATATAACATGAAAACCAAATACATGAATTTGGGATAGACAAGTACCGTGCCACGTCTTATCTCAATATCTCAAAAATAAGAGAAAACACAAACGACTCAACGTTAAAATGCAACACACACATAAACGAACAATAATATAACAGTGGCCATCTTCCTGACTTGGTACAGGACACTTTCAAAGGGGAATAAAAGTAGTGGGTTGAACCTGGTTTTGTGGCATGCCAAACCTCGCACTTTAATGGCAAAATTAAATTTAACATTGAGATGACAACATAATATTACAGGACTACAATACAAATAAATAGGAGAACATATTAAACAAAGAAAAACATGATTAATAGATAACAAAAAGCATCAGGTTTAAAATTCAATAGGCCAAAAACATTTTGCATTGCTGAATTAAGCAGAAAAGATTTGAGATGCCATTATCTACAATGCATCATGGAAAACACTTGTTTATAACACTAAATAACTATTGAAATAAGATGTAAAATTCATACAAAGATTAACTAATGGAAGTACACCACTAATTCATGGTCCCATTGCTTTCTATGTTAAATTCCTCCGTTTCAAGCAGGCACACCTCTTTTATTTTATGTTCAAATAAAATGTCAATCAATACATTTCAAAGCAACACTTTATGGTGTCTTGTACTGTCCAAAAGTCCAAAAGTGTTCTACAATGATCACAAGTCCTTCAGCTTTCATTTGATACCAAAAATACCTAAATATTCTACATATTTTGAAAGTTACACTCATGCGTAGGAACTATTTTGTTTTAAATATGTACTACTTTCTGGTATGTGCTTTCTGGCCGGGCCTGCATTAGTGGTGTTACACCTATAACAGAACCAAACTTGCTATATTGACTTGTTTATTACTTTTTTTTATTCTATGATCTATTTCAAGCAATAAAAACATATAAAGCTTTAGTCCAAAGACTATTTTATTACTTCAAAGCTCAAATTGGACTGGTAGTAACATATGGGTTATTCAAAGAAAACTGCATATGTATATTACCAGTGGCCAATATCCTTTTTTTATTCTCTATATCACTGTTTTATTTATTAATGTCTATGAGGAAAGCTATGCGCTTACTAATAGTCATATTTTTATCAGAGGTTCTTCATTAAATAAAAATATATTAGTCTAAACTTAAGACATAAATGAGAAATTATCCCCCCTTTTTTCTTGAAATTCATAAAAGGCTTTTGTTTGTATGAACCATAAATTCTGTGGTAAAACATAGATTAATAAGAGCAATTTATATATCCCTAAGCTAGATAACTTGCTAAACTGGTTCAAAATTGCATGCACAGTGAGATTTTAGAATTCTTATATGAGTTTATACCATTTGCCTAGATTGTAAAAGGCTACCACAAGAAAACAAAAAATCTTGAAAAATCAGAAAATTATTTTGACCAAGAGCTATTCTGTTCCATATACAAGTCATAAAATACATGTTTTATGGATTTCAATCAGAAAAAATGCAAAAATAAGAACTTGGAGTCAAGTCCTAACTGCATGCATGTTGTATGACCATAAAAGGCTAACATACTTGAGTATGCCAATTTAAGAGCTTTAATTTCCCATAAGCAGGTTGGCTGACCAAAAAAAGATGATTAAACATGATTACTAACATTATATTTGACTTATTTTCAATGAAATAGGTACAACTTCTAAAAATTGGATTTCTGGTGATTCTCTGTAATAGGAAGTACACCACTAATTCATGGTCCCATTGCTTTCTATGTTAAATTCCTCCGTTTCACGCAGGCACACCTCTTTTATTTTATGTTCAAATAAAGTGGCAATCAATGCATTTCAAAGCAACACTTTATGGTGTCTTGTACTGAAAAAATCAATATACCTTGCATGGCATATAAGAAAGAACTGGTTCCCGGAACTTCAGATGTACCAAAACAGGTACTTCAGATCTGACAAACAGACAAAATGTACCCTCTTTTTTAAATTTGGTGCAGTTTTTTTAATATTCAAAACTAAAAGTCCAAAAGTGTTCTACAATGATCACAAGTCCTTCAGCTTTCATTTGATACCAAAAATACCTAAATATTCTACATATTTTGAAAGTTACACTCATGCGTAGGAACTATTTTGTGTTAAATATGTACTACTTTCTGGTATGTGCTTTCTGGCCGGGCTTGAATTAGTGGTGTTACACCTAAAACAATTGTAAATATTATTTGAAAATAGTTATTTATTGTAACTAATCATGCGAGAAACTTAAAAACATTAATGACTAGTACGTTAATCGACAAGTTGACAAGTTAAACAATAGAAACCAGATATAGTTAATCTTTTATATTTGTTATTGTTTTTTACACCAAACTATTTAACATACACTGTACATTGTAGAATCAAACGGTAAGTACACTATTGATATTCAGAATAAAAACACAAAACAATCATGATATATCGAATTAGATACCTTAATTTTCACGAGTTTATGTAAAATGATAAATGTATATGAAATGCACGGTTTGAAGATAAATAGAATATTAAATTTTTAACTCACTGTGACTTAGAGCGTTGCCTGATCAACACTCATACCACAACTTTTTTTGTATTCATTGTTGAAATTGTCCATTTAAATAATTTTTTAAATACATTTTTTATTGTTTCAAGTATGCAAGTGCTGGATGTTCAACAACGAGGCAATATACTATAGTTAATGTTAAAGGCACGATAGTTTTAAAACATTTACATGCTCCTTTGCAATTGAAAAAAAAAGCTGAAACGAATCCACAACAAAATCTGTAAACACATTAAATGAGTAAACAAAAGAGTTTGAAGTATAACAATTAGTCATGTTACTTTACACAAGTATTCCACATTCCAAACTAAGACAAATTAAAAGAGTTGGTATTACTTTGCTTCATAAAAAAGAATGGCCAACGTAGATACAAGTATCTTGTCTTAGGGAGGGATAAATCATACTTTGTAAAGAATCATTCTGATTCAAACAAAAAATTCTCTGAAACCGATATTATCAAGATGCTTGATTTCTTGATTGACAACATATTTGTTACGTTCGGAGGACGTGTTTTTCAACAGACTGTCGGCTTCCCAATGGGAACAAACTGTGCCCCTCTACTTGCTGACTTGTTTCTTTATTATTATGAGGCTGACTTCATGCAGGAACTTCTTAGGAAGAAAGATAAGAAGTTAGCAATATCCTTTAACTCTACTTTCCGCTATATAGATGGCGTTCTTTCACTAAACAATTCAAAATTTGGTGACTATGTGGATCGCATCTATCCCATCGAATTGGAGATAAAGGATACTACAGATACAGTTACGTCGGCTTCATATCTTGACTTACATCTAGAAATTGACAATGAGGATCGGTTGAAGACAAAACTTTACGACAAAAGAGATGATTTCAGCTTTCCAATTGTGAACTTTCCATTTCGAAGTAGCAACATTCCAGCAGCACCTGCATACGGGGTATATATCTCCCAATTGATACGATATTCCCGTGCTTGCATTTCCTATCATGATTTTCTTGATAGAGGGTTACTGCTCACAAGGAAGCTATTAAACCAAGAGTTCCAAATGGTGAAGTTGAAATCATTCCTTCGTAAATTTTACGGACGCCATCACGAGTTGGTTGACCGTTATAGAATAACCGTTTCACAAATGATATCGGATATGTTCCTTACGTCGTAACTACAATCCCCTTCCCTTTCATGAATTTGAGCTACCGAATTAGACTATTTACCTGAATTGTAATCACATAAGCAACACGACGGGTGCCGCATGTGGAGCAGGATCTGCTTACCCTTCCGGAGCACCTGAGATCACCCCTAGTTTTTGGTGGGGTTTGTGTTGTTTATTCTTTAGTTTTCTATGTTGTGTCATGTGTACTATTGTTTTTCTGTTTGTCTTTTTCATTTTTAGCCATGGCGTTGTCAGTTTGTTTTAGATTTACGAGTTTGACTGTCCCTTTGGTATCTTTCGTCTCTCTTTTACTTCATTACTTGTGGTAAATATTTGATAATTGATAGATTTTAGAGAGTTGTGTGTGTTTGTATCGCCTTTAGAAAAATGGCATTTGCTTTTCTTTTGGAGGATTTCATGAACGAATGATGTTTTCTGGCAATCTTATTTGTCTTCTTGTTGCTATCCTAGTAAATTTTCGATGCAGGTGACTCCATCCCAATTTCAGTTGTTATCTAGATTATATATATATATATATATAATTTATATTTTTAAATTTCTGTTTAGTATTAAATCTAAATTAAGATCCATTTTGTTACATATTGCATGTGATCAATTTTATCAATACCAATGGCAGTCAGCAGGGTTTGGGGAAATCAGTTGTTCGACCTGTTAGTCAAATTCATTTTGTTCAAATATACTTTTTCACTTTTTTTTGGTCTTTGAAAAATGTTGTTTGTACTTCTACAACGAAATTTGTTTAACATGCACACATATACAAATTGGTTTGAACTTAGTTTTCAATTTATTCTTGTTTGTATATTTATTTTGTTTGGGCTTGTATCATATTTTCCTACCGGTTTATATGATCCGCTCAACCTATATTGACTCTAAAAATTTCAAGAGTCTATCTAAAATTGAGGGAACACTATATGGCCTTCCAAATAACGTTTCGATCCCTAACATCACTGAAGAGACATTTATTGTCGCAATCCGGATCTGGAGTACCAAAAAAGATATTGACACCTTATGTTTGTGACATAACATATTTGCCACAAGTTTATATTTTTCTGTTTAGTATAAAATCTAAATTAAGATCCATTTTGTTATATCTTGTGATCAATTTTATTTGGCAATCGCCAATGGCAGTCAGCAGGGTTAAAGAACATCAGTTAATCGACCTGTTAGTCAAATGCGTTTTGTTTAAATATATCTTTTTCACTTTTTTTGTCATTTGGAAAATGTTGTTTGTGCTGTTTCTAAACCCTTCTACAACGAAATTTGTTTTACATGCACACGTATACAAATTGCGGTTTTTATCAAATGCAATCATAGGTTTGAACATTGTTTTCAATTTATTCGTGTTTATATTAATTTAGTTTGGGCCTGTATTATATGGTCCCTCCGATTTATATAATCCGTTCATCCTATTTTTAAACTTTAAACTTTAAAAGTATATCCTAAGCTGAGACATATTAAATGGCCTTTCAAATACTTTTCGATTCCTATCATCACTGAAAAGACATTAACTATCGAAATCCAAATATTGTGAAAACAACGTAGCACCTCATGTTGTGGTTAACATCTTTTTGCCGCAAGTTTATTGTTTTCTACTTGGTACAAAATTAATAAAGGGATCAATTCTGTTACACCTTGTGATCATTTTATTTGGCAATAGGCAATGACAGTCAGCAGGGTTTAAAAAAAACATCAGTTGTTCAACCTGTGAGTCAAATGCTTTTTGTTAAACTATGTTTTTTCACTCTTTTCGTCTTTTGAAAAAATGTTGTTTAGGCCACACCAATTTAATTCCTAGTTCGACGGACCCACCTGCACCTATTTTTATATTTTCGATTCCCGCATCCGGAAATGTAAATATGTCTATTTCCCGTACCGTTTATTGTTTAGTAAATATTTTGAAAAGGTTATGCAAACTTTTTATAAGATCACTGTCTTTATTGTATTTAATATCAAAGATGTTGAAATGATTTGATTTTGTAATTTGCCCATGAAATTATTGGCGTAAGATTATACCATTGTTGTCCCTATCGTGGCCCGTTTATCTGATTAAAAAGATTACCAAAGGTGTAATTATTGCATTTCAAAACGAATGTAAGCATATGGACTAAACATCCGGTAGATGGTTCTTAAGTGTGTCGAGATCCCATATTTCCTTACACAATTGTATTCCGTCATCACGAGGGTATGTTGGTATACAATGAGGTATCATACCTCATAATGAGAGCTTATCAAATTATTATATGACTCAAAGGAGTTGTCGGTTTTATATGGATGATATATCAAGATTACAACAAAAACAACAAAAAAACATACGAAAGGAAACTAAGGATTGTTCGGCTCCCTGTGCAAAGTATAATCTAAGTATAAAGTAGACATGGTAGAGTTAAAATGAGATTGAAGGGAAAAAAATTTTGAAACATGAAAAAAAGTCGAAATCACAATAAGAAAAGAACAAATATGTCAATGCGTCAAGATCCTTTCGTGTTACAATTCAATCATAAATCGCCAACTTCTGAACGAATTAAGATTGATAAATCTGTATAATACTGGGTATCACGACAAAAGTTATCTCGTTAATTGCATGCCATGGCCATGTAGAGGGACAATATATAAATTTAATTGATCTAAAAGAGACACGACGAATCAATGCAGACTTTGACATATATGTTTAACAATATAGCAAAAGGAAGTTTACATTGAAAATTAATTTAAACAGAAATATCAACTTACTGGTTGGAGCTTATTGGGAACGAGGGTAACAGCCTGTCTGGAAAATTATATAAAAAAAAGTTATGTATTTAATACACCTTGACAATGCTTGATGGCGTTAGAACGACTACTAATACACGAATGATATAATTTAATAGCCTAGAACATAATACATGAACATAAAAGCTGTCCGTTGACAAAAATGTTACCCGTCGGGAGTCCGCTGATATACTGACCAAATAAAATAGACGGATAACGTGACACATGTTTGTTTACGTGTAAGGTTTATTGTATCATTCAGTATAATGTCTCTCTCTGAGTGTGCGCTTAGTATAGCTGTATCGTGACTTTTTTCACGGTGTAGTTGACAAAGCAACATAAGCACGTCAAATTATAATATAATACAACAATTTTATTACTTATTTTAATTTTGAATTGTTAGTTTAACTATGAAAAACTGTAAGCAAACAAAAGAGACAATGTTTTCATAACCTATTGTTGATTTTCAGTTTAAAGATAATAGTGTACCTTCAATCCCTTTTACATTATGTGTATATTTCAGAACATGATCTCCATTTACGTTTTTGTGGCAGCTTTTTTGAATGAACGCAATCTATGTTTTTACAGGATTATGTCATGTTTTTCGTTGTTGTTCAACTGTTCAAAACTATTTTTCAGGTAAATGTCTTATTGTATACACCTGGCACCTGTACTGCGTAGTAAAGATGACATCAATGCAAAGAAAGCTTCCAGAAATTATAAACCTAATCGACCAAGTAGATACTTTCATCATCGATCGACCAAGTAAATTTAATTATAATATGAAAACAAATCGGGAATCTCCAATCCCTTTGGAATTTACTGACCCGATATATATCGTATTTAGTCACTAGCCAACGTGTAACGAATTTATCTTACCGACTATTTTTACAATGTGGTATTTTAACTAGTGGCCTATCAAAGTGATCAATTCTCCAATACTTCAATTTGTCCTTAAAAAAAACAAATGCCAACAATAACAATTGTTGAATCTTTTAAGATTTTCCTCAACACCGTGTTGTTTGTATAAAGAGTTGTGGCATCTTTTTGTTTTTAAAGGAAAGTGACTCCCCTTACTTACTTCATATGGTAACTTACCATGTATGGTAGGTACATATATTTCGTCTCCGTTGTCCTACTTAAGTTTGCTTCAACAAAATATCATGAAACTATTATACATTGCTAAATATCAAAATATATAGATCAAGAACAAATTTGAATACTGTCACTTTTTCCGTTATTTAAGGAAAAGGAATGACTATAATATTTGTTATGTCCAAAATTATTTTATTAACTTATGTCCTTATATAGTTGTACATGATATGCAATCGGGGGCATAATGTGTGTCCCATGGAAACATTTCCAAATGATTAAAATTAACATATACTGTGAATTCAGAAATTATTGCTTACATTTATTATTGAGATGTTGTCACTTGACAATAAAATGCGATAATTTGTTTTGCGATTTTGAAAATAATCCTTTGTCATTCATATAAAAAAAATATCAAATGTGAGTTTAAAAGAGGGATGA
Source organism: Mytilus edulis (assembly GCA_019925275.1). NCBI lineage: Eukaryota > Metazoa > Mollusca > Bivalvia > Mytilida > Mytilidae > Mytilus > Mytilus edulis. The sequence goes on from CM034360.1 coordinate 98,544,409, forward strand.
AAGACACAAATGGGACAGTTTAAGGATATTTGCTGCTCAGTTTCAAAATAAATAACTTTCCATAAAACAAGTATTTACTGATAGAGAATAAATTGAAGAATAAACAAATCCAAAAAAAATAGGGGTCAATGTGCTTGTTTTCGAGGTATTAGCCATTTGAATTTTGGCTGGAAAATGCTCTCTCTTGATTTTTCATAGCTTTATCATTGACCACTTAATATTCTCAAAAACTATCAAAAAATAAAAAAGGTTTTATAAGACTTTGACAAATGACTTATAATTATACATGTAACATATCTATAAAAAGAAAAATGGGGTTCATGGGATTTTTTTTTAAGGCATTCTAATGGATAAAACAACAGAATTTCGAAAATCTGACAACAATTCCAAAACATGACAGGCAAACATCCTTAAAACAAACATCTAAAACAAACTGACAACGCCATGGCTAGAATTAAAAAAGACAAACAGACAAACAATAGTACACATGACACAACACGGAAACAAAAGAATAAACAACACGAACCAACTATGCAGATTACAGCCTTGTCACATCGTTTGTATTCATAATAACAGCGTGATAGTGTCTGCAGTTCTTTGAGAAATTAGCATATTAGCGTACGTTGCACTCTTTGCAGCGAAACAGTTGTTTTATATAGGATGGCCAATGACCCCAAATTGAAATACAAATTTATAAAATAGAGACACCAAGCTTCTAAGTATGACACAAAAGCAACCACTGTCATTGTCTTTGCTATGAATATAGAATCAAATATATATTTAATGTCATCTTCCCTGTATAGTGAGCCTTTTTGCACTCGTTTCAGAGGTTAAAAAAAAATTCCCGGATGGCGGGCGACCTCACAATTAATTTCCAGTTTTATAAAAAGAAAACATCAAGCTAATCATTTTACAAAAAGCAAGTCCTGTAGTTTTGTTTGCTGTGAATTTTCAATTTAAGATGTTTTATATATTTGTTCCGGACCATTTGCGTATTTAGACCATACGCGTATGGTCATGACCATATGCGTATACTCATATAGTCCGACCGTACACGTATGGTCGGATCATATGAGTATATATTCGTTGATTATTAACGGACCTGCCCATATGAGTATTTGACCATAAAGGTATCTTTTTTTTCAAATATAAATATTAAGAAACGTTTCAATAATACAATAAACCTTATCATAAAAAACAATAAGGGTTTTAATAGAAATGTATTAATTTTATTATTCAAAGGCTTAATAAACGTTTAATATAACTGTCATAGTCAGTTGATCTTAGTTTTTGTCGTTAAATGTATTCTTTCTTGCTTGCTTAAAGACGACATTTACCGTAATGTATCATATCGTTTCTGCATGTGCACATCTTGGTTGTGCACGGTCCTATTCAGTTACACATTTTGTTTGTGAGTGTAAAGCTACCCTTCTGTGCAGCTTCGTGCATTTCTTCCGATGTGTCTTCTGTGATTTTAAAAAAGCTTTGGTTCTTCAATGTCATTACATGACTGCAGTTCATTATATTCACATGATATTTAGATAATTTATTGTCCTTGTCGGTGTTGTTATCTACTTTTGCCACTAAACGTGGTAAAACAACAGACGCCCTATCAACCACCGGCGTACATAAAAAAAAACTTCTTTTTGCAATATGTAATTGTGCATTTGGTTTTTGTTTTTACAAATATTCAGTATTATTGTATAGCAATATACTGTTCCCCACAGAAAGTAACCAAAAGTTAGCGTGCAATAAATTCTTATATTGCACTAGTGCAATACATCGTCAAACTCATGACGTCATCAACGACAAAATCTTAGTTTAGACCATTTTTGTACTTTCAAATATTATATTGCTATACAATGAAAGGGTTATTGCATGAATATTGGGGAATACTGTCCCTCGTAGAACATATATTGCACTCGCAAGCTCGTGCAATATAAAATTCTACTCCGGACAATATTCCCCAATATTCATGCAATAACCCTATAATATCAACGGTGTGAAACTGCTTACTAGTATTTGTATTTATTTAATCTTTTTTTATAATTAGAATATTATACAAAAACCTTTTTAATGACGTGACAAATAAAAAGGGTCATACCTTATGAAGAGTTTAAAAATATTTGAAATACACGTTTTAATTTCCCCGACCATATGCGTATATACCTGTTCCGGACCATATGAGTATTTGGACCATACGCGTATGGTCATGACCATATGCGTATACTCATATGGTCGGACCATATGAGTATAATACTCGTTTGGTTATTAACGGGCCGGACCATATGAGTATTTGGACCATATAGGTATTTATTTCCAAATTACATTATACACGTTTTATACGATTAAAACGATTATACAAAAACTATCTAAAAAAGCAATAATGGTTACAAATGTACATGACAATGTATTAATTTTATAACTCAAAGACTACGTAAAAATTCAATATTGATGCCCTAGTTAGTTTTCATCGCTAATTACATTCTTGCATGTAGGCTTGAGGTGGCAGTTAATTCCACACGGTATCATAGCTTTTTTGCATGTACTAGTCCTTGTAGTGAACGATCCTTTTCATTTACATCTTTTGTTTGCGAATGAAAAGTTAGCCTTTTGCAGCTGCGTACAGTGATACCGAGGTCTTAGGCCATTCCGATATATCTACGAAGTTTTAAAGAAGCTCTAGATCTCAAATATCGTAACACGGCTGCAATACACCATATTCACAAGACAACTTAAATAAAATGTGTTACTTTCAATTGACTTCTTGTGTAACAGTTCATTGAGAAATTTTTGGAAATATTTTTTTAAGTCGACAAATTGCCATTCACTCGTTATTACCATCGGTAATGACCATCTGCAATGGCCATTGGTATAAAATGTGTTTATTTATATAGTTTTGACAAGTTAATAAAATTAACTATTTGAAACTTCTAATTTTTTTTAGCTTATCTTTTTGTAATGATTATATAAATTAATATAAAATTACCTATATGATAGCGTCTTTTTAATGAACAGTCATACCATATGAAGAGTTGAGACGAGAGTGTTAATTACCCCGACCATACGCGTACGGTCGGACCATACTCGTATGGTCGGACCATATGAGTATATACCCATATGGTCATGACCATACGCGTATGGTCCAAATACTCATATGGTCCGGAACATACCCATATGGTCATGACAATACGCGTATTGTCCAAATACTCATATGGTCCGGAACATATTTATTGAGAAACTAGCCTATTTGCACTAACATGACTAATTTTCAGAGGTAATCCAAATCTCTTGGATGGCTAGGGACCACAATATTTTAATCCGACTCTATAAAATAAGATACATCAAGCCTATCAGTAGCCATTACCATGCTACAAAGTAAAGTCTAAGTATAACACTGAACTACCTGAACTTCATCACATACTCAATATTAAATATTTAATACATGTACAAATACTTCATTATCATGATATTGTGGAGCATTTCTAATTTATATTTCATTTTAAACAAATACATAAGTAATTGAAACAAAAACCATAGTGCCAAACTGTAATGTTATGAAAACTGAAATGTTGTTATGATAAATAACATTTTATGAAAATCGTATTGAAATTGCTGTAGTAATAGTAAAGATAAATATAAACGGATTTTAATTCACAAAACTCGACACAATCTTGACAGACTCTTCTAAGTTGTACTTTATTTTAGTCGATTTTGATCTCTACTGTTCTTAATAAACCATGTGCTGTATTTGCTAATTTTGATAAACAAATGTATTATTCAAAGAAATTAAGTTCTTTATTAACATAAAGAAACATTTATTAAATTGATGTTTTACTTACAAATTTGAAAGAATTGGAAATTATATTCATTATTTACAAGGAGCTTGGATTTGTTGAGGAAAATATAATAATCAACTGATTGACATAACGAAATAATAAAACTTTTAAAAAAACCTGATAGTATGTGGTTGGTGTTTTTTATGAGGTTAATCAAGGTTTTTAGTTTCTAGTTTGTTTTATAAGTTATATCGCTGGTTTTAATTATCGGAATCGTCAAATTGTCAGGAACTAATGTTTCAACTCCCGCAGGTAGGCTAAGTACTTAACATGTAGAGGTCTTCGCTGAATTAAAAAAAGTGCCTATACTAATACTACAAGTCCGAATTATATTGAGTGATAGGTTAACATATCAAACACATTTGTAGTATCACCTTAAATTTTCTCACCATTTCCAGATAAATACAAAAATATATATATATTTGTTTTCGTCTGAAAATAGACAGCAGGTCTAATCAATTCATTAAATGATTAAAATCAATGAAATCAATGGATGACGAGGACCTTGTTATTTTGGACCAAAGGTAACAGATTATGCATAGGACTTGCAATACAGCTGAAACGCTTTCAGTCCAGTTTTAAAAAAGGCGTTTTTTGAAGAGTTTTGCACTACCCAATTCCTGGCCGATATTGTGTCTTATTGTAGCTATTAATTGATAAAATTTAACGTCATTTGATTTAAAAGTCAAAATATTCGATTTGTTGTTATCAAGTCTAAAATTAGACGCCATGATTGTTAATGTCTTTTTCTACAACAACCAATACGTTATAACTGAATGAAACGATTGTAATGCATAATAGTTTGCCTTTCAATCAAGACAAATAATGAACTTATACAAGTCATTGTTTCATGCCTTAAAACACATTTCATTGAAAACTTGTAGTGTCCGGTTTGATTATTTTATACACATGCCTGTCGTTCAAAAAGGGAATATCTCTACATAAGTATATAGTAATGATTCATCATAAATATTAATATTGACATTTTGTACGCTAACAAAAACTCATTTGTGAAGCTCGAATCGAAAAATTTAAACAATGCCAAATCAAATGTTGAGTAGTACCGTGAACACAACATTTTTAAACGTGTTGTCAACTACAACTGAAGTCATGTATTACACACAGCTTCGCACAGATAGTGAATTGTCACATGCCATCTATTTGAGTACAATTTAATGCGTTTGTCTCAGTAAAAGCAACTTTTAATTTAATTTTTGTTATCATTACCAATTCAGTTGTGAAAATATGTATTCCGTTTAAATACAGCAGAACATAGAATGATTTTATTTGCATGTTATATAGAAAAAAAACAAATACTCCATGATGTTTTTAAGCATTTCTTGTTTTAATTGCAGAACTTTTGGATGGAAGAGTACAGATCTCAGGTTTATATATTTTGGTTTGTCTTTAAAATGCCATCATGCTGCTATTTTATTCTGCAATGTGATGGGTAATTTTTGCGCAACTTACATGCAAACTTCAATCTAATCGTCCTTAAAAAAGCAGAAGATACAAACAGGACAGTAATTGATCACATATCGATTTAACCTGACAACGTCATGTCAAACATATACGCAAGGCAATTCTAAGACTACCAATGTCATAAAACTCTATATGAAAAATACTAGAAATTAACATTACGAACCCCATCAACAACTGATGAAAATTGTGAGGTGCAGTTAAATGGGAAGCAGTTCATTTTCTTCGTGCTTGAATTTGCCCATATTTTTCATAAACGTGGGGGAAAGTCTCATTAAATGATGTTACGACAACTGTAGACACAAATATGGTTCGGACAATTGCCATGCATACGTGAATATATTTGTTCATATCGTTATAGCGTACATTGCAAGCAAATCATCTATCGAGGGAAACAATATAGGATAATAATAAGCGATAGAAAGCATGTCAACAGAAAATGTCTTCCCCATATACAGGCGGTGCAGTAATGTTCCATCATAGAAATTGAATTGATAATCAAGAATTAGAATATTTTTTTATTAATCAACTATCATTTTTTTAAAAGATGTTAGTCACGATTTGATAAATATGGTGCAAGCTTAACTGAATCTTAGGTATCACTTGTTAATTGTTTTTTTGCATGAATCGAGATTTTAAAACAATATTCCATCAGAGGTTTATAAATATTCAAAACTACGTATAAATATATATATACTAAAAATTGAATTCTGTGTCCACACTAGTAGAACTATAAATAAAATAAATTTCGAATTTTTTCTCCAACCGGTTTCACATCTTTGTGATAGTCATGGATGAATGTAACTAACGGTAACGTAATGTCACGATAATAAGTCTGTAACAATGCATGCAAGGGACGTAACCCTTACACAAGTAACGTCTTATCTGTTTAGGCTTGGTTTGTATTTTGTATAAACATATTTTCTTTGTTAATTCTCATTTATTCGTTGAATTGATCGTCACATTATTCGAATTGGAAAACATAGTATTTGGGTAAATGCTGGCGCATAAATCCAGGTGTTCACTTACATTAATCATCCTAATTTCTTTATGTCGGATTTGTTGTCGGTGAACAGTAAATCTTTTCCGTAAAGTGTTTCCTGTTTGTCCAACATAATCTTTTTTACACCCATTACATTTGATGACATAAAATTTAATTGCTCGATGCACACGTGAAAGAGTTTTTGATAGTGAAAATCTCTCCTGATTTAAATTCATATGATTGTCCTTCCATAATATGATAGTATTTTGACAAATACCGCAATTGGAACGTTCGCATTGTTTTACAAAAGAAATTTATCATCTTTGCTTAACTTCGCGCTGGTGAGTAATTTCTTCTTGGATTTTGACTGTCTTTTACTCTTCATAATATTCTGTGTAGCAAGGGCTCTTTTCATTCTTTGATCTTTCATCAAAGTTGGTACATTTTGATACATTACGGTATACGCCTCTGTATTTCTAGGGTTATACGATGAGACGTATGGTAAAATTTGATTCGTATCAATTACTGTGTATATATATAATATATATATATATAAAACGAGTCTAAATTGAAAACTACGTTCAAACCTATGACTGCGTTGGATAAAAACCGCAATTTTTATACGTGTGCATGTCAAACAAATTTCGTTGTAGAAGGATCTAAAAACAGCACAAACAACATTTTCCAAAAGACCAAAAGAGTGAAAAAGTATATTTAAACAAAACGCATTTGACTAACAGGTCGAACAACTGATGTTCTTTAACCCTGCTGACTGCCATTGGCGATTGCCAAATAAAATTGATCACAAGATGTAACAAAATGGATCTCAATATAAATTTAATACGTCACAGAAAAAAAAAATGGTTAACTTGTGGACAGGATGTAGAGCCACCAACTTCGGCGTCAATATTTCTTTAGTACACCATATCCGGATTTCGACAATAAATATCTCTTCAGTGATGTTAGGGATCGAAACGGTATTTGGAAGGCCATATAAAAAGTACCCTCATTTTTAGAGAAAGTACCCTCATTTTTAGATTGACTCTTGAATTTTAAGAGTCAATATATAGGATGAACGGATCATATAAACCGGAGGGAAAATATGATACATGCCCAAACAAAAAATATAAACGAGTCTAAATTGAAAACTACGTTCAAACCTATGACTGCGTTGGATAAAAACCGCAATTTTTATACGTGTGTATATATATATATACAAATAACGATCGATTTCTGTTTCGATATAGTTTTTAATAGAGCTGCAGTCATTTAGTTCCAATTATATTGTATATAGAGCAAATAGCTTTACTTATTTCAATATTCATCAAAATGTGCCACGATCTTTTCCAATATAAAAATTGAAAGAAATGTCAAACTTGCAATTCAAATAAACAAGCCGAAGAGGCTTTTGAGGTTTAAGTATAAATATCAAATATGTATTATGTTTTAGGAGGGATGAATCATGCCTGGCGAAAAATCATGTAGATACAAATAAAACACTCTCTGACTGATATCATCAAAATATTTGATACGTTTTAATGGATTCAAACATCAATATTTCTTTGTAATGACATTGTAATCATAACAACTACGTGTTGTAGTGTTTTGTCCATCTGTCTTTTTTTGTTTAACCTGAAATACAAGTTACAATGTTTAACATGGATTAATTATTTACACTAGAAAATGCCTAGATATATGAAAGTTGTTTTCCTGTCGTATATTTTGTTTGAGTTTTTGAGTTGGCAACTTGACCAATAACTTCTCATCATAAATGAACCAGGAAGAATCTTTGTGATCTTACTCTCTTTTTTATTGCATATATGCTATATAGAAAGTAAGTAGAAAATGCAATAATGATCACTTGACAGACGCCTACACTTACTTTTAACGTGAATATAATTTGTTGTCGGTTCTTTAAAACTACTGATTTCTAATTCCCTCTATGATTTTCAGATGAATATAAAATCAGTAATGAGATGGCTGACGGAAAAAAGACCACCAGACTTACTTCAACAGATGATAAAAGTATGTCACATTTCTTTTTTTATGGTTATTATCAAGAAAATCAGAGGAATTAACCAAATGAAGCCTAAAGAAACTGATTCGATGTATCTGATTGGCTTGGTCACACGAAACAGTACAGACTGAATTGCAATACAATTGAGCATTGTCTCAAATCAAGATGTTTGACGAACTAAGACCAAAGATTTTGCTGGCACCAATGCAATATGGAAACAAGACACATGGTTGTAACAGTACACACAAGTACATAAAAAACGTTAAAAAACAGTTTAAAAATGATTTCTCATTTGCTTAAAACGTAATCAATCGTCTTTAAAAACACGCTATTTTCACTTTGAGAGGTTTATGTACAATTTGGAACCACTTGCATGTAGCTATAATTTCCCTTTCTTTCTAACACAAGTGATGCAAACGGCAAAGCGTGCACATGGTTTGATCATTTCTTTCAAATCTACTGTTTGCAAAGTATACACTTTGACAAACTATGCACACGCTACAAATGCATCTGCAGTTTTTCGTTTGTCGTTTGTGAGTACAAATGCTACATGTGTTTCTTACTTCAACCTGATAAAACAAAGAATTTATTTCTACGTTTGTAAAAAGTCGGATAACCAACAGCATGTGTATGCATTATTGAAAATTCAGATAGGGTCAGTAAAGACTTAATGAACGATGTATTTGTTTCTACTTTTGTAGCGTTTAGAAAACAACAACAAACGTGACATAACGTTTACAAAATTTTGTTTAGCACGAAATGCGGCCTAAGATTCATGTTATTCAACACTTTTCAGCGACAACCTTCTTTTCTATTTTATTCCACCATTTCTTCAGAGTGCAACATAGATGGAGAGTTTGTTATTATGAACAATAAAGGCATGATCTTACTAGACTGCACATACGCAACACAGAAGTGTTCTAGAAAGGTTTTGAATGTTTACAGTCCTGCAGGGTTTTTTCTTGGGAGTGTGAGAGAAAAGTATGTACATGTACATTACAATTTGAGCTAGCTAATATGGTCTGAAATAAGGATTAGAAGTAATGATATAAAACATGCTAACACAATATGAAGCCATCAAAATCCATCAGATGTACGTAAGGATACATTTTTAAAAAGGGTAACTTTATCTTTTTATTAGATTTGTTTCATGTCCTTTTTCAATCAAAATCTATTAACACAATGTTCATTACAATAGGGAATCAATATATGACGGTCCATTATCTTGCGTGTTTGGCGTCGAAAAACAACACATTGAATAAGTTCGAAAATATTGATAATTGAGTTCATATCGAAACATATACTCCATCAAACTTTCTTAAGAGTAAAATAATCAAAAACATGCTTTATGTTACTTTTAGGTTTGAACCAAGACCTGACCCGGTTGTACACTGATAACGAATAGGGCCCACACCCGGTTGTACACTGATAACGAATAGGGCCCACACTCACTTCAAAATCGTTATATACAGTTGTCTGCCATACATGTGTGATTAAACGTTTCTCCAACAAAAATAACTTTTGCATGGGTATTATTTCTGTACCAAAATGTCAGTAGTAGAATTGTACTTGACATTTAAGTATTACTGATTTTTGGTTGCACGGTTACATTGGCAATATTTTGAAAGTTTTTTTTGTCCAAATCTCATAAATTTATGATGTTCAAACATGAAATACTGTAATCGTTGCTTTTGTAAACCAATATTTCAAGTTCAAATAAAGTACTAGAAAATACAACTACCTATTTCATGTATTTATAACAGTATTTCTAAAGTAAAGAAATAGTTATAAATATTCAAGTTATACAGATTTAAGTACAGAAATAGTACCTATGCAAAAGAAGCTGTGTAATAGGTCATGTTTTCTATCCTGATTTCCTAAACAAAGGTTTCCAAGGGGTGAAGTCACTAAAAATATTCTATATTTAGGAACACAAATGATTTTGCAATTACACACTAGTCTTTTGAAGACGAAACGCACGTCTGGCGTAAATATAAAATTTAATCCTGGTTTCTATGATGAGTTTGTTTACTTTATTTGTACTTGTTCCAACCATTCGTTATTGTGTTTATTGTGTTTTTATTATATTTCTGATATACATAAGTATCTATCTAAACCAAACTGCGTAGACATGTAGAGTCTTCGTAAAGAGTAAACCAACAGGAACGAATTTCAAACCAATTAAAATATCTTGTTGGTTTACAGTTACAAAACAAACCCCAGTAAAGTATTGAGTCTTTTTTACAATGATCTCCTGTAACAGTAGAACAATCACATATAAAATTTGAAGCATATGCTTGGTATGAAAAAAAGATTAAGAGGGAAGCTTGATCAATACAACAAAAAATTTCTTCATTTAAGGCTTTTACGAAATATTATATCAACAACATTTTTGACAGAGTATTGTAAAAAAAATGGTGAATTAGAACACAAAAATATTGCTAAACGATCAATATTGCGTATGAGTATCATTGAATTGTAACAGAATATCAAACGTGTAATTATTGCGGGTATTGATGCAAATTCCCGAGAGCTATGGTTAAGTAGTACACATGGCTGATCTTCTGATTGCGATTTCTAATGAATATGATGCGTTATGGAACACACTTTACTTTCTCTGTTAAAATAGTAGAAGTTGACGATAATTTAATTGCTATTATCGGTAAGGTCAGGATGATTTTTCTGTGTACTTACATTTTCCTTATCAAATATTTTTTTAACTCGATTGTTGAGTGGTGATAGGCAAATTGTTCGAACTTTGCATGGGCATGTGTGCTTAATTCTGACTCTTTTCGATCGACTTAGTACATCAGTCTTCTTGCAGTAGGACATCGACTTTTGTCGAACAACAAAGTTGCCCCTTCCTCTCAAGCTGACGCCAATATGCATCCAGTATTAATGACAATGGCACTGATTAATCTCTGGGTTATGGCAACTCCTAATACAGAATGTCTGTATGGCTCGTAAAAAGTGATACACTTTTTTGATAATATATACTCTAGTAAAGTGACTGTCAAACAGCTGAACAGATTGTAGGGTTAAAACTTGAATCACTGTCAGGAAATGGTAATAATTCCTTTTTTGGTCGTTATGTTTTGTTAATTCAGAAAATAGCTTGTAAAAAATAATCATGTTCTAATGAACATGATTGTTGGATGCATATACTATATATTTTTTTCTTTGCTGAGTAGATATTTTAAATGCAGAGCAGACTATGAAATACATACAGCAAACCAAACCACCCTATATCTTGTAACGGTTGACGCAAAAAACATGAGCATTACAGTGAGTATCATTTCGTTTGTCTTTTTAAAAAAATCAAGTGAAAGTAACAAGATTGAAGGTATAATCAAAGAGAAAACAACGCATTAAAAAACGACTACTAAACTCATAAATATTGTTATAATACGAGCATTCTTATAATTCGCAAGATTTTGTTGCACGTGTATTATAGCGTTTCCTTTTTTTTCAGATAAGCAACAACAAATGTCCGGTCTTATCTACCATTATTTTTATTTATTTTATGATTTGGAAAATCAATCAATAATATAATGGTGATTTTATTTCAATTAGCTAAATTTAACGCTGAATCTTTATAACGCTTTCAGATGATCCTCATTCAACTGTAGTAAATTAGCATTTAAAAATCTAGAACACTTGCAAAATGCAAGTTTCTATTGTATATAAAAATCCACGTACAATAGTATTAGTTATACGTAATCCAAACACCGTTAGCGTTTGCAACTCAGTCACCAATATGTATTTGTAGTGCCATTCTTGATACTACCATTCAAACAAAAAAATTCTACAGTTTGATCGAAATCCTGATTCCCGATTCACGCATACAAAAATGTATGAGATCCGACAAATATCAGAAAGAGACTGTCTTGATCCAATCTATTATAATCCTTTCCCACAAAGTCTCGACTGTTATCAGACTAAATCAAATGAAAAGGGGTTCTCGAATGTTTAGCTAGGGTCACGCATTCATGGTTTTTACTACCGTTCTTGATGAGACCATTCCCGATAAGGACCTGTCAAAAGTCTGACCAGGATCCTAAAAATCGTTGCGGAATATTTAAACATCCATTAAAATTTATAAAAAAAAAATTGTTAATCTAGACAGCAATCTAATATTTTCCAGCCGTGAACGTTTAAATTTGTCCCGATTATACGGTTCTTAATCCGATTTGTTTCTCGCACATGGTAAAAAAGCAACAAAATCTGATAAAATAGTGTCCCGATTATACCAAATGTAAACCAACATAGTTTAGACAATTCATCAGGAATGTTCTAATCTTCACAAAAAATATGTGGCAGGAGTGAACTGATTTTGAATCGTATTAGATACACTGCTGAAATATTTTCTTTTCTATTTTAATTTTAATTTTCTATTTCCAACAATTAATACATATACATGGCATGAATATAATATTGTAGCGGGTCGAGGGTTGGTAGCGTTTCTTTACTGCCTGTTGCCTGGTCTATCGGATACTGTGACTGCTTTGCGGAGGTCAATATATACTGCTAGACTTCTGGTAGACAGTTGTCTCACTTATCAATCAATATTCAGCTCAACTGCCGCCGTAGTCTTGTTTGTATAGGTTACGATAGCAAAAAGGGGTAGGGGTAGGTAGCCTAACTAGCTGTATAAATGGTGGTTTGGCGTTTCAATAAATACAAAGTCGTATCTCGAACTTAATATGTGTAATTTAATAAGTTAGACTGACGAGGTATTCAGCATTACATATTTATGTGATTTATATAATCAATAAGTTCCACAAATAACTGTTATAACAATACTATGTTTTATCTACAACTTTATACAAACACGAAATATATAGTCAGTAACAACTGGTTACTTCTCTGGTACCTGTGATAGTTACAAAAGGGGGGGGGGGAGCTGGGGTAGATCTGGTTCAATACGGGCAAGTGAACTGGACTGGTAATAACTATCAGTACTAAATAAATAATCAAAGCATATAATCCTTACAGATCCTTACACATTTCAGCATAAATGGAAGACTAAAGTTAATATATTTAAAGAATATTTATAGAAGAAATTAACAGTTTATAGTTAAAATTACGGTTTCTGCGGTGTTCCGCAATCGGCGGTACCGTATAAATATTCACAATGAACTTTCCTATTTAGCTAGCGTGATTCTAATAAGCTTTTGTAATAAAAAGATCTAGAATAAATATCAATAATAATCCTCAAAATCCTAAAATATTAGAACCTAACCTTAATAAAATAACTGGATATCTAAATTCTATATTTCTGCTAGTTTGTTTATAAATTAACAATATGGCTGCCCAGGAGGAACAAGACTGAATAAGAGAGAATGTCGCGCATGCATTTATAATACACGACACACTTTGGACACGATTTTGGACACACTTTTGACGTTTCTAACGTCAAATGACGTAACGACACAAACTGCACTTTAAACATACGGGGACTGTTATAAGAAACTTGTAAATAAACAATGGCGGCCCCCAGGGTTGAAGTGACCCGTTAATAAAAAGGGATAAAAGCTACATGTCTGGGAGACTTGTGATCGTTGATACCGGTATAACTACAACAAGGAACCAGAGAATCACGTTAGATTTACTTGACTGTAAGTTAAATGTACAACTCGTACATTAAAATAGTAAATTCTACACATGTCACATACATCATACAATTATAAAAAAATATAGTCTTAAGCTTTGTCCCCATTTCCCGTATCAATTGCCTTCCCATCTTGAACAGTATTTACATTTCATCACAAAATATAAAGAACGTGATCCACAACAGAACTGATCAAGAATGGATAATTTAGATATACAAAACCGTAACAATACCCCCACCTTTGAAAAACTGTTCGTCCTCGAACATGAATAATTTATCTTTACCTTAGAAATTTAAAAGTTAGTCATCTAAACGTTTCATGTCTTTTAAAATATACCCTATTAACAATAAAATTACATTACAAACTGAAAATAATTTCCTTAATACAATTATTATAAACTAAAAAGAAGTTCCTGCAATATGTTGCACTGTGTACTGGTGTCTTCTGTGGTTACTGTCGCCTGGACCCCATTGTCTCTGATTTCTCTGTTCTCTATTATTGCTTCGACTTGGTTGTTACATGTATCTTCTTCTGTTTGAGTTGCTGTATTTCGTCTTCTTCTTACTGACGGATCGGGTATCCATGTACTTTTAAGTACGTATACGGTGCCATCTGGAAGAACAGCCTTCTCTTCCTTCGATAACCCGAGGTACCCATCGGGTACGACACGGGCATCAATGTCTGCTGTCCTTGCCCTAGATCGGAGCCTCCTTATCAGTTCGGCATCTTCACCCGACAGGTAGCTTGATGGGGGGAGCATAACTGGAACCTTGGGTCATTTATTGTCTCTTGAGTGGGGACTCCCAGGTGGCTCCAGTCATACAGCCTCCCTCTACCTGTGGCTGTCATCTGAATTCTCCTAGGGGGATAGAATTCAATTTCTTCTCGAAATTCCACCCGTCTCTTGTCTCCATATATCCATGGCATCTCTGGATCATACCCCTCGACAATTGGAGGAGGACTGGATGGTGCTTCTGATATTTTAGAGTGGTTCGAAGTTGTTTTGTCGTTCCTTTCCATGGTACTTGGGTTTGTTGGCACTGGGACTTGCTGAGCTAACTGGGGTGTTGACTGTGGCGTTACCGTCTCTGCTAAGTATGGCTGCCAAAGAGAGCTTGTACTGATGGTAACCGGCAATGGCTGAGTTGTCTGTGCACTGGGCTGTACTGCAGCTGGTTGCGGAGTTGCTGTGAAATATGGCTGCGTGACACAACTTGGGGTGCTGATAACTGGAAATGGCTGATTTGAATGTGATGTGGCCTGTACTGCAGCTGGTAGCGGAGTTGCTGTGAAATATGGCTGCGTGACACAACTTGGGGTGCTGATAACCGGCATTGGCTGATTTGCGTGTGATGTGGCCTGTACTGCAGCTGGTTGCGGAGTTGCTGTGAAATATGCCTGCATAAGAGAATTTGGGTTGATAGTCACTGGCATAGGAGTTGTTTGTGGAATGGTCTGTACTGCCGCTGGTTGTACTGAAACGTCTGGAACTCGAACAGGAGCGGTTGTTTTGTGCGAGCCGTTAGTGGACTCGGAACTGTATGGTTCGGTCTAGGTCTATCTAGCAAACTCAATAACTCTACAGGACTTCCTGTCTGTAATGGTCTTCCCAGGAACAGCATCTCTTCATCTGGGGTTAGATTAAATGTTGGCATGTCCACATAAACTGGTGTTGGGCTTCTGACAAGCGTCATCTGGAAGTGGCTGACAGTTGAAGTCTTTGGCTCTACTGGTGTTTCTTTCTTGGCAACTGACTTAATTTTCCTCTTGTTTACCTTCTGACTTGTCTTAATACCATGCCGTCTCTCTTCATGGAATTTCAAACGGTGCTTCACATTTGCTGGAACCTCGTATTCACAGTACTGGCACTGGACAAATTCCGAGCCATGTGCATACCTTGTATGCCTCCTCAAACTGGGTTGGTCCTTGTAGGTTTTGTAGCATATCTGGCAAGTCTCCATCTGCAGAAAAGAAGATAACTATCGTTAATACTTATAACCAACAACTAATTTTGGACCATCGGGATATTGAACCAGAGCCATGGGTATTATCAGTATAACAGGGTAAGTATTTTACAGGAAAATCATAAATAAACACAACTTAGTAAATCAGTACAGCTGAGAATACTCTAGATAAACAGCTATCTGTTCTTCACCTAAAACTGTAAAATGATTTGTTCGATTTCAATATTTAACACATAAAACCATCGTGTGTCTTATATACAGCAAGACTATATGTTACAATTTAATTATAGGGACTGTAACATTCCGGGGGCTTAGTATCTCTGGTACTCTTGCTAGTAATATTTGTGTTTGTTTTTTTCTGTTTCAGGTTCAACAGCTGGATCTTTTGAGTCTCCTTCGTCAAGAACATCTTTGCTCTTTTGAAGCCAGTTGTTGAAGTTGCCAATAAATGGCTTTAGTCTATCATGATGTAGGACCCTGTCTCTTGAATTCGGTGAACGCTTCACCTTGTATATTAAGTCTGTATATGCCTCAGTTGCAAGCTTAAAAATGGTTGCCATATTACTCTCTTTTTGACATATAATTTCCATATTTTTACTGCCAGTGGTTAGTTTACTCTCCCTTATGTCAAGTTTACAATCTTTGTTATACAAAAAATTGTAACCAACAATAGCAGGCGCGTCGATATCTGCAATCACAAATCGTTGTTGAAATTTCTGCCCATTAATTTCAATATTAAAATCGGCCTGCCCAAAAGTTGTTATTATCTCTCCATTTGCCAGTTTCAACTGTACCCCCTTATAAATTCTGTCTGGTCTCTGCGACTCCGGAATAGACAAAAATTTCCTGACATGAATTACTGTCAAGGTCGAACCGGTGTCTATCAGACAATTTACAAAAATACCATTAATTTTTATTTAAAGTATAAACTATCATTTATGTCATTATTTAATTCACACTTTTGTGTGGCCCCTCATTTAAAAAAAACATCGGCTAAAGGAGGGCCTGACTCTTTAGCCACTAACAGTTTCCCGACTTAAAGTTCTCTGTCTGTGTACCCTGGGACCATTTTGAAGTTTCAAACCTGTTGTTTGGCAAGTATTTGCCATTTTTCTGCATGTCTAGAAACTTTCTGCAATCTCTCTTAAAATGACCCGCTTTTCCGCAAAAGTAACACACAAAATCTGTCTTTTGTGATTGATTAGAGCCCCGACTACTTTCTATCTTGGCTATTCTATCCATTATGCTGTTCATCTGTTGATAATCATTTTGTTCATCTATATCTATCATTCCCGTTTGCATTCGTAATCCAGCGCGATTATTAAATTTACGTCTGTGCCCGTTCGCACACGCCTCAAATTCAAGCCCTATCCTAACACTGTCATCTATTGAAATAGGCTTTCCCCGAAATATTGCCCACTCCAAATCTGCATCATTGAGAGAATCTATGAAACAGTCACGGGCAAGTTGCTCACGAACTTCCATAGGGGCAGTTGGATATGCTAACCGTGTTAACTTTTTGATGTCCTGGGCGAGTTCCGGAAGTGATTGGCTTTTTTCTCGAGTTGTACTCTTCATCTGCGCTCTATATAGTTCCGCCTGATTGCTCGGTTGAAATCTTGAAGCAAGGGCAGTGATTAAATGAGTGAAGCTTCTCCTGAGATCTGGTCTCAGGTCACTAAGAATAGCCTGTGCTGAACCCCGTAAACATGTTGCCAATTCTAGCGCTTTCGATATATTGTCCCAGCCAATAATTTCTGCTACCATCTCAAAATGTACAAGATAATCTTGACAACTACTGATCCCGTCGAAAGTTGCTGGTTTCTTATTGCTCCTGTATGATTTATTATGCGAATTATTCCCTCTCATAACCCTGTTATCGCCCCTATAATTATCTCCATAATCATTTGTCATACCATATGAACCCTGGCTAAACCCTTGAGTATCGCGAAAACCAAGTATATCCCCACCCGTAGGTACTGTCCTGAAAGACTTCCGTGCATGGCCAGTGCACTCCCTGGGATCTTCTGTACCTGTGTGAATCTTCCATGGGTTCCCCCGCATGCCTTCTGAAGGCACCGTGTGTATCCATTTTGGACCCTGAGAGACTTCTTGCAAAACTTCTACCCCTGTGAAGTCCTTTGGAGCTCGCTCCTCTGAACGACTTGGGCTATACAATCTAGGAAAAAGACGCCCGTTGCCGGGTTAAACGCTGGTTCTCAACATCGCCTATTCCAGTATTTATGTGTATGTCTCCCCTTCCATGGGATACCTGCTGATTGGTAGTTTGCTCACGAGCAACTAAACCAGCTGCGGCTTTATCTCCTTAAACCGCCCTGCCAGTAGGTTCATTGATCTGTATCAAATCTTCGTTATAATGGTCAGTTCTGGTATTTTCATAACTGGTTCCCGGTTGATCATATATACATCGTTGTTCTTGTCTTTCGTAGCAACCTTCTCCGGCTTTCTTTACCCGTATCTGTACCTCTACTGTTGGTGTAGCATTGATGTATGGTTCGGAGGCAGATGCAGGGAGTCTTGGTCCCTGGGCTTGACCTTGGGCTGACGGCTGCTCTAAGTCCAGCTGCAAATATTGAGGTTTCTCTGAAAAAGTCCGTGCATATGATTCTTCACAGTCCGACATTTTTAACGGCAATCTTTATGTCAATGGAGATTGTATCCCACCGCTGCCACCAATTGTAGCGGGTCGAGGGTTGGTAGCGATTCTTTACTGTCTGTTGCCTGGTTTATCGGATACTGTGACTGCTTTGCGGAGGTCAATATATACTGCTAGACTTCTGGTAGACAGTTGTCTCACTTATCAATCAATATCCAGCTCAACTGCCGCCGTAGTCTTGTTTTTATAGGTTACGATAGCAAAAAGGGGTAGGGGTAGGTAGCCTAACTAGCTGTATAAAAGGCGATTTGGCTTTTCAATAAATACAAAGTCGTATCTCGAACTTAATATGTGTAATTTAATAAGTTAGACTGACGAGGTATTCAGCATTACATACTTATGTGATTTATATAATCAATAAGTTCCACAAATAACTGTTATAACAATACTATGTTTTATCTACAACTTTATACAAACACGAAATATATAGTCAGTAACAACTGCTTACTTCTCTGGTACCTGTGATAGTTACAAAAGGGGGGGGGGGGGGCTGGGGTAGCTCTGGTTCAATACGGGCAAGTGAACTGGACTGGTAATAACTAACAGTACTAAATAAATAATCAAAGCATATAATCCTTACAGATCCTTACACATTTCAGCATAAATGGAAGACTAAAGTTAATATATTTAAAGAATATTTATAGAAGAAGTTAACAGTTTATAGTTAAAATTAAGGTTTCTGCGGTGTTCCGCAATCGACGGTACCGTATAAATATTCACAATGAACTTTCCTATTTAGCTAGCGTGATTCTAATAAGCTTTTGTAATAAAAAGATCTAGAATAAATATCAATAATAATCCTCAAAATCCTAAAATATTAGAACCTAACCTTAATAAAATAACTGGATATCTAAATTCTATATTTCTGCTAGTTTGTTTATAAATTAACAATATGGCTGCCCAGGAGGAACAAGACTGAATAAGAGAGAATGTCGCGCATGAATTTATAATACACGACACACTTTGGACACGATTTTGGACACATTTTTGACGTTTCTAACGTCAAATGACGTAACGACACAAACTGCACTTTAAACATACGGGGACTTTTATAAGAAACTTGTAAATAAACAATGGCGGCCCCCAGGGTTGAAGTGACCCGTTAATAAAAAGTGATAAAAGCTACATGTCTGGGAGACTTGTGATCGTTGATACTGGTATAACTACAACAAGGAACCAGAGAATCACGTTAGTTTTACTTGACTGTAAGTTAATTGTACAACTCGTACATTAAAATAGTAAATCTACACATGTCACATACATCATACAATTATAAAAAATATAGTCTTAAGCTTTGTCCCCATTTCCCGTATCGATTGCCTTCCCATCTTGAACAGTATTTACATTTCATCACAAAATATAAAGAACGTGATCCACAAAAGAAATGATCAAGAATGGATAATTTAGAATTACAAAACCGTAACAATATAATACATGTTAGACTTATATACAATGTCAGTATTAAAAATACATTTGGAAATATTTGACAAGTTTCATAGAATAGATCAAAGAAAAAAGATCAAAACATGAAAATAGAATAATAGATATATAATAGTTTTAACAGCTAGGAATTCAGGAATTGATATTGAAAAAGAGAAAACATAAAAACAAAACAAATTTTTAATAAATGGATCATATTCCTGTTAAAAATATTTGAAAAACTAACTATACATATTTCTTTCTTAACAGCTAAGCAATTGTCAACACTAATCATTGTCATAACATGACAATATTATTTTCTGTAATAAAATAAATCATAAGGAAACAGTCATATGTGATTATAACAAAAATAGACATTAGCTAGTATTTATTAACAGTTTTTTAAAAACTTTCCATAAGTTGTTTAATTCAGTCATCTTTTTATTTTACAGTCAAATACCTGAGGTGGAACGCCCTAGAATTTCAAATATTCAAAATTTTGTTAACAGTTAATGTATAATTATGAACATATCAATGATAACTCAAGTCAACACAGAAGTGTGCTGACTACCGGTCTTGAGAAACCCGCGGGGAATTAAAACTCCACCAGCATTGACATCGACCCATTGGTTGTAAATGCTAGCAATAATTTCAAAATTTACAATAATCTGTTAAATAAATAGAATGGATAAAAATTATTATGAGAATTAGTCGATAATATTCTTAACACGGATACAAAATATTACTTGTGACGTTCTAATATAAAATACAACATTTTAATATAAGAGAATTGATGGGATTCATTTCGATTTTTCTCTAGCCGTTTCAAGTAGACTGGATGCTTATTTGAAAAACGGTTTATTATATAATTACAATATGTGTTTAATGGCAATTTGTTATAAATATAAGACGGTAAGTTTATGAAAATGTATACACTATAACATTTAGGGCTACGGGCTTTCCCCCGACCACTTTCTGTTATAGATAATGCATATTTGAAGGGTTTTTTTTGTCAAAAAACACACCGAGGGTGACAGGAAATTTATAATTGTTTTATAAAGATTTGCTAAATTTAGCATCCTATTTTACCAACCACACAAAAGTGGGATATTCCTGTCTAATGCTTTCAGGTTTAAATACGCCGTACGCTCATTTCGATGTGAAATAAAACTCACTAATTAATCTAGATATAACCTATTTCTCTGACGTCAGTCTATTGTTCTAACAGTGGATAGTTTTCAAGAATCCACTTACCACCATGATAACTTAAGATAACTTATATCATAACTAAAAACTTTTAATTTACGATCACTCGCTCGTTGATTATCGTTTACGAATCCACTACTTCTAATCAATTCTCTACTAAATAAACCTTTAAAAAATATTATCCAAATATACACAATACGAATACTACTGTAACTGCATGAAGAAAGACTCGATAACGATGTATGATAAATACAAAACACAATGTAGGTAATTTATTGTAACTTAGTTTACGGAAAAGGGAGGGATATGTTTTTTTGGCAGTTATGTGAATGTTATTTAATAAAATATAAAAATATCTTTTGACAGAGTAAAAGGTATACATACATTTTAAAAAAGGTTAGAACTGACACGAAGACGAATATAAATACATGTAGGTCACAGTATGATTTCATATTCAGTGTGTACCGTCCTTAACATGCATGAAATATTTGCCACTGAACGTTTAACAATCAAACAACAATCAATCAATCAACCTATTCATTGTGACTTAATAAGATTTTCCAAATCTTCCATGCAAATATAAATAAACTCATCATAGATACCAGGACTAAATTTAGTATATACGCCAGACGCGTTTCGTCTATAAAAGACTCATCAGTGACGCTCGAATCCGAAAAAGTTAAAAAGGCCAAATAAAGTACGACGTTGAAGAGCATTGAGAACCAAAATTCCTAAAAGTGTTGCCAAATACAGCTAAGGTAATCTTTGCCTGAGGTAGAAAAGCCATAGTATTTCAAAAAATTCAAAAAATTGTAAACAGTAAATTAATAAATATAACCATATCAATGACAATTCGTGTCAGCACACAAAGTGCTGACTACTGGGCTTGTGATACCCTCGGGGAAATAAATCTCCACCAGCAGTGGCATCGACCCAGTGGTTGTAAATAAACTCATCATAGATACCAGGACTAAATTTAGTATATACGCCAGACGCGTTTCGTCTACAAAAGACTCATCAGTGACGCTCGAATCAAAAAAAGTTATAAAGGTCAAATAAAGTACGAAGCTGAAGAGCATTGAGAACCAAAATTCCTAAAAGTGTTGCCAAATACAGCTAAGGTAATCTTTGCCTGAGGTAGACAAGCCTTAGTATTTCAAAAAATTCAAAAAATTGTAAACAGTAAATTTATAAATATAACCATATCAATGACAATTCGTGTCAGCAAACAAAGTGCTGACTACTGGGCTTGTGATACCCTCGGGGAAATAAATCTCCACCAGCAGTGGCATCGACCCAGTGGTTGTAAATAAACTCATCATAGATTCCAGGACTAAATTTAGTATATACGCCATACGCGTTTCGTCTACAAAAGACTCATCAGTGACGCTCGAATCCAAAAAAGTTAAAAAGGCCAAATAAAGTACGAAGTTGAAGAGCATTGAGAACCAAAATTCGTAAACGTGTTGCCAAATACAGCTAAGGTAATCTTTGCCTGAGGTAGAAAAGCCTTAGTATTTCAAAAAATTCAAAAAATTGTAAACAGTAAATTTATAAATATAACCATACCAATGACATTTCGTGTCAGCACACAAAGTGCTGACTACTGGGCTTGTGATACCCTCGGGGAAATAAATCTCCACCAGCAGTGGCATCGACCCAGTGGTTGTAAATAAACTCATCATAAATACCAGGACTAAATTTAGTATATACGCCAGACGCGTTTCGTCTACAAAAAACTCATCAGTGACGCTCGAATCCAAAAAAGTTAAAAAGGCCAAATAAAGTACGAAGTTGAAGAGCATTGAAAACCAAAATTAAACCTTGGTTTATTTTATGAAAGTTTACATTAAAATTCATCTCACATGTATGATAATGTTTCTGTAATGTAGCGATCAATTAACAAAATGTCATGTTACATTTGTTTCTGATATTAAAATATTTCCTTTTCATCTATCATCGATTGAACTTTTAAACATAACTTCCCAAATCGGCAACAAAAAACTTATTTTACGAATATAATCATGATAATTTTGAAGTAAGTTATAGATTGCATTTTTTTAAGGAAAATAATGACCTCAACAGGTCATTATGTTATGCCTTGGAGCATATTTCATTAAAACATGGTATCGTCCGGGTCTGACAAAGAATTATCCATGGTTTGGAATGAAAATAACTCCTTAAAGGTATATACTTATTAGTATATACCTTTTTAATAGACAATGAAATTTGGCACATATTTACGATTCGAGTTAACTTTGAATTGGACTGATGATTACTTTTATCAAAGTGTAAATTAGCCTTTCTAACTGTCACTAGGTTTAAAGGACAAAAACTCTATATTTTTACAGGAAGTGGAAGTGCGCAATTCAATCGCAACTTATTTTCAATAGACACAGACAATTATCTTGAATGGACCGTCATTCCTTGCTTATTTCCACCTTTGATTCTGTTGTAAGCATCTATTTGTTATAATAGGTACAGTCATTGTATTGAACAAAATTATTCCGTTTTTCCACATATGTTATAGATGATGCATAGTGATGCACTTTAACTGAATATGAAAGTGTATATGTAGTTGTTTCCCTTACTAGTATAATCAATTTCAGAATGTTCATTATTCTTTCCATTGTTTAAAACTATAATGTTTCTTTAGTTAATGATTTACATGATGCTTATTCAGTACATATTTGTGAAATTGAAGTATTTTGAATTCATTGAAAAAAAGATTTCATTTTAATTCTTAAATTAAGCACTTGTATTAAAGCAAATCATTTATAACCTCCTTTGACAGACTTAGGTCTATACGTGTTATTTGACTGGCTTGGTTTAATTACATTAAATGGTGTGGAGGTCTGAAGTATATAGTCTAACCGATGAAAGCTGCGATGAATGCAAATTTTTGTTTAGTTTATTGATTTTCAATTGCTTAGAAATGAGATCCCCTAGTTGTTTTTTTTATTGAAATTTTAATCAATCTTGTATCAAGTATGACTCACCCCAAACAAATGAAAGAAGACCCCCCCCCCCCCCCCCCCCACACTTTCCCTATTTTTAATTTGAGATTTCAAAATATATCAGTTCACCAAACAAATTTGACAAAATAATTTTTTTTGACAATACATATCAGAGAAAATGATTTCGTTCTTTGCTTGATGATTGATGAAACAGGCTATACTTAATAAAATTAGTGAACGAAGACATTGAAGAATTCCTCTTGGTATAAGAGAATGTCAAATAAAAACTCTGGTTGTTCCCCTTATATTCATTTGTTGTTTATAAACAAACAAACGAAACATACTGTTTTCTAAGGCGTGCCAGAGCATACAATCAAATGTATTGTTTTATGTTGTTTTAATTGAAGATGACTGTTTGAAATCAAAATTTCATTGGTTTACTATGATATTAACAAAATTAAGTAGAAAGGCTATGTATGTACAACACAGCTCATTAACCACTTGTTTGTTTTGTCACTAGCAGCATTGTAAGATATGTAATTTCGAAAGGCCTTAGTGACTCCTAACTAAAAATATGGTGTAAGTATGAATATCGGCATTTATCGGACCACAGATGAATTATCATATGTGATTGGTTTAATCCGTCACGTGGTGACCCCCTATGAGACTGTATGGGGTAAGTAAGTTTAATGTGGGGTTCATGACGCGTTAATGGCGACGTCATCTATTATTGTTGTTGAATTTCATTGTTTATTTTCCAACCAAACGCCGCAGAAAAAGTCTAGCGTCCGATAAATTCGTTATACGGTTAACAACTGACCCCCTATGGATCCATAGAGGATGCATTAAGTTCATAGGGGATTCGGCATCCGGCCTCACCCCTATGGATTTTACTAACCCTCTATGGAACCGTAGGGGGTCAGTAACGAACCATACAACTTATAATAGCGTTGTATTATTATACGTGTACTTCTTCACATGGTAAGATGACAAACTGATCAAGAGCAGACAAAAGTTAACTGCAGCGAAAGCATTACATGTATTGAAAACAATTTTCGATTGTATAGTTAAACTCGAGTTATGATAAATAGTGATTATTGGTATACTAACATAAATAGTTTGTCGCTATAGATAGTCTAGTGGAAAACCTCAAAAGGCGACTATTAATCATGTTAATAGATCCGCGATAATAAATGTTATGTTGTTTCTTTATCTTTATTTTCAAAGTAAGAACTAGATGTTTTATCATAATATGTATTAATGGATATTGGTGGCACATTCTCTTCAGATATGAAAGCGGGTGTTAAATTCAAGACATATAAAAAGAAGATGGATGATGCATGAAATATTTGCCATTGGACATTAAGCAACCATTAACCAACTAATCAGCTCATGAGGAAAATAATAAATTTCCCAAAGATAATTAATAAAAATTTCCTTAATTTCCCTTCACAAAAATTAATAGTAGACACTGTTTGTTTGTTAACAAAGTAATTGCATGAACAACTATTTTTTACAATTCTAATCTAGAATGTGATTAGTTTATGAAACACAAATTAATATACCACTGCGTTTAGTTTTTGCAAATGTTTGCTAAGTTAATATATATATATATACTTATATCTGTAGACACCAATTACAAAAAAAGTACTATTTTCTATTTTCGCAGGTAACTCATAGCAATAGTGGACAAAGGATTGCTAAAGTATCCTCGCTAACTGATGAAATTGGAAAAGTCAGATTCAACATAACCTGTAATTATTTATTTGCATTTTAATGATCTTGATAATGAACACTGTTTTAACTATAAAATTAGGGAAATACGACAAAACTTAAAGAAAAAGACTCACAGCTGCAGGTCAACATACGAACAAACAGCCTCTATATAGTATCACATGCATACAGTACCAGGGTCATTATGAAGGAAAATAAATGTAATAATCTGTTTATCACATATTTTAAGTCCTACGGGAAAGAGACAGAAAGAAAAATGTTTCATTATAACTGATTAATTTACCACAGCTGGTCAAATCTATAAAGATTTATCACTTTTTTTCGATCAACTTTTTTATCATTTACTGCACACAAATTCATTCCAATACTCCCACTTATTTCGTTATATGATAATTGACAAAGGCGAACACTAAGCATACCTGAGTAAATGGAGTAGATTTTCCTTGTAACTAGCTGGTGGTCATTGTTGCAGAGTTCTAATAATTTTCAATACAAACACTGTCATTGTGTGCCATTGTCGATGTTAAGAATGAAATGACGTAATAAGACACAACATGAACCAATAATCACTTGTTTTGTCTCCTCCAGCAATATGAGTAGAACATTGTTAATTTCATTACAAATGCAAAACCTAATGTTATTGCAGCAATGTGATAAATGACTGTATAATATGTATTTAATATCTCTTATATTTATTACGTATAGATAATATACTGAACATTGTTTAACAAGGTTATCTGCTATCAAAGGAAACGCGAGGTGTCGTAAATTGTTCACGGTGAAACATTTCGTATTTTTTATTTACCAAACAAACAACAATATTATCCACAATTAGTTCAACTCTAATGAGGACAATCAACACCTGTCAAACACCTAACAATCCGTACACAAAAGTTATTTTGATCAGGTTATACTATATAATTTAAAGTGTGAAAATACGCGGTTCACATGTTCTACAAAGATTAAGGTACAGTAAAAGTTATGTGTAACTATAAAATATATGTATATCTGATATAAAATTTAAATACATATCCTGTTACACGTTGCCCTAGATACCTTGAAGAATGGTGATAAAGAGGGGATAACAGGGTTGTGTAATACTGACACACTTATGCATAACAATGATTTCGTTGAGCCTTTCATTGTAAAACATAGCTTTGTTAAATATTTTATGTAACACAAGTTGAAAAATAAAACAACTAATATAACGAATGCCAGCAATATGATAATGACAGATCTTATCTATTAGTCCATAAATATATCCTGGAATCAAATGTTGATATGCATTTAAAAGTCAAAACGTATTAAAGTTAGTTTAAACTTGTACTAAAATAATGTAATTACCCTAACTTCACGATGTAGAGTGATCTTAATACAGCACAAACAATATTTTCTAACAGACCAAGACAGTAAAACAAATATATTCTAACAAAATGTATTTGAAAAAAAAACTGATGTTCTTAAACCCTGCTGATTGCTATGGACTATTTCCTTATAAATTGACAAAATGGATCTATATCATATTAATTTGATACCAAGTGGCACATGAAGTGGTATTTTATTCACCATATCATTTATTCAGATATCGACAATTAATGTCTCATCAGTGATGTTAAAGATAGAAAAGTGGTTGGAAGACCATTCAATGTACCTTAATTTAGGATAGTCTCATGAATTTGAAAGAGTCGAATAGGATGACCAGATTAAATAAACCACATATAATATATTAGAAGCCCAACGAAATAAATATGTAGGACTCCAAAGTGCAATGGGGACGCTAACGTACGATGGTCACGCTAAAGTGCGATGGTCTACGCTAAAGTACTATGCATACACACGCTAAAGTGTGATGGTCCGCGAAAGAATAGACGTAGTAAACGTTATATGCATTATGACGTGAACAGTCTGTCATACAAACGAAAAATGAACATGTCGAAAGATAAATGTAGAATATTTGATTATCAACTTTAAAGCAAATGTCCATGACTTACTGTGTTTTGTCGGCTAAAGCAAATGTGGGTTTTGTTCGGTGCTAGAAGAAGGACTTTTGTCCTGCAGTCGACCATCTTACTATACAGATACAAAAGTATACGCATAAATATCCTTTATCCTGTTTCTATTTGAAGCTGATGGATACATTGAAATCATTGTTTATTTTGCAGTTTACTTTGCCGTCCCCGTTCAAGTATTGTCGATTTAAAAAAAAAAGTAAAGTCAAAATAAAGGTACGTCATGTTTCCATGCGTAAATCATAAGTTTTCTGCTAAAAAAATAAAACGAATTTTGTATTTGTAATTTACAATGAGGACTTTCACAGGAGATGTTCACAAATTATCCAAATATGTGATACCGGCCTGAATTAAAACAAAACATATTAATACAGGATATGTAGATTTTTGTCACACCTAAATTACCATTTTAGCAATTATTACGTGGTCATTCTTCTAAATTTAAAACAATGATCACTTAAGACTACCAGTAATTATAAAGCCTATCAAATATGTCATAAACCTTGTACAAGCTTTTGCAAGCAGACTATTTTTTAAATCCTTGTTCTCTGATATTTAAGCTCTTTAACATTCCCTTTTTAGTCCATCGCACTTTAGCGTGATAAACCATCGTACTTTAGCGAACAAAGAGCCATCGCACTTTAGCGTGATACACCATTGTACTTTAGCAGAGACCATCGCACTTTAGCGTTTATACACCATTGTACTTTAGCAGAGACCATCGCACTTTAGAGTACCATCGCACTTTAGAGTCCTTCATATATACACAAGTCTAACTTGAAACAACGTTAAACCTATGCTTGCGTTGGAGAAAAGCTTCAACTTTTATACGTGTATATGTTTAAAATTTCGATGAAATTACTGACAACATCTATTTTGTCTTTATTATATTTGCCAAAATGAACCTCTAACATGTCTAAGGCCGCAAACTACACATGTTCCAATCATTTCTTTTTGATGTTTTTCTTATATACAACTTTTTGTGAAATACTTTCAATTCATGTCATTAAATTAGACATAAATTACCTAATCACTCATTCTCACTACTGAATAGTAAAAATAAAATCCCTGAATGATCTATTGGCAATAATTTGTCAAAACACATATATATAAAAGATTCCCACTTTTACTTGATATCATATATGCCCTAAATTTAGATTTGTCATTGCTAACTTATTCTTTGATAGTGTTACTATTTGTGTGTGATGTCCATCTCCCATATTATTTGTATGATTTTGAAATTGCAAATGTTGGAAGTACCTATATTGAAACTTGTTTAACTTTTTTAAACTTTGTATTGCTTAAGACTATTTCATGATAATGTGTTTTATTATTTGAAATTTGTATTTCCGTAAAAAGTATATTTATAATATGTAGAATCTTTTTTCTAACTTAGCAACTACAGCAAAATGTTATTGGTTGAAAAAGTTTATTTTTAATAGAATGCCTCGTTTTATTTGAAAATCTATATTTCTTTACACGGGGTCATATATATATATGTGGAAATGAAAAAGAAATTTAATGTTTTTTAAATGCATTTTGTTAACAATTCAGAAGTAGGGATGAGTGATGATGACAGTTGTAAAAGGTAACATTTACAGTACACTTGGAACATGTCTTGACTTTCCAATATCATTAATGATGTGTTTTAGCTAGTTCAATGACCTGAACTGATGGTATTTAAACATGTACTGAACATTACACATACCAAAACATTTCAAAATCAAAAGATTTTTTTTCATTTGAAATATATAAAAAAAAAACGTTTTCTTAATATGACAACAAATGTATAATAGGGAAATCAAGGACAAACAACGTAAAAAACATGGTCAATGTTAACAAGCAAAAAGATTTACATAGATAAAGGTCCGTGTAACACTTATCAATTCAAAGTTTTGAAAAGTTTCGAAGTTTTAGATTTTTGGAATTTTTATCAAAGTTTTAAAATATCAAAATTTCAAATTGTGTTAAAGTTTTGAAATTTTGAAATTTTAACCAAATTATTAAAATATCAAAAAACTAAATATCGTTTATAAATTTGAAAGTTTGGAAATTTGTATCAAACTTTTAAAATACTAAACCTAAAGCGCAATTTTGGTTATTTCACTTTTTGAAAGTTTGAATTTTTAAATTTTTTGATTAAAATATTAAAAATAGATAAGGGGCGAAAAGAGGGGTACTAGTACTTGTAAACACTGATGTAAACACGGCTCTGATAAGAATCATTTTTAGTTATAAATAAATAGCACGAAATATATCAAATTATTTTTTTCAATTACAAAATAAATAATGAAAAGAAGAAGTCGGGTTTTTTATGAAACATATTAGACGTCACATGGGATAACAGTATCCTGAAATTTTAAGGTTGTGCATCTATCAAAAAAAAAAAATTAAACCTATTTAAACCGTAATCAAATAAGTTGATTTAAATCTCATATATGAGGTTAGCGTTTGAGATAAATAATTCAGAGCTATTTGGTGTTCCCAGTGCCCAACATTTAGAAGTATCAGTGAAAACTAACCAACTCGCAGTAAACTGGTTGATCCAGAAAAAGCGCTTCGGACGTCGCATGCAACTTTTTAAACGTTTTGTTTTCTTTTTTATCGATTGAATGACGATAATATAATTGCCTTTGATGATTTAATTCAGTTCCAAGAAATGATACGGAAGGAATTCTTAATGTATAGCGTCGCAATTAACGTTACAACACATGTAAGGCGTGCTTCAGCTGGCTCTCGACACAAAAGTGTACTGGTTCAGTGATTATAGACTTAATACTAAACTCCGAAACATAACAATGAATTACAATTTAAATCATACAAGACTTAAAAGGACAGATGCTCCTGGATTGGGACAGGCGCACAGATGGGGCGGGGTTTAACTTGTTTCGTGAGATTACAACCCACCCCTATACCTCTAGCCAATTAAAGACTTAAAAACACACAGTAATACGAACAGTAAAACGCACTTGAATAGGAAATACAAAAGAAAATAATCAAATTGACAATGATAATATATTAACAAAGAACTACAATATATATAAGGCTAGCAGTTACTGCCATGCGCCAGCTCTAGACCTCAATTAAACTAATTGAAAGGTTTTCAATGTCTTTATAGGCACACTCTCTCCTTGATGCATTTATTGCTAATTTGTTCCGGAACATTCATGAAATATTTGTCACTGGCAACAAAAAATCGATAATTCAAAATAGGTTGTTTACATGCAAATTACGAAAACCGTAGGATTCAACTTCCATTGGTGTACGGGAAAAAATGAAAAACTCCATCATGCAGCTGACAGTGTGGCTTCTATTTGCACGCCCCATTCTGACTGGATGTACATGTGTTCTTTTAGCCTTTATTCAAAGTCGATTGTCGTACGATAACATAAAAATGCACTAATAACAAAATGCAAATACGGAACAATAATATCCCTTAATACAAAAAATCTCTTCCTTTTATTTACTATTTAAAAACAGTGGTTGATTAAGGACCCATAATGAAGCTATATGTATAATAACCAGATCCAAACGTTGTCTATAAGGGAGCAACCATTCAACTTTAAAAGTGGGATGTGGGTTTTTTTTTCGAAGCGCTAACAATTTTATTATGTTTTTCATCGCTTTGATTAACTTGTTTGACTCAAAATTTAACACTAAAAGACATGGAGAAAATTTGGATTCAGAATTTTTCTTTTGTCCTCTGCTAGCACAGAATATTATATCTTCAAATTGGGGATCAGAATATTTTAATGTACCATTATCGAAGCCCGTAATGGTAGTATCAAGTAAAAACAAGTGACTATCTAAATTTTGGATTTCCAGAAGATTTCCATTTATTGCTGATATAAACTTTGGAAAACAATTTTCAACTTTCAAAATGCCGAATTTACAAATGGATAGATGGGCGCTTAATGTAGTAAAGTGGCAACTATTACATAAACATGAATGCTAGATGGGCGCTTAATGTAGTACAGCGGCAACTATTACATAAATATGAATGCTCGTGAAAATAATGTTTATGGTACATGTATACGTTTATATATGATATGAAAGGTTTTAACTTTTACAAAACCAGAGCTATAAGTTGGTTTAAACGTTTACTGTATATGGCCTTTTCAATTTTATTTGACTTTATTTGCCTTTTTAACTTAATTTGGTTCCAGTGTCGGTGATAAGTCTTTTGCAGACGAAACGCGCGTCTGGCGTAAAAAACCCCCAAAATGTATATCCTGGTATCCATCTACGATGAGATTTTGTAGATACCTTGTAACAATATCTTGGCCCCAATTAACTAATATTGGATCTTAGTACTCTTAATTTCAGCGTACATAAGATATGTATATATATATTAAAAACCTCCCACATTGTGGACTAGCACAACCTTAATTGGGACATCATGTATTCAGTATCACTACCGTACCAACAAAATATTAACTTAAATCATTGATACAAGGAAATATAATTATGATCGTCATACAACCGATAAAAATTAAAACCGATATCGTTAAAAGAGGGACGAAAGATACCAAAGGGACAGTCAAACTCATTAATCTAAAACAAACTGATAACGCCATGGCAAAAAGATGAAAAAGACAATCAGAAAAAACAATAGTACACATGAATCAACATAGAAAACTAAAGAATAAACAACAAGAACCCCACCAAAAACTATGGAGGATCTCAGGTGCTCCGGAAGGGTAAGCAGATCCTGTTCCACATGTGGCACCCGTCGTGTTGCTTATGTGATTACAAATCCAGTAAATAGTCTAATTCGGTAGGTCACATTCATGAATGAGAAGGGAATATTAGTTACGACGTAAGGAACATATCCGATATCATTTGTAAAACGGTTATTCCATAATGGTCAACCAACTCGTGATGGCGTCTGTAAAATTTACGAAAGGATGATTTAAACTTCACCATTTGGAACTCTTGGTTTAATAGCTTCCGTGTAAGCAGCAACCCTCTATCAAGACAATCATGATAGGAAATGCAAGCACGGGGATACCGTATCAATTGTTAAATAAATACCCCGTATACAGGTGCTGCTGGAATGTTGCTACTTAGAAATGGAAAGTTAACAATTGGAAAGCTGACATCATATATTTTGGGGAAAAGTTTTGTTTTCAACCGACCCTCATTGTCAATTTCTAGATGCAAGTCTAGATAGGAAGCCGACTTAACTGTTAAAAGTTACGACCGAATCGCTTTTCTTAATCGACCTTCTTATGGAACGCTCAAAGCTAAATAGTGAGAGCCAACAACTTACAAAGAACAGATTAAAACGTTTAAGATGATCGTTCATAGTGTACATGTATGAAATGATATATTCTTTAGCCAACATGATTGCAGAAAGTAAGAATTCGTAGAGCAAAACAGAAAAAAAAATGAAATCAAAAGAGATAGTACACCGTGTATTCAGCCTTTTTATTGATTAGAGTTCAGTAGAAATTTGTATACATGCTTAACCTAACCATACTATTTGACCTAGTGCAAGTTGTTCAGTTTTTACTGTTACTCCTGTTTCTCCTAAAATATGGGTGCTAGAAAAAATAGCAAGTGAAATGGTCAATATCAGAGCCGTTCCTCTGGTTTTTAAATGAATTCTCTTCTTTTGAGAAATATTAATTTTATCATCCAATTTTTCATCGCTTACAACTGTCCGTCTGTGGTTTTATTTCATACATAAACTTTTAGGTATCAGTATGTTTTCAATTCATATTGTTTCGTTTCGTTCCGCTTTTATTCGTTTCGCTTTTTACAGGTTACCCTCTTTTTGCCCCTTATCTATTTTTGATGTTTTATACAAAAAATTAAAAAATCAAACTTTCAAAAAGTAAAATAACCAAAATTGCACGTTAGGTTTAGTATTTTAAAAGTTTGATCAAATTCCTCAACTATCATATTTTATAAACGATATTTAGATTTTTGATATTATAATAATTTGGTTAAAATTTCAAAATTTCAAAACTTTAACACAATTTGAAATTTTGATATTTTAAAACTTTGATCAAAATTCCAAACATCTAAAATTTCGAAACTTTTTAAAACTTTGAATTGATACATGTTACACGGACCGATAAAAATAAGGCGCAATGGAATAATTAAGGTTTGTTTTCGTAGGTTATTTTTTTTTGGGGAAACCAGAAAATTTGTTTAAAATGCCTCGTCAGGCAATAAAAAAAACAATTTCAGGGATAATTTTAAGACTGCTCACAAACATATGTTCATCTTGTGTTCAGCAGTCTTTATTGTTACACAATTAACCGAAAGTGTGTGTATTACATCTATCATTAATTGAAATAAATCATGAACATAGTTAATGTGTAAAAAAAATGGAACTCGGCCTGAAGAACATGACTGTATATAAAACTTTGAATTTTTGAAATACTTAGACTTTTCTTCCTTAGGAATATATAACCTTATCTAAGACTAGCGATTATGAATATACACAAAACATGATACGTTTAAACATAAGAAACAAACATATATGTAAATAACATATACAAAACATGATATGACATGATCATGTGCATTGGTCTATTATTTCTGTTTCGACTATCGAATTTGATTAACACTTTTGTAAGTTATTAATAGACTAAGGAATTATCTATAGTTTCAGTTGAATATCATATCACATGTTTTTACAAGATAATGTCTATGAAGCGTTTCCACAACCTATTTCCTCCTGTGCCAGACGATATCAATTCATAAAAACATGCACAATAAAACAATGAAACAGAACAAATGATACACATATGTTCACTTATATGGTCTGTTTATTTATACTGATGAAAATAATATATGTTCGGAAATCAGAGCTTAAGAAATTTAAATAATATCTATATCAATTGAAATCCATCCATGTAATTATTATACATCAAAAGTATTACTTAATATTTAAAACATATATTTTTTTATGTTTTAGATTTAGAGAACATTTCAACTCTGAATAAGTTACTTATCCTCTGTGCTGTTGTGTCATGTTTTGAGCAGGAATTTAACGCATACTACCTTAAATGTAATATTTGTGAAACATTTGAAGACTGGTTATGTTGTCCATTGTTCAAACAAAGCAAAGTCAAATTTTGTATATTGCTTATTTTATTTCCGCTGATAATTTTTATGTATATTTCAGTGTTGTTATTTGTTTATGTCATATCGGCGGGATTAATTTTTTTTTTCGCTAAAGGCAGTTTTCAATATTACCTGTTTCAATGGCCATGTATATTGTGTGGATTTGAGAAACCTTCGTGTTTTGCTTAAGGGTAATAATTTAAGGAATCTGAGAATGATTTTATGTTTAAATCACTCGTATATCTATTAAGTCTGTAATTATTGTTATCATAACAAGTACAGATATAGTATGTACTTAAAAGTATAATTCCAAGTTTGTTGAGATCCTTACAACATGTACAAAATATACATACTTGTGAATAGATGTTTTGCATATAGTTTTTAAAAAATTCTTTAAAATGTATGCCAGGTTTTGAAAAAAAATAATTGCATAATAAAAGGTTTATATTTAAATTGGTTAAATTTGTTTTGATATTCAAATGGAGTTTTTACGTCACAGACATTCCTAATTTGTGCATTAAAATACTTGAGTTAGATAGGAAACATCTGCATATGTTTGCAACTCGTCTTGGAAAGAATAGTATCGTTTTTACAAAATCATTGACATTGGCATTGAACTACAGACCTTCCTTTGTCAAAGTAATCTTTACTTCTGGACTGTAACAACAAATTTGTTTTTAATAATTATTCATAAATTTTGAAGATATAAAACCTATGAATAAATTTTGCAGATGAATCCATTTATCGTTTCATGTTGTGTTTTGTTTCTGACAAATGTTATATTTTGAAATGTACATGGTATTATATTTGGTTTTGTGTAAAGACTTAACTAATCGATGGCACCATTTAATATTTGCTATGTTCGTATCAATGTCATGTTTGAAACTCTGTGTCAGCTAAAAATCATGTTTATATGTATACAGACCGACACTGTGTGCACACCAGTCATGACAGGATAATAAGTTTGTTAATTGGGACCTAAATCCAACAGAAACAGAAAAAAATATCATGTGCAGTTGAAAGGCCGGCAGGAATTGGATACTTGTGAAGGTAGAACACTGGGACAGACATCATATTTAAAGTATGATGTTATGAGTTCTACCCTGAAAGATTTTGAACTGAAGTTATAGATTGTGAAATAGCACAATTGAATCTAAAATTCCCCACATTAAAAAGCTACACAACTTCCCCAAATGTCAATATGTGATATATTTCATGGACTTTTCCAATGACATTAAATTCATTGTTCTTCAATCCGAAGGAATGATACTAATCGAATATTTCAATTAAGGTGATATAATTTGAAAATAGAGCAATGATACTGTTTTCTCTTTTCTGTGTGGACACTCATTGATTGTTACTGATAACAACTTTGACTAAAAGCCAGGAGTCTGTATCACACAAATGCTTTCTGTATTTAAAACTTTCTTTGAAATCAAACGTTTAAAGATGCCATTCAAAGTCTATTCTAAACAAAAATCGTTTCCGAAAAAAAGCTAAAAAAATCTGTATATTTTTAATTATTATTCGACGTCATTAAAATGTTTCCGATCGTGGCTTAACATGGGGTTGGTCCGGTAACCGAAAACACACATATATTTAAACTTGACCAAAACAATACAACAAAGTTTTATGAGAACTCATTATAGCATTTTTAATTATTTCCCAAAACTGGAAATACTTTCTTTCTATGAATAAAATCCTGTAACTCGGAAATGTAAAATAAAATTTATAAAGTATAAAGTGAGCTTATGGCTACAGATATAAACCAGTCACCAAATTTTTTGCAAGTTGGTTAAATCGTTTTTGAGTTTATGTCCGACATAATGACAACGGACAGACAAACGGACAACGGTATACCAAAATAAATTATTGTTTGAAAACTGGAGAAAAAAAACACTACTCGTAAACGTACATTTCTAAGAGTTACGAATTTACAAATAATTAATATA
Source organism: Mytilus edulis (assembly GCA_019925275.1). Lineage (NCBI taxonomy): Eukaryota > Metazoa > Mollusca > Bivalvia > Mytilida > Mytilidae > Mytilus > Mytilus edulis. The sequence continues at coordinate 98,581,336 of CM034360.1, forward strand.
ATAATTTACATAAAATTCCACCAGTTAAGACCTTTTTTTTTATATGAAAATATTAAAATTTGGTTTTAAATGTCAATTTAAGCGTCAAATGACAGCTTATTGAACGCTTATTCCAAAAATATATGGTTTCTATAAAAAAAAGAAAAAAAAGGGAGATAATCTTTACTTCCGGTTTAAAAAGTTTACTTCCGGTATTGTTTGATAGTTTACTTGACACTGATTCCAAAAATATATGGTTCTATATACTTTTACATTGATTTAGTGCAAAAAATAGCTACTTCCGGTTTACAAAAGGTCACTTCCGGTTGTGTTTTTTAAGGTCACATTGCTTACAACTTAATGCAAACAGTCCCATGGCTTTATCATGTGTACATATGAGGTAAAAACAAAGGTCAAAATCTAGAACGTTTAATTAGCATATGACCTTGAGCTCAATTTCAAGGTCATAAACCCAGGACCTCAAATCAAAAGACTCTAGTCCTCTACTTTATATTGTTCATGAGTTATATTACCATACGTATGATATTAGATATAAAAAGGGGGAAAACTCGCGTCAAATGTCTACGTACCCTTTCGACTAAAATTTATGTGTTACTACATGTTGTAACTAACAATTTTATGAAAATATTTTGTCAATATCTTATATGATTTCTGAAAATAAGAGATCACAAGCCAAAATCAAAATTTTAATCATGACCTTGACCTTTGACCTTGACCTCATTTTCATTTTTTTGGACCAAGGACATCAAAACAAAAGACCCTAGGCCTCTAACACTTATGGTTTTCCAGTTAAAAATGCATATCACTTATATCAAATATAAAAGGGGAAATAACTCTCATATGGAGTCTCCGGATAGCTTCGGTCAAAATAAATCAAATCATCCTGAGGATATATCGAGCAATTTGGTAAAATAAATTTGTCGGTTTCTTATACGGTTGCGAATATTAAGCGATCACAAGAAAAACAGTGTTCGGGGAGATAACTCTTACATTGAAAAGATTTTGGTTACGCGGTGTCAGTTACAAAAGCGTAATAACTGTTCGATATCATGTACCATATGTCTAAGCGACATCTTGCGAAACAAAAAAACTGCGAAGGAAAAAAAAGTTGGCGGAAGAAAAAAAAAATAATAATAATAATTAAAAACCAATTGTTCAGAGAACAATTGAAGGTCTTTCCACCAGTAAATATCTATTTTGATATTAAAATATTAAAAATCAGTCTAAAATGTCAGTTCCTATGGCTTTATGATGTATAGATATGAATTTTAAACAAAAGTCATAATATAAAACGCCAAATTTACCTATGACCTTGACCTCAATTTCAAGGTCACAAACTGAGGATCTCAAATCAAAAGACCCTAGGTCTCTAATATGTATGGTTAATAAGTAATATCACTTTACGCATTATTTTAGATGTGGTAGGGGCTAAAACTCCCATTTATTGTCTACGCACCCTTTCAACCAAAATTATTATGTTACAACATGTCGCAACTAACAATTTAGTAAAAATAATTTGTCGATATCTGATAAGGTTAATGAAAATGAGTGAAAATAAGCCAAAATCAAAATTTAGAATATGACCTTGACCTTTGACCTTGACCTAATTTTCATTTTTTTGGACCAAGGATCTCAAATCAAAAGACCCTAGGTCTCTATCACTTATGGTTTTCCAGTTTAAAATACATTTCAAAATTTCAAATACAAAAGGGGAAATAACTCTCATATGGAATCTCTATACGGCTTCGGTCAAAATAAAACAGCACATCCTGAAGATGTAGTGAGCAATTTGCAAAAATAAATTTGTCGGTTTCTTATACGGTTGTGAAGATTACGCGATAACAAGAAAAACAGTGTTTGGGGAGATAACTCTTATATGGGAAAGATTTTGGTTACACGGTGTCAGTTACAAAAGCGTAATAACTGTTCGATATCATATACCATATGTCTAAGCGACATCTTGCGAAACAAAAAAAATGCGGAGGAACAAAAAGTTGGCGGAAGAAAAAAATAATAATAATTAAAAACCAATTGTTCAGAGAACCATTGATGGTCTTTCCACTAGTAATGATTTTTTTTATATAAAAATATTAAAATTTGCTTTTAAATGTCAATTTCAGCGTCAAATGACAACTTATTGTACGCTGATCTAAAAATATAAGGTTTATATACAAAAAGATATAAATAAGGGAGATAATTTTCTACTTCCGGTTCAAAATATGTTACTTCCGGTACTGTCTTATAGATTACTTGACGCCAAAAATTAGCTACTTCCGGTTTGCAAAAGGTCACTTCCGGTTAGCTTTTTCAACGTCATATTGCTTGCAACCTAATGCAAAAAGTCTAATAGCTTTAACATGAATATATATGAGATAAAAGCAAAGGTCAAAATCTTGAATATTAAATTAACATATGACCTTGAGCTCAATTTCAAGGTCATAAACTAAGGACCTCAAATCAAAAGACTCTAGGTCTTTACTTTATATTGTTAATGAGTTATATTACCATACAACTGATATTAGATATAAAAGGGGGGAAAACTAACATCAAATGTTTACGTACCCTTTTGACTAAAATTTATGTGTAACTACATGTCGCGACTAACAATTGTGTGAAAATATTTTGTCGATATCTTATAAGATTTCTGAAAATAAGCGATAACAAGCCAAAATCAAAATTTTGAACATGACCTTGACCTTTGACCTTGATCTCATTTTCATTTTTTTGAACCAAGGACCTTAAATCAAAAGACCCTAGGCCTATGTCACTTATCGTTTACCAGTTAGAAATGCAAATCAGTTATATCATATACAAAAGGGGGAATAACTCTCATATGGAGTCTCCGGATAGCTTCGACTAAAATTATTCATTTCATCCTGAGGATATAACGAGCAATTTGGTAAAATAAATTTGTCGGTTTCTTATATGGTTGCGACATATAAGTGATAACAAGAAAAACAGTGTTCGGGGAGATAACTCTTACATGGAAAAGATTTTTGTTACGCGGTGTCAGTTTCAAAAGCGTATTAACTCTTCGATATCATATACAAAATATCTAAGTGACATCTTGTGAAACAAAAAGTTAGCGAAGCAAAAAAAATTAGGCGGAAGAAAAAAAATAATAATAATCAGAAGAAAACCAATAGGTCTTTCCACGGAAAAGTGGAAAGACCTAATAATCAGAAGAAAACCAATAGGTCTTTCCACGGAAAAGTGGAAAGACCTAATAATCAGAAGAAATCCAATAGGTCTTTCCACGGAAAAGTGGAAAGACCTAATAAATGACTTTAGAAATTTTCCCTTGCTCTTCAAATCCCAAGAAACGGGTACAAACATTTCAAGAATACCCAGTTACACAGTACAGTATGATTCGTCTGATTGATTTGTGTACTTTTAAGAATGCAAGGTCGTCATCATTTCTATTGAAAAATCATGCATAGCACGTATATGTAGTACGAATTCATATGAAGTATGAAAACATATGATCTGATGGTGATATTATATGTAAAATGTCCCTGATTATGATATAAATGTGCAAAGGCGGATCCAGGGGGAAGGTTTCCTTTTCGAGATTGATCAATGCATTTGAATTGGGGCATGATTGAACTCCCCTTTTATTGTGTATTGAACCACTCCCCTTTTCCCCTTTTCCAAAATAGCTGGATCCGCATCTAATGTTTTATGCTGTATATAGCCCCGACAAGACTAGCTGGGACAGATCCAGTCATTTCTAAAAAAGGACTAACCTAGGATAAGCAAATGTGGATACAGGCATTTTGAAGAAGGTGGACATTACCCATGATTTAAAAAAGAGGACCTGATAAAGAATAAGCAGCAGCGGATTCAGCTATTGTTACAAAAGGGACATAGGATAAAGAGTTCGATCTAACCCAGGCTAAGCAAGGAATGATCCAGCAATTTAAAAAAACGGAGACCTCAAGTACAAAGTTGAAGAGAATTGAGGACCAAAAATTCCAAAAAGTTGTGCCAAAAACGGCTGAGGTAACATTTTCCTTGAATAAGAAAATCATTAGTTTTTAAAACCAAGGATAAAGGATCAGTTCTAGCTAAAACACTTATCTAAATGCATTGATCTTCAATAACACCAAATAATAGTTCAACCTCCGCTGACAAGAGATCTAATATAGACAAATTATGTACTATAAAAGAATCTAAAGAGACTGGGGTTCAACCTCCGGAAACCGAGACGCAATCAACCCTCCCCTTGAACCGCAATAAGCACTAACCAGAGACTTAATGTGTACAAACCTGATGTCAAGTCATGTACTATAGTAGAATAATTAATATCACATTATCTCTAAAATGCAATTACTTTTACATTACATTACAATAATCCAAATACAATTATATTGTGATGCAAATGAAAGCAGTTCCCGCAAAGATGTCATTTGTTGTCTAAACTGGAAACACTAAAAAAAAGTTTAGGTGTATGTTGTCATGCGCATTCCAATCACTTTATAAAGTTCAATAAAGTATATGTGTTTACCATATTTATATAGGTTTATAATTTCGTTACTTTACCAGAAAAATGATTTGTTTCTTGCAGATTACGCAAAATAATATAATTCAACTCGACACTTAATGTAAACACCCCTAAAACAAAATGGTTTGTGCAAACGACCAAACAGGTTTCCTAAATTTATTGATAAAGATGATGTACATATAATATGAATTGTAAACAACGAAATATGATCAGAGATAAAGCCCTATATAAAGAGTAAACCAACAAAAATGTATGACATCATTGTTTGTTAAATTTGTTTGCATGATAACCATGAAATTGAACGTCAAAATGAAAACGTGTATCGCGTCAACCCCCGGATGAAAAGAATATTGTCTTCCTGACTACTTCCGCACGCCATGGTCTGATAAAATTATAATTCTTATAGTGTATTTTAATTATTATTCATGTTTGCGGTACTTACAAATTCGATCGATGGAAGCTTTCTTTTTAAAATCAATAATAATCAGTGGCATTAAAGCTATTAAGCTATGTGATCTGTCAAAAAGACAACATTGACAGGTCAGATAAGGAAGCACAAAACAATAAACTTTTTTTGGAAATGTGCTTCTTGTGATATCATCTCTTTTGTCTAAATCATTATTTACATTATTGCATGAATGAATGTAACGCTTGTAGCTGAATATGTGTGTGAATGATATGGTCTTTAAATATTGAATGTACTACAGAATGTTAAACTTAGACTGACCTATTGTTAATCAAATAACAACTTTAAGCTACATGTTGATAGAACTTTTCTTATTTTCATATTATATATGTTAGATGTGTTTCATTCCCCTTTGGTTTGGGTTTGTTTGTTTTTTGTAAATATTTGTGTATTATAAAACATGTACGTCTCGTATATACTCATGTATTATATTTATCTTGAGTAAGAAGAAAATTATGAAAGCAGATCTGATGACTTGCTTGCACTGTTGTTGTTTATTTTGTGTTGACACAAAGTTTTTTTTTTTAATAAAATGAACTCGTGCAAAAAATACTAGGGTTTTCATCTAGATATCTATTATCAGCTATATTTCTTTTGCTATTTGTGCATGTTCAATTGTAAACTCGAACATTGTAATATAGCAGTGATGTCTATAAAAACAGCAAAACATGATAACATTTTATAAAAGTGTTAAACATGCTTTTGAAACAACAATTTTTTGAGAAGGATAAGACATATCCATTATCATCAAAATGTGGAGTGTTACCTCATCACATGAATCACATAAGAATCATGTATATGTAATTGACTGTAGAAGAACGGTTTATACATGAATTTTAACTTTTTTGGCGTAATACTTAATCAGTAATTATGAAACTTTCTGTCTCTTTCCCATAGGACTAAAAAGAGGGACGAAAGTTACCAGAGGGACAGTCAAACTAATAAATCGAAAATAAACTGACAACGCCATGGCTATAAATGAAAAAGACAAACAGACAAACAATAGTGAACATGACACAACATAGAAAACTAAAGAAGGAGCAATACGAATCCCACCACACACAAGGGGTGATCTCAGGTTTTCCTGAAGGGTAAGTAGATTCTGCTCCACATGTGGCACTCGTCGTGTTGCTTATGTTATAACAAATCCGGTAAATAGTCTTATTCGGTAGGTCATATTCATGAAAGGGAAGGGGATTGTAGTTACGAACTAAGGAACATATCTGATATCATTTGTGAAACGGTAATTCCATAACGGTCAACTAACTCGTGATGGCGTCCGTAAAATTTACCAAGGGATGATTTTAACTTTACTATTTGAAACTCTTGGTTTAACAACACCAAAGAGACATTAGGAACACATCTGAGAGTACTTGCAGTTTACTGACAACTTGTTCAAAGCCTCTAACAACTAATAAAAATCATTTCAAACTATATTATTAATCCGTACACATCAATCATCCAATAAATTTCAGAAACAGACAGAGAAAAAACATGACCTTATGACCTTGTGCAATGCCAAGATACAGGTATCGACAGATTGTAGATCCATGAATGTGTATATGTATAGAACATACGAGTAATATTTAGTTTGCTTTTAATTTACTGATTACAAATCAATATGTATATCAATAAAAACAATATTCACTGATCTTAGTACAGTGTTGATTGGTAACCTTTAGAGTTAGTTTTTTTTTAAAGGATCGACAACTTTACAAGAATCGTTTCTAAATTTTCCGGCACGGTTAACAATATGTCCGTAAAATGAGGATATGCCATCACGTTAGAAATAAGTTTTGCAACTGAACTTCAACACCAAATTTTTATATCTATGGAAAAATTTAGTTAAGGATTTTAAGTACGACTGTCATGTTATGTTGTCAATTTAGCAATATTTAAAATATTGCTATCAAATGCGAGGTTTGGCTTGCCAGAAAACCAGTTTCAATCCACTTTATATGTAAAAACTTTCTGAGCGAATTCAAGTATATAGTTATCTAATAGTTTCTTCCTATGTTAGTCCGGCGGCTTTGTAAAAAATTGTGCACATCCTGTTACAAGCATGAAATTTTGCATAGACCTTCCTCAACTATTACTCTTTTATTTCAGATAGGGAAGCATTTGAAAAAAATGTCTCACTTCCGGTAAAATTCAAAATCGCGGACATTATACTTAAATCAGCCCAATATCGAAGGCTAGCGTGTAAAAATGTACTATTATCATGCTACTATCATAATATTTGGTACAGACCTTTGTGGTTTACTACTTTTGGATAAATTAAATAGATTAGATGTCTTCAGAAACCCCACTTCCGGTTAAAATCCAATATGGCGGACATTGTACTTAAATAAGCTTATTTTTTAGGGAGGATAATTGAAATGTGTTTTAACGTATTGCTACTATAATTACATTGTGTATGAACCTTTCTTTGGTGCTTCTGATGGATACAATGCATAAGACATATGTCTTAAAAACCCTTACTTCCGGAAGTATCCAAAATGGCGAACAGAGAAATATCAATTTTTTATTCAAATTTTCAACTTTCTTCAAAATGTAAAGAAAATGATTTTATTTTGTGCTGGTCATTAAACTTTTGGCTTTAAATTATCCGTAAAACCACTTATTCTAGCATGATGTAAATGCTAAGATATAAAGTTGACACTTCCGGTAAAAATATGACGTAAATTTTAAAGATGAGTCCTCAATCTATTTCTTCGATGTAGAGTTTTGGATAGATTGATTTAAACAAAATAAAATCACTATAGTACTAAAAAATATTTAAAACTACTTCTACTTGGCCAAGAATACATGCTTATTCACAATCACCACCACATGCACACAAGGCAGTGCACGGGAAACCCGATTTTACACATTAAAAATAACCGCGGCATCCTTTCTTACATCCATAATGTACAAGCTTCTGATAAAAATGATGAGGTCTCAGAAAGAGTTTTTTTTAAAGGGACCCTCTTTGTCCCTTCGCAATCAATTAGTGACAAGACTAGGTAGCATAAGAGTCAATCCAAAGCTCGTCTCACTAAACACCTGCATTAGTATATTACACGTTTTACATGCTTGAAAAGACTAGAACAAGTCGTGGGAATAGCCTCACTTAAAATGAGATTTCCCTTTTGTGCAAAAATTGACTTTCTTGGTTCGTTAATCATGTTAGATCTGATAAGTTTGTACAGTACAACCCCGGTGATTTAGGCTGATCAATCATCATCCTTTATGTTAAAGTCACATCTTCAAATACCATTAATGTCTCCCACGCAGTCTTTTTTTTCCTTTTCAAGCAAAGAGAGAACAGTATCACAACCCGTCATAAGGTATTGGTCAGAAATAAAAGTGTGTGATCACTCATTGCCTAGTGCATTTGAAAGGCCATTGATAGATATTAATCCAAAGATTTTTGCCTCCCCAAATACAATCAATAGTTCGTCTGCCCCTTTGTTACGGAATAGCGAAATACTGGTAGTTTTAAAGCTGCTAAAAGAAGCAAGGGCAACATTTAGGGGAAAGGGAATACACAGACGAACACAGGATTAAAACCATCCTCAAAGATGGGAAAGTTTTCTGAGAGATGACGACAGTAAGAAAGAACTTTTAAGTTTTCATTCACAGGAGCTTGCTCAATACAATTTTGAGTACAAGGTAGTTGAAGCAACAAATGCTCAGGATGTTTAGTGTTATCCACCACTTGATGATGTTTCAAGTTTAGCACCATGTTTACACAAAGAGACTGACACTAGAATCAAGATAGCTGTGTCTGATGCAGTGAAACATAGACTTAACTGAGTCATGACTCAAACAGTCGATACTGATGTCATTGCTGTTTCGCTATTCCGTGACATAGGGCAGACAAACTTTGGTTTGCATTTAGAAGGGGAAAAGTATAAAATATATATCAATCAATGACCTTTCAAATGCACTAGGCATTAAAAGATAACACGTTCGCTGGAAAAGGAACTGCGTTGGTGACATTAATGGAGTTTGAAGATGTGACTATAGCATTTAGAATGATGATTGACCAGCCAACATCACCATATGGATTTGATGTTTAATGTCATTGAAAACGATACGTGGTTTTGTTGGAAGATAAAAAAAAAAGAAACAGACTAGGTTAACAAGGCAAGAAAATATGTGTTTTTGCAGAATTTATTAAGATGTGAGAAACAATACCACAGTCTTTGTAAATGTTGGAAATCAGCTCTCCGATTGGGAATTGCGGCCTACTGAGTATGCTGATTGGGTATTATGTCCTTACCTAAATAAAATACCTTGAAACTGAAATACGAGTGGATGAAGTCTTGGATGCGTATGGTAGTTATAGCAACAAATGGTCAGGATATTCTATCTTATCCACCACGTAATGTATTTCAAGTTCAGCACCAAGTTCACATTTAGAGGCAGACACTAAAATCATGGTGCATGTGTCTGATGCAGTGAAACACGCACTTAAACGAGTCATGATTCGAACAGTCGTTAATGATGATGTTGTCAATACTGTTTCGCTATTCCGTGACATAGGGGTAGACGTTGTGTTTGGGAGGGCAAAAGACTTTGGATTAATATCTATCAATGGCCTTTCAAATGCACTAGGCAATGAGTGATCTGGGTGATCTGAAACACTTATTGTTATCCATGTCTTTACCTGTTGTGATATGGTTCTCTCTTTGCTTGAAAAGGGGGAAAAGACTATGTGGGAGACATTGATTGCATTGGAAGATGTGACTTTAACAAAAAGAATGATGATTAATCAGACTAAATCACCGGGGTTTTACTGTAAGATCGCACAAACTTAGCAGATGGGTATAACATGGTTAACGAAGCAAGAAAATAACTATTTGCGCAACAGGGACGGCTTTTCGAGGCTATTTCCTCAACTTGGTCTAGTCTTTTCCAGCATGTAAATAATGCAATATACTTAGGCAGGTGTTTAGGGAGACAAGCTTGGGATTGGCTCTTATGCTACCCACTCCAGGCGGGGACAAAGAGGATAACTTTTGAAAAACTCTTTTTGAGGCCTCATCATTTTGTCAAAAGCTTATACATTGTGGATGTAAGAAAGGATTCCGCAGTCATTTTTAATGTGGAAAATCGGGTATCCCGTGCACTGCGATGTGTGCATGTCATGGTGACTGTGAATAAACATGTATTCTTGGCCAAATAGTAATAATTTTAAATAATTTTTAGTACTATAGTGATTTTATTTTGTTTTAATCAATCTATCCAAAACTCTAAATCGAAGAAATAGATTGAGGACTCATCTTTGAAATTTACGTCATATTTTCAACCGGAAGTGTCAACTTTATATCTAAATATTTACAACATGCTAGAATAAGTGGTTTTGAGGATAACTTTAAGCCAATGGTTTAATGAGCAGCACAAAATAAAATCATTTCTTTACATATTGAAAAAAATGAAAATTTGAATAAAAAATTGATATTTCTCTGTCCGCCATTTTGGATATACCCGGAAGAAAGGGTTTTTAAGACATATGTCTTATGCATTGTATCCATCAGAAATCTAAAGAAAGGTTCATACACAATGTAATGATAGTAGCAATACGTTAAAACACATTTCAGTTACCCTCCCTAAAAAATAAGCTTATTTAAGTACAATGTCAGCCATATTGGATTTTAACCGAAAGTGGGGTTTCTGAAGTCATCTAATCTATTTAATTTATCCAAAAGTAGTAAAAAACAAAGGTCTGTACCAAATATTATGATATTAGCATGATAATAACACATTTTTACACGCTAGCCTTCGATATTGGGCTGATTTAAGTATGACGTCCGCCATTTTGGATTTTACCGGAAGTGAGACATTTTTTTCAAATGCCTCCCTACCTGAAATAAAAGAGTAATAGTTGAGGAAGATCTATGCCAAATTTCATGCTTGTAACAGGATGTGCACAATTCGTCTGAAATATGCTTGTAGCCGCCGGACTATGTATGTTGTTTTGGTGTTTGTTTTAATTGCACTTCAGTATTTCTGTTGTTTCGTTGGTAATCTCTAGCAGTTGATGTTGTTTCGTCGGTTTTAGTTTGTTACCTTGATATGTTTTCTTTCAATCGATTTATGACTTTTGAACATCGGTATACTACTGTTGTCTTTATTAAGGTTTCAAAAGATTTAAAGTTTTGAAAACAGTTAATTTATTATGACGACTATATAAATCTTAATTCATGACTACTAGGCTGGTGAAATGTTATTATGCAATTTATCAGACATTATAAACTATTAACCCTTCCTCAACGCATCTTTTTCTTCAAACGGTCCACTCAGTATTCCACGGAGGACAAAAGTAAGGGACTCAAACAGATTGTAGGAAAAGGGCATGGTTCTTCAACATTTCTATTTAGGTCTGACATTATGATATTCTATTTTCAATACATGTCTTATATGTTTTGAGGAATAAAAAACAAGGTCAATCTGTTTTTGATTGAGTTTGGTAGAAATTCTAGAAATCCGTGTTTGCCCTTTGTTAGCATATATAAACGTATACATATAATATATAAAAACAAATCCAAGGGTTTAGATTGCACACATCATGTTGAACATTGGCACACTATAAAGTTCTTACTAAGGCAGAACTTAGAAAAAAAAGTAGCGTTACGTCTTTTTCCTATTAGTAAATAACGTTTTTAGGATGATTGTATTTTCATGACAGAAATTGAATTGTGTCACTTACTTATTTGTATAATTAGTAACCTGGAATACTCAGCGCTTAACATGTTATTTAGACATATAGTTGTCTATTATTGTTGAATTTATTTTGTTTTCTACGTATCACGACTTTTTTATATTTCGGGTTACATTTTAAGAGGTATTGATCTTCAGTTTGAACCAAAAATGATAAGGCTGGTAACAAGCTTTTGACAATAAATAAAGACTTAAATCTTTGTTTGCCAACTTAATGAAATTAAATAAGGCATGTTTCAAATAACATATACAATTACATGTATGTATTACGAATCGAACTTTAAATCCTATTAATTGGTTGTCATGCCATATCATTCTTGTGAAACTGCTCTTATAAGTGACGTTGAGTGATGATTGCAAAAAATAAACGATCTTCATCATAATCTAGCAATTTTTTTAGACTTTAAATCAGCTTTAAATCTGTAAGATAATTCTTCAATGTTGTAATGTGTTGGCTTAATAAGATTGATGGTAGTTTTTTCTAGTCAATCTTAAATAGCAGAACGTGGCAGGTAAATATGTGTAATGGTATTAGTGGAAAATATTATGGACATAATTGTGCAAATCGTGATACAAGCATGAAATTTGGTATAAAGGTTGACTAAATGATACTAAAAAAAAAATCCGCTGCTGGCCAGAAAAAAAACCAACATGTTTTCAAAATGGCCACCACACATTTCGGAAATGGCGTCATTACAAATTGGCAATAATTCGTTAATCCGTTGAAAGGTGTGTTATATGTAAAATCCAATGTTATATTTGATAACAAAAGTAAATGACAGTTCCTAAATTTTGACTAGAAAACACATTAATAAAACTAAAGGTGACTTCCGGTTTCAAAATGCCGGCAAAAAAGTCAAAAAAAATAATTTTTATACTTTCAAGCGACTTCACAAAGGATGTAAATCCTTGAAAGATGTGTTATAGGTATAATCCAATGTAAGTTATGATAAAACGTTAAAAGCAGTTCCTAAGTACGACAAAACAACACATAAATGAAAAAAATAGTGACATCCGCTAAAAAAAATGGCGACAAATACGTAGAAAATATATTTATAATATCCTTCAACTTAACAAGTGATAACACTCTTGTTAAGTTTAAATGCCAAGTTTGGTTAGAAAGACAGGTTGCTTATCTTATAATTATATGATAGTTGCCTATATAACAATCCGTACAAGTAAGGCCAGAACGGTAGCATCTACAGTTACCAACACAGCTGGATTTTCGCCTCCGCATTTCAAAGTTTCCTGACACTAGGATGCAACGGCAGTCAAAGAAGTCCATTTTGGTTTCCAAATGTCATTGATTCTTTCTTTCATCCAATTCCAATGTTTATGACTTGGTACATGCACCTGTCGAATACTTGAATCAAGCTGAGCCCAAACAACTCCTCCTTGATATACTTCTCTGTTGATGTGCTCTGGAAAAGAACCTCTTGTAGGCGGAATTGCATCATAATGCCGCTGCCTCCTGGCAAACAATTCACATCGTGCCTCGCTTCATACTTAAGCCAAAATAAACGTTCTTTACATCTGGAAAAACTTCCATTGTTAGCCAAGCTGACCTCTTTCCTTTCTCGCGACAATTCGACAAAGTGCCACACCCACTAAATGCATGGAAGAAAGTAAGAGCAGCCACACAAGGACCAAACACATTTAGTATGTCACGTACAGAAAGCCACCAAAAGTCGTTATTCCTTCCATAACCTTTCCACAATTTGTTCTACCTAATTTTCCGATTGCTGCAATTATTGATACTATTACATCTGTGTCAGTACTACATGTCTGTACCTAATAACATTTTACATCATTTTTCATAATCATGCCGAACATGGACAAACATTCGTGTATCTGCTTCTTCATAATTACAAGGGGATAGATAGGAAGTATCTTTATTGAAATTGCAAAGAATATTTCCACCATGAGTAACATTCACATTTGTATTAGTCTCTCAAGAAGCAATTTTGTCAGCAAGAAACTTGAACAATTTCGTTTCGTTGTCATCTTCACAGAGAAAACTACTACAAATCCTTGGTGTTCTACCAGAACCAACACATTTCCATCTGCCACAAGAACCTTTAGTAAACATCAAATACAATGTCTACTTTTGAATATTTATCGATGCAAGATTTTATATAAGGCAGTATGGCATCATTAGTATAATCATCAAATATTTTTGCCCAACTTTGTGACCTGGATTTAACCATTGCTACCCCACCAACGATAAATGCGTCCGAATTTGGATCAGCAAATCGCAGAATGTTTCAAGTAAACCCATTTGCAGCGATTTAATACCACTATTTCAAGTGACATCCTGAGATAAAGACGGAGAAGCAGTTTAGTTTTTATGGATAAAGAAATATTCCAAGTAAAACTGTCTACTGTGACAAGAAATGAAAAGTCTAGAAAAAATATCGCAATCACTTTAAAGGTTCTAGAAATGAATTTCCAGACTCGTTCGTTCATCACTTCACAACTCCTTTAAAGCTGTTTAAAGAAATCTTTTAGTGTTTTCGTAGAGTCTTCATTATGTCGTTCGTCTGTTGTAGAATGAACCAAACCACTAGATCTTTTAAATTCATATTCTAGTATACTGCCCCTGGTCCAGCTACCATCCATTTGTCTAAATGGGATCTTCGGTTAATCCTATGACACCAACATTGCCCTTCACAATTGCATTATTCTGTTTTTGTTCCTGATTAATTGTTTAATAAGAAAGAAATTTGCTGGTCTTACGTACAGTGAAATTATCATTTTCAAATTCCATCGCCACCTGTGTGAGATGTTCGGGAAGGGAAGTCATATCCCGGAAACGGTTCGGTAACGATCAAGCAATATTTCACACGATCAAGACCTAAAACAATATGCTATCATGCTTGATATGGACTGTTTGAAAAGTACGAAATGTCACTCATGAAATGAGCATAATCCCAAAATCAAAAGAAGTTCTTAATTTATAATTGAACGCCAGTAATTAAACTGTGGTCGAGATGACTCTATTTCCTTACACTAGTCTTTTAAATCACTGAACGCTACAGAAACATGACATAATTATATATTCTGAGTTCAGCTTTCATAATCTGAAATTAAAAAATTCAAGCAAACTACATGCAGTTGTCTGATGGGCCTGTCTAGTTCTAGATACATTTGAACATACATAAAAAGAATCTGCCGTTCTTGGTGTTGCAATATTTGCTTCAGTAAGACAAAATGTCCATCCCCTATCACGAAATATATCACCCAGAGTTTTATAACAAGTCATTTCAATGTGCAATTCACCAAACATGACGATACACTTATCTTTCCCGTACAAATCAGGCCATTCCCACTGAATTTCAAAAAGTGGGTGATCTGCAGTTACAATTGATGTTTTCTCGGAATTAACCACATTTTTGCTTTAACCATCGAATACCTGAGAATTGCCTGGTAGTGCAAACAGATCGCTCTTGATGTCTATAAATAGTTTGCACATGCGCAAAAGTGTTAAACACATGTGTATCATAACCTTGAAAATTTGTATTAAACCAATTCATAATATTATTAGAAATCCAAAAACACTAAATATATGGTTTTAGTTCAAATGTTTTTGAAATAATTTTTAGCGCATGCGCAAATACTGGATATTCATTTTTAATAAATATATGATGTAAGGAATGTATTTACCGAACCTGGTTATCGTTTTTTACTAAAAAAAAGTTCAAAGAAAAGTTTTCCAGAAAAATCAGTATTTTCAAACTTAAGAAAACAGCCACTTTAGAAAATGGCCGTGGCCTTCTTGAAACAATCATTTTTTTTAATGGCTAACAGTTTATTCTTAAAACGTATATAATAATGATGCTTTGTGATATTTTTCATGCTTGTATCATCATTTGCACAATTCCCTCGATTTTGCTTGCCAATATCTCTCACTATGTGAAGATGACAACGAAATGAAATTGTTCAAGTTTCTTGCTGACAAAATTGCTTCTTGAGAGACTAATACAAATGTGAATGTTACTCATGGTAAAAATATTCTTTGCAATTTCTATAAAGATACTTCCTATCTATACCCTTGTAATCATAAAGAAGCAGATACACGAATGTTTGTCCATGTTCGGCATGATTATGAAAAATGTTGTAAAATGTAAAATAGGTACAGACATGTAGTACTGACACAGATATAATAGTATCAATAATTGCAGCAATCGGAAAATTAGGTAGACCAAATTGTTAATAGGTTATGGAAGGAATAACGACTTTTGATGCCTTTCTGTACGTGACATATTAAATGCGTTTGGTCCTTGTGTGGCTGCTCTTACTTTCGTCCATGCATTTAGTGGATGTGGCACTTTGTCGAATTATCGTGAGAAAGGGAAGAGGTCAGCTTGGCTAACAATGGAAGTTTTTCCAGATGTAAAGGACGTTTAGTTTGGCTTAAGTATGAAGCGAGGCACGATGTGAATTGTTTGCCAGGAGGCAGCGGCATTATGATGCAATTCCGCCTACAAGAGGTTCTTTTCCAGAGCACATCAAAAGAGAAGTATATCAAGGAGGAGTTGTTTGGGCTCAGCTGGATTCATGTATTCAACAGGTGCATGTACCAAGTCATAAACATTGGGATTGGATGAAAGAAAGAATCAATGACATTTGGAAACCAAAATGGACTTCTTTGACTGCCGTTGCATCCTAGTGTCAGGAAACTTTGAAATGCGGAGGCGAAAACCCAGCTGTGTTGGTAACTGTAGATGCTACCGTTCTGGCCTTACTTGTACGGGTTGTTGTATAGGCAACTGTCAGATAATTATAAGATAAGCAACCTGTCTTTCTAACCAAACTAGGCATTTAAACTTATCAAAGAGTGTTCTCACTTGTTAAGTTGATGGAAATTATAAAAATATTTTCTACGTATTTGTCGCCATTTTTTAACCGGATGTCACTATTTTTTTCATTTATGTGTTGTTTTGTCGTACTTAGGAACTGCTTTTAACGTTTTATCATAACTTACATTGGATTATACCTATAACACATCTTTCAAGGATTTACATCCTTTGTGAAGTCGCTTGAAAGTATAAAAATTGAAGTTTTTGACTTTTTTCCCTCATTTTGAAACCGGAAGTCACCTTTAGTTTCATTAATGTGTTTTCTAGTCAAAATTTAGGAACTGTCATTTACTTCTTTTTTTATCAAATCTAACATTGGATTTTACATATAACACACCTTTCAAAGGATTAACGAAATATTGCCAATTTGTAATGACGCCATTTCCGAAATGTGTGGTGGCCATTTTGAAAACATGTTGGGTTTTTTTCTGGCCAGCAGCGGATTTTTTTTTTAAGTATCATTTAATCAACCTTTATACCAAATTTCATGCTTGTATCACGATTTACACAATTATGTCCATAATATCTCCCACTAACAGAGAAAACTGCTACAAACCCTTGGTGTTCTACCAGAACCAACACCTTTCCATCTGCCACAAGAACCTTTAGTAAACATCAAATACAATTTCTACTTTTGAATATTTATCGATGCAAGATTTTATATAAGGCAGTGTGACATCATTAGTATAATCATCAAATATTTTTGCCCAACTTTGTGACCTGGAAGTAACCATTGCTACCCCACCAACGATAAATGCGTCCGAATTTGGATCAGCAAATCGCAGAATGTTTCAAGTAAACCCATTTGCAGCGATTTAATACCACTATTTCAAGTGACATCCTGAGATAAAGACGGAGGAGCAGTTTAGTTTTTATGGATAAAGAAATATCCCAAGTAAAACTGTCTACTGTGACAAGAAATGAAAAGTCTAGAAAAATATCGCAATCACTTTAAAGGTTCTCTAGCTTTGTTTTTGACAAAGACGTTATGCATTTACTTCAAAAGATCTTCGTATTGTTTGCACCAATATCTTGGAGTTTATTTACATATCTTATCTGTTTCCGAATCAACAATTTCCTAAATGGAGTACTTTTGTTTTACAAATCTGAGGACTCTTCTAGAAATGAATTTCCAGACTTGTTCATCACTTTACAAATCCTTTAAAGCTGTTTAAAGAAATCTTTTAGTGTTTTCGTAGAGTCTTCATTATGTCGTTCGTCTGTTGTAGAATGAACCAAACCACTAGATCTTTCAAATTTATATTCTAGTATACTGCCGCCTGGTCCAGCTACCATCCATTTGTCTAAAAGTGATCTTTGGTTAATCCTATGGCACCAACATTGCCCTTCACAATTGCATTATTCTGTTTGTGTTCCTGATTATTGTTTAATAAGAAAGAAATTTGCTGGTCTTACGTACAGTGAAATTATCATTTTCAAATTCCATCGCCACCTGTGGGTGATGTTCGGGAAGGGAAGTCATATCTCGGAAACAGTTCGGTAACGATCGAACATAATTCACACGATCAAGACATAAAACAATATGCTATCATGCTTTATATGGACTGTTTGAAAAGTACGAAATGTCACTAATGAAATGAGCATAATCCCAAAATCAAAAGAAGTTCTTAATTTATAATTGAACGCCAGTAATTAAACTGTGGTCGAGATGACTCTATTTCCTTACACTAGTCTTTTAAATCACTGAACGCCACAGAAACATGACATAATTATATATTCTGAGTTCAGCTTTCATAATCTGATATTAAAAAAATTCAAGCAAACTACATGCGGTTGTCTGATGGGCCTGTCTAGTTCTAGATACATTTGAAAATACATAAAAAGAATCTGCCGTTCTTGGTGTTGCAATATTTGCTTCAGTAAGACAACATGTCCATCCCCTTCCACGAATTATATCACCCAGAGTTTTATAACAAGTCATTTCAATGTGCAATTCACCAAGCATGACGATACACGTATCTTTCCCGTACAAATCAGGCCATTCCCACTGAATTTCAAAAAGTGGGTGATCTGCAGTTACAATTGATGTTTTCCCGGAATTAACCACATTTTTGCTTTAACCATCTAATACCTGAGAATTGCCTGGAAGTGCATACAGATCGCTCTTGATGTCTATAAATAGTTTGCACATGCGCAAAAGTGTTAAACATATGTGTATCATAACCTTGAAAATTTGTATTAAACCAATTCATAATATTATTAGAAATCCAAAAACACTAAATATATCGTTTTAGTTCAAATGTTTTTGAAAGAATTTTTAGCGCATGCGCAAATACTGAATATTCATTTTTAATAAATATGTGATGTAAGAATGTATCCACCGAACCTGGTAATTGTTTTTTACTAAAAAGAAGTTCAAAGAAAAGTTTTCCAGAAAAATCAGTATTTTCAAACTTAAGAAAACAGCCATTTTAGAAAATGGCCGTGGCCATCTTGAAAAAAATCATTTTTTTTTAATGGCTAGCAGTTAATTCTTAAAAAGTATATAATAATGATGCTTTGTGGTATTTTTCATGCTTGTATCATCATTTGCACAATTCCCTCCATTTTGCTTGCCAATATCTCTCACTATATGTGTAAAACTAATTCTGAACACCAACATATACCATTTTTTTTTTATCTATAAACGACCTAACCTCATGCATTGAAATGGTAACACAGTCATGTGTGATTATAACACAAACGGAAACTTTAAATCATACAAAGATAAGTTTCACGAGTGGTGTGAAATATATTACACCAATACTGACATGACTAACTAAACAAAATATTCGATTTCTATAAAAACGCCCAAAATTATCATTTAAGACTGATCGGTTACCTAAAACCCGAAAGGAAAGCAAATGGCAAAAGCGAATTGACCTTTATGTTATACAATCGTTTTGGGTACACCATTATTAACGTACTTTATAGTTTCTGTGAAAAAAAAAAGTAATGGGGTATATGTTCATTGAACAAATGGTACGTTGTAGTTGTGCTTGATAAGATCACGAAAAGCTTTTCTAGTTGTTGTTTTTTTCAAATTTTAGAATTAACCAAAAATCAGATTATATACTTATTCATTATACTTACGTAATTAAAAATTACAGTAGAATTACCTTTCATTTATAATTATCGACTCTTGGAAAATGTTACTTTTTTATTTATAATTAGTAAAATTGAGAATGGAAATTGGGAATGTGTCAAAGAGTCAACAACCCGACCATAGAGCAGACAACAGCAGAAGGTCACCAACAGGTCTTCAATGCAGCGAGAAATTCCCGCTACCGGAGTGCCTGTTCATAGTGTATCAATTTTGAAAAAGACGCTTGCCATTGTCAACTTGGTACAACTGTTCATTACGGCTATACATTTTACAAATAAGGAGCTGAAATCTCCTCCTCAAAATCCATCTCACTCTGAAAAAAAAATGAGTTATCAAACAGATCGCAAGAATCTAAAATGTCGATGTAGTCCAGTCAATCTAGCATTAATTTGACCCTAACCTTATAGTAATTGCAACAGAAAATATTCAAGTTTTAATCTTTAGCATGTACATTGTACCCTAAATATACAGAGACAAATAGTTAAATAAAATCTCACTTAAGGGAAACTAAAGAAATCACGGTTTCAAATTCCTATGGAGATTTGCATAAAAAAGGCAGATAACTCTACGAAAAAAGCAGACATATCAATAAAAATTGATTTTTATTATAACTTTACGCCTTTTATTCAACAGAATGGATTGATACTTGATATCTAAGCCGTCTTTAGTGTATACCAAACAACTCTAAAGGTTTTTGCATATTTTGTATCAAGCTACAAAAAAGATTTCGTAATTCATTAATTGAATATTTAATCATGTCAAGGTAAAGAACCTTACATTTAATAATTTTTTTTTAGCATATGCTATTCTTTTCGTGGTTCAAAAATTCTATAAACAAGATAGATGCTGAACAAATATGATATACAGATATAACCAATACCAAAGTTTTACATTAGTTTAACAAAATGGACATAAAGCCACTCATTTGCAATGCCTTTATTGAAAAATTCACAAAAGATTTAAAAAAAAAACAATTCACTTTGGTTTTGTATATTTTATGAGCAGAAGATTATGTAATTTATTCAAAATATAATATTTTACATATATTTTAAAAAAATCAACCAAAAACATTTTGCTTAGTTATCTCCCCTTTTAAAGCTAATTTACATAGGTTATTAAAAATGCAGACTTTGAGTTTTCCTTCAGTTGAATTGTATGGAACATTTTTCTGTGTATATTTAGACTTAATGCTCAAATCAGAACTAAATTATTATCTGTTGCAAATAGTTTCAGGTTAAATCCTTTAAGATGATAACACAGTGTGGATTGCTGTATCCCGACCTATTTTTGACATTTATACCTGTTCCGTACCATATGATTATTTGGACCATATGTGTATGCTCATGTGATCCGAACATAGCGAATGGTCCGACAGGACGCGTATGGTCGGACCATTTAAATATTACACTCGTTTGGTTACCAACGGACCGGACCATATGAGTATTTGGACCATATAGGTTTTTTTCTTTCTTCAAATATGCAATAGAAACGTTTGAATAATACAATAAACTGTATCTTTACAAAAAGATTGTTTCATAAACATGTATAAATTTTACAATTCAAAGGCTACATAAATAATAAACATTAAATATTGATGTAACATCAGTTGATCTTAGTTCCATCGAATATGTATGCCTAGAAAGAAATTTACTACCTCACGGTACTATAGCTTTTCTGCATTTGCATGTTTTGGTTGTGCTCGAACTTTTTCAGTAACACCATTAAGAAGTTCTAGATTTCCAATATCGTATTAAGACGGCAGTACACCATATTCAAAGATCAAATTGAAAACACTATTGTCCGGTGATGTCATCTACTTTACACAATAAACGTAACATTTCACTAGACCCGATATACGTAAAATAACAACACTTCCTGTTACAATATGTGCATTTGATTTTGCCATCTTATTTTATTTATAAAGAGTAAAATTAACTGTATGAAACAGCTTATCTTTATTTAGTTAATCTTTTTTATTTAATATAAACAATATTTTTTTAAAGACGTAACATCTAGGAGGGTCATACCTTATAAAGAGTTAAGTATTAAAAGTAAGCGTGTTGATTAACCCGATCATACGCGTACGTTGGACCATATATTCATGAACATACACGTGTAACTTATCAAAATACTCATATGATCCGGAACATACCTATAATGCCTGTTTGCTTTTTTCACACATCGTTCATCATAGATATCAGCATTGATATTCATTATTAACATCAGATGCGCGTTTCATCTAAATAAGACTTATCATTGACGCTCAAATCTAAAGCATTTAAAATGCCAAATAGAAGTACGAAGTTCTAGAGGTTGTTAACGTATATTTGTTTCTAATAATATTTTTCCAATTGGAGTTGTTTCCATACTTTTTTTCATTTTAAGTAAGGGATATAAGCCGATAACAGTCCATTCTGTAAAATATTGGACAGGTCTGAGGCCGCAGGCCGAAGACCTGTCCAATATTTTACAGAATTGACTGTTAGAGGCTTATATCTTACTTAAAACATTGTTTTACTTGTTATGGACCATACAAAAGCATACAAAAATAGTGTTTTTGCAAATTTTTTCACATCAAGTGTTTAAATAGTTTTGCAAAAACTTTATTAGTACTATCCTATATCTTGGCCCCTTTAAACACTAGCTCAAACTCAAACAATAGAGAGAAAAAAAGAATGTACAGTTGAAGGTAAACTACATGTAAAGGTACATGCAAAAACAGTGCATGCGTATCACGAATTTTACGTGCTCTAGGCCTACATATAAACTCCCCGTGAGTACTTTCAATGCATTTAATGTTTGGAAATGGATATAGACGACGATGAAAGTATTTTTATAACTCAGAATACTTTCCAACAAGAAGAAAGCGACGTTGACGATAGTGATGATATTGTTTCCAACTTTGTGTTAAAATCGGATCTTTATTCTGATATATCCAGTGCGGACAACGACGAAGAATTAGTAATGGCAGCTAATAATGGCAAGTTTTTAATTTATCTTAACATGGGCGGAATCCAGTAATTTAAAAAAATGGGGTCCCACACCAGAGTAAAAAAAGGGGGTATTCCAACAACTTTTCACCATTCAAATGTATTGATCGGCCAATAAAAAGGGGGTTCCGGACCCCCCCCCCCCCCCACACACACACACCTGGATACACCAATGCTCAAAATGTAATCCTATTATTAACTGATTCCTCAGTTCCTTTTAAAACGCAGTGGCGGATTCATGTATTTTTGTAAGGGTTTCCGCTGACTGACATAAGAAGAGGTCGATCCAGTCATGCTTCAGTGATTCCCCAAAAATATTAATTGATATTTTCCTCGACTAATTAGAGGATGGCCGAAGGTCCCCCTTGGTCCGCCTTTGAATAACATTATACGTTTAAAGACGGCCGGGTTCAAGTTGAAGAAAAAGGTTCAATTATATCAAATGCACCGCGTTCAATTTTATTTACAATGCAACACCATATATACATGTAGAATATAATAAAAAGCACAAGTAAAAGAGATAATATGCATGCAAGCAATTTGAATTATTTAGATGTTCTTATCTTCTAAGTTTCTGCATACTAGTATTATATCATACCAATCAAGTTAAAATTTATGAGTCCTTCTGTAAGTCTTTGCTGTACGAATTTTGTACTGTGCAAACATATTACATCAGAAATACTGAATAATAGAGACATGTCATAGTGTACATATACTGAAATAAATTTTCTTTTATTTCAAACTTGTCATAGAAAAATCGATTGTTGTTGTTGCAAAAGATCTGACCCAAAAGAAAAGGCAAAAAAGAAAAAAATACAACAACAAACAAACGAACAAAACATAAAAAAAACCTCGCACACATTCACTTTTCGATTTTTATACAAGGTTTATGTGGCTCTTTTTATCCGATTATGTTTGTGTTACTCTTTTCAGTGTTTACCGAAATATTTCGTCCCTCGATCCCACTTGGCAAATGACAAAAAAACAAAACAAAACATTTTTGTTTACATATAAAAAAAGAAGATATTGTATCCTTCTTGTATTTTCGTAATATACATTGTATACACTCAATATGACCTTTTAGGTGAAGACTGTTTGAAACTGTTGTTACATTTCAACGAAACATTTATTGATCATAGTATGGCGTTTTTAAATAAAATGCATTCATTAAGACCCCCCTTTTTTAATCAATAAAATACAGAAACGGTTTTAATTTTTGACTTAATTATATAACACAATTGCAAACTGCTTAGAATTTGATTTTACAAACATAATATGATTAAATTTGTCAAAATAAAATGACTATACTTTAAGATATATCCGTTTTTAAACAGTCACTTGGAACAACGTGCGAATCAAAAACTTTTTGATCTCTTTAAACTGCTGCAAAGGTTATTTATGTTTAAGTTTGTCATATTCCAATACAGGCAATACTATCCGATATTTAGATAAAAACAAACTTGAAAACAAATGCCCAAAACTGTGAATTAAGAAAAAAATGATGTCCTTGATTGATTAAGCAAGTGTCCGATTTGCATTTTGTACACAGTAGGAGGTGCACATCAAATGAGCAAATTTCTCTTAATTTTAACCAAAATATTTAACTGAAGGTCTTCGAATTTCTGTCCCTATCCAAGATACCCTCATTTTTCAGTGGCAGTCCAAATTTCTCCGACCGTCATCCCAGATGGCCTCTATCGTATCAACCTACCAATTGTATTTATTGTGAACTTGTTCTCGTCCTGAATATGCATGAAATATTTGCCACTGGATGTTAAGCAACCAACAATCAATCAATCGAATTGTGTCATTGTCTATAAAGCGTTAATTGTTTTAATTTTTTTTATTGTAGCTGAAAATGATGGTCAACAGAAAGAGATTAACAACAACAAAAGCGGAAGATTTGTATATCCGAAGACCGATGACGACATAAAACAGCTTGTGCAAAAAGAAATCCCCAAAAGCACGAAAAACAAAACTGATTGGGCTGTGAAACTGTTCGAAAATTGGCTAGAGCATAGAAATGAAATAGCGAAAACTGATTATGAGATTTCTAAAATTGAAGGTAGATTAGTTACCATGACAAATGATCAACTCAACACAGTTATTTTATTACTGAAGTGCGCAATAAGAAAGGACTTGAATACTATCCAAATACACTGTATGAACTATTAATTTGCATCCAGCGTTTTTTAAGACAAAATGACCGGTCCATAAGTATTTTAGATGACAGAGATTTTAGTGCCTTGCGCAGTGTTCTAGATTCTAAAATGAAAGAACTAAGTAGAAACGGAATTGGTCTTAAAACAAAGAAGGCGGATGTGATAAGCGCTGACCAGGAAACATACATGTGGAGTAACAATATTTTAGGAACTGATACGCCAAAAAAACTCTGTGACACCTTATTGTACTGTATCGGGTTAAACTTTGCCTTGCGTGCCGGACAAGAACACAGAAATCTACGTGTTGGTACTAATTCACAAATATCTTTGAAAATATCTCCTACTGATGGAAGAAAGTATTTAGATTATACAGAGGATGTTTCAAAAACGAATTGCGGGGGGTTAGAGCATCGAAAAAAACCAATCAAAAGTAGTGAGGGCATACCAGAATACTGACTGTCCTGAAAGATGCATTATAAATATGTACCAAAAGTACATGTCACTGAGGTAAATATTGATTACTTTATATAAGAATAATATTGGTATAAATTATTAACTATCTCGGCAACTATTTTGATGTACTTAGATGATAAGGTTTAGGAATTTTGTCAATTGATTGGACTCTTTTTTTCTCCCTATAATACAGGGTAAAATATTTTGCTTTATAAAATTAATTCTTCTTTTATATAAGACTCCAATAGCTCATAAAAGGTTCTTACCAAACATTTAAGCAGACTGAATATTTCTTTTCTTTCGATTAGAAACATTAAAAAAATCTAATGCAAAAAAAAAGAAGTCCAAGACAGCCTTTTACCGCCGTTTTATTCAAACTTCAGTTTTACGATCTTTAACCTATCAATACTTGTAACTCATTTCTTTGCTGGAACAGTGCTCTTCTGACTTGTAGTATCGATTCTATATTTTAGATTTTTTCATCCGAGTACATCCTTAAGCTCATACTTTCGCTTTTCTTTGTTAATGATTTGTCCCCATTTTAGTTTACATGTAAACAGTATCAAAATAATATAAAATATGTAGATGTGATACGATTGACGATGAGACGATTATCCAACAAAGTTTAAATGAAGTTGATACTCGCAATTATGAACAACCGTTCAGCCTTTAAACGCATATCATTGTGACAATACAAATTTTGAAATAGATTTGATGCAATAAACATTTGTTAACAGTTTTGTGCAATACATGTAAACTATTCTTGCGCTGAAAATAATATTTGACGACACAATTCATCTTTTTTTTCACTTTGATTGTTCAACAATTGTCAAATGGTTAGATTGCGGAGCATCAATACCCGGATGACGTTTTACACAGATTTTTGGAGCATGCCTTAAATTAAAAAAAAGATATCCCTCCCCCAACTCCTCTCTTTAGGTTGATTGGTCGTTTCATTATTTAACTTTACACTTTTTTCAAAATGAGGTGCTATGTAGAGTTTAATTTTGATATTTGCATTTCATTTCAGACCAAATGAGGGAAAATGTCAGGCGTTTTACTTGAGATCAAAGAAATATCCAACAAGTGATGAATGGTACGACGATTGTCCAATCGGGGTCCACCAGCTGCAAAAAACGGTGTCGGATTTGTGTAAAGGTGCTCAATTTTCTGGTAACTTCACAAATCATTCTCTACGTGCGACGGCAGCGACAAGGCTATACGCGGCAGGTGTAGATGAGCAGCTAATTTCAGAAAAAAACTGGTCATCGTTCATCGGCAGTGCGTGGGTATAAAAGGACATGTGAAGATCAGCTTATAATGGTCGACAGCGTTGTTAACGCAAAAGTTCACAAGACGCAAGACTCCACACTTACAAAGAGCATTGTCGACAAAGTCGACGTCAAGGGAGACGACCCGAAAAATGAGAATGGCCGTGAAATAAGCATTGACGCTGGAAGTGTTAAAATAAATTTGAAGTTCTAAAAAACTGTCCACAAAATAACTGATTAGGAAAGTTACCTTAATAAAAATGTGTTTGTCAAATTGCCGTCATGTTTTCTTTCGATGTAAATTTACAGGAGACAGATGTTTAAAGTTTAGTGTCAGAGTGGACAATCATTTACTTGTAAGAAACTATTATGTTACCTTAAACTGTCCAATATTTTTAAGAAAAGAGAGATATATTCTTAAAAATATTGGACAGTTTAAGGTAACATATTGGTTTCTTACAGGTAAATGATAGTCCAATCACTGAAATAAAGAACACGTAGAACAATAGAATTACGTCACAACAATGTTTTAATGAGCATGATGAGTAAAATATCAAAATGATAGAAGTCAAAATGTTATACCAGTCATAAGTTGAAATTTCCATCGTAATATTAATTCAAAAGATAATTTTTGATGTAATAAAACTTCCTATTGGAATTTATTTTATGTGAGGCTTCGGTGCTTTTGTTATGCTGATGGTAAAATATCATATAACAATAATTCCATTTGGAACTTTGGTTACATAATGAATTATCTTTGGAATAAATTTATGACGGAACTTATATTCTGTGACAAGAGGACCAAAACTTTCTTAAACTGACTACTGGGCTGGTGAAACTCAAACAGCAGTTGAATCGACCTGGATTGAAGCATTGACGCCCGACGTACGTTTCTTTTTCAATATTCCTTTAGTATTTTTATGATTTTACTTTTTCTATTTGGGTAAAATACTAAATGGCTATTGTTTATAAAGATTCAAAGCAGAGGCGTAGCTTAGGATTTTAAATGATCATGAATCATGTTCACATATTGTCTTCACTTTACGTGGATTTTCGAAGTCTTTAACACATTACCCAATTTAAGTTAATATTACCTAATACATGGCATATTCTCATACATTTTTCATACTAATTCCATTTCAGAATGTTTGCCAAAATGCGATATAAGATTTAACAGGGCGCAAACTTAGGAAAAGTAAGTCAGAAATAAAGAATATAGACGATTGCAGTGTTTAAGTTTAAAACATTAATAACAAGGAACAAACAAAGGCAACAGTATGAATCTCCCTCATGCAAAGCTCTGGTTCCTTTCACGAATTTGGCTATACTTTTTGGAACTTTTAGATTATAGCTCTTCATCTTTTATATAAGCTTTGGAATTTACATATTTTTGCCACGAGCATCACTGAAGAGACATGTATTGTCGAAATGCGCATCTGGTGCAGAAAAATTGGTACCGTTAATGTTATTAGTATACAGCTGTTCGAAATTCATCAATCGATTGAGGAAAAAAATCCGACTTACAATCTAATTCTAATTAGAAACGCATCAAATATAAGAAAAGAAAGGAAAACTTCAACACAACTCAGAAGAAATAAATAAATAAAAAACCAGGCCAAGTATAACAAAAAAAAAACCCAAAACAACACAACCTCAACTTTTCCCATCCTTCCTGACCCTCCGTTACTACCAAATACATTTTTACACATTACACTCTGATTTCATTTTATATAAAGGTTACAACTAATGCTGATACTAATACTAATAAAAAAACAAATGGCTTATTAGGAAGAATTGTAATCGGTGTTTGTTTCAATCTCCTTTTTTAAGTTAATCTTGATGTTTTTGTTTGGTATTTCGTTCGTGTTTATTGATTCCTGGATCGACGGTGTCGAATTTATGCCCATATCATAAGTATGAGACAAGCACAGCATACCAAAAGAATAGTCGAAAATCAACCAGGGGAAAATATATTATACAACTACGACAAATGAAATGACCAATTGCAACAACACCTTCTTTGGGTTCTAGTACCGTTGTCCTGCTTCTTGAAATGTCAAGACGATATAGCATTCATATCCGATGCACATTAAAACATTTACTATCTAACTATGTTTTACAGAATGCAGCATTACATATTGTCATCAATATATCATTTCTTCAAGGAAATTCTAATAGATTACAATATAGTTTACTTTGATTTGATTACACAGTTTAACCTAATTCCAATCCGTATAGTTAATCCTTCATCCGACCTACCGAATTAGAC
Source organism: Mytilus edulis (assembly GCA_019925275.1). Lineage (NCBI taxonomy): Eukaryota > Metazoa > Mollusca > Bivalvia > Mytilida > Mytilidae > Mytilus > Mytilus edulis. The sequence goes on from CM034360.1 coordinate 98,610,124, forward strand.
TACTTACCGGATTTGTTATCTCATAAGCAACACGACGGGTTCCACATGTGGAACAGGATCTGCTTACCCTTCCGTAGCACCTCAGCCCACCCCTAGTTTTTGGAGGGGTTCGTGTTGTTTATTTTTTTTTGTTTTCTATGCTGTTTCATGTGTACTATTGTTTGTCTGTTTGTCCGTTTCATTTTAAGCCATGGCGTTGTCAGTTTATTTTCGATTTATGAGTTTGACTGTCCCTCTGGTATCTTTCGTCCCTCTTTTAAAGAAACAAGTTTTTATTTCCAAGTGCGGTGAGGCCAAAAAGATATAAAGAAAGAATACGTTTCAACATAATCTATCTTGTATTAGAGCAGTATACTATTTAAATGCAGTATATTTAATATATAATGTATCTAACTTAATAGTCTCTACATAGGAACACGTTGGCTCTGTTAATTATTATGCACTTATATTGAAAGGCAATTGTATATATAGTGTCAGAGCATTAAAAAAAGGTAATTAATAGAATCGAAGATTAGAGACCAAACCAAATTGGGCTTACCCTACTTAATTTGTTTATGACAAAAGTAAAATGGCGTATTCATAAACTCGAATCAAGCAAAGTCATAGTGAAATCCCGAGTTATGATATTCAGAATCTCTCTAAATAGCAGCCATTTACAAACAGGAAAATGTCTTTATAACCGCAAAACATACACCAAATTCAGGCAATTAATTGTAATAAAAACTATAAAAATGCGTCGGTAGCCGTGTAGTCTAAGTAGTTTCTACTGTCATTATATTTATACTGAGTTTTGAAGTTCAAAGAACGCTTCTGAAGGTACACTCGACTCCACTCTTAATTGGCGAGGATTTGCAGTTTCATATCAAAGCTTTCTAACACTCGGGTTCAAAACATAATCGCACAACCAAACTATGTGCAAAGTTCTAACAAAGCTATGGCTTGCATGGATTATTTTTATTATAACAAGACAAATACGATAATTAAAAAACAGAAGCGAAGGTTGGTATGCCGTGTGTAGGTGGTTTGTATGGGTGTGCAGCAGTTCCTTTTTTTCCCCTGTTATATAAACATAACTTTTTTTTTAAATCAAAAGCCTTCATGAGTTATTTCTTCATTGACTGCAAGACAACGATTTATTTACTTGCTGAAATAAGTAGATGTGCAAAGAATAAAATAGAACAAACAATGAAATCATATCTACATCATAACTTCATATGTATGTAATTTTATCCGAATTCCGATGGTTCACGAGATAGAAAAACCTTCAAGTTAGCATTTTCATTTGTATGGCATCATGCGCATACAGAATCAATTCAATTTTGTGTTTTGTATTTCCCCGAGCTCACTGCATGAAATGATGCATTTAAGGTAGATCATAAGTATAGACTTTTTGAGACAGAATTTTCTTATAATTTTCCAAAATTATGATTTCACTATGCTTTTTTCAATAATATAATAAAAAGTATGGGTCACCGTGCTATTTTTCATGCTATAAGTCGTTGAAAATTGCCTAAATTTGGTAATATTGTTCATGAAAAAACACATTTGTGAGCTTAAAAAAAATTCTATGAGATAGAATTTTGAAATAAATTTTGAAAAGATGGATTTTATTATTTGTTTTAAGAAAACAAAAAGAAAAAATGGTGTCACCATACTTGTTTTCTTGCTACAAGTAAAAAAAAAAAAAATCCCAATTAGTCCAGTATAAATTTTTGACTAAAGAGTTATCTCCCCTTAAATTGCTATTTTGAAAAAAAATGTTCTAAAACCAAAAATAAATGATATTTGTTTAAATATTTTAAAGAATACAATAAATCAACAAGTTTGCTTTATATGAATAAACAGTTTAACCATTAAATTGCAAATCTGTCTTGGAATTTGCAGATTTGGGCTAATAACTATACAGATTTTGTACTGTGATTGTGCAATCCAAGATGACGGTATACCATGAATATACCTTAATATAAAATTAAATGCATATGTTATGCATATTAAATTTTAAATCACTTAAAGTATTATGCATTTACTTCGCTAAAAATTTTCGAATTTAATATAGATTTAAACTAAATGTAATATTGCAAATAAATTCCAAAATTTCAACCTAGTTTAAAGGTATTTTTAAATCTAAATTAATTTTAAATCTAATGAATTTAAATAGACTAAATTTGAATAAATTTCTTATTTAAAGATTTTTTTATACAACTTAAATTTGAATAAATTTCAGATTTTAAGAATTTTTGATATAAAATTAAATTTTAATAAATTTTAAATTTAAAGAAGTTTTAATATAATTTAAATTTGAATACATTTCAGATTTAAAGATCTTTTGTTATACATTAAATTTCGATAATATAGAAGTTTAAACTAAATTTGAATAATAAAATAATTTAATTACATGTAAATTCAAATACATTTCTTGTTTATGACTTATTTAAATTAGAACTTCTATAAAATTTAATGCAATTTAAAGTCAATATAAATCCTGTATTACTGATCTACTTACAAAACAATAGTGCAAATGAACAATAAAGAAGAGGCAGATTTTTTCTTGGAAAAGGGATGTAGGAGATTTATTTTTACTTTGACCCAAATATCTAGTTTGGAAATATCTATTGAAATAAAAAACAAAAAATAGGAAAATCAGTAAGTTTCAATGATTATAACTTTGTAGCTAATGAACAAATAAAACTGATCCTCCAACTTTTCTGATCCATATTTACAAACTATAAGTCTGAAAGGCATGGATTGCTGCTCTGTTTATTTACAGTAGAATAATATTTGTGGTTTCGAAAGGCAATGTGCAAATGTTTAATTTTTCAGTAACATTGAAGACTGTATTTTTAAGATGAAACTAAAACTATAATCCAAAGAATACACGTCATTCATTTGCAAAGCTCAATACCATTTTGTAAATGTATTTTCCCGCGTTTCGGAGTATAGCGGGAAAATGTTGTCTAAAAGGAACGTTTTATAAGAACGGTATATATTTTTGGCGGGTTTGTTATGTGTAGTTGTAGTTGTACACGTGGTTACGTGGACCAATCATTTGGATTGTGTTGAAAGCGGGTTTTTAATTTTCATGTCTTTGAAAATCATTCTAGCCGCAGACGTTCAACACTAAACATGTCGGAGCCGGCAGAAATAAACATGCTCATCGACCGAAAAATTAAAGACGTTATGAGCCAGAACCAAAACGAGATACTGCAGAGCATCGACAGATTAATGTCTAGTCGTTTAGACACGTTTCAGAGATCCGTTCACGAAACGCAGAGGCAGCTATCAGAAACTCAAATGTCTAAAATCCAGCAGATGAACACCGAAAATTACGTTTTCAAGCGAAAGGGAAACGAAGAGCAGTTCAAGGTTAACACAAAAATCGCCAACAAGATGAAAGAGGCCAGAAGTATTCTAACAGAATCGCAGGACAACAACGAAAGTACAGAGGGTGCGATGAGGAACATTTGTGAAGGTTTGGACATTCTCAATCATCGACAAAAATTGATTAAGCTCGCGGATCAGTCCGAGAACGGCTGGAGAACAGTTACCGAGTATGAAACGCACAACCTAGCAGATGATTCAGAAGACGAAAAACGCATAATACGAGCAGAAAACAAAGCGTCGAGGAAAATGAAGAGCGACAAAAAGTTTAAGACACGCACAACTCCTTACAGTGCCCCACAGTCTACTCGATTCAGCTCAGTTAATCAACAGAGTACAGTTAACATTCCTGTGGTGCATCGACCCGGAAAATGTTATGAGTGTGGTTTGTCAGGACATTGGAGGTCAGACCATTATAAACAGGGTTGGCAAACTCAGAAAGAAAAGTCTGATAAGATAAGTACTAGATTATTTAGTAATGATTTATCTGTTAATTTTGGTAGAGAAAATGCTATAGTTTCATGTAATTCACCTGTAGGTAAATTAAGAAGTTCAATTGATTATTGGCGTAATATTATTTGCGCTAACGAGACAGTTATTGATATCATAGAACATGGATATAAAATACCTTTTCACACAGAGCCAAGTGAGGTATTTTTGAATAACAACAAGTCGTCTTTAGAGAATTCAGATTTCGTAGATAATGAGATTTTAAAGTTGATAGAATTAGGATGCATAAAAGAATTTTCATGTAAACCTAAAGTAGTCAATCCGTTGACGGTAGCTAACAATAAAAACAAATTAAGATTAGTTTTAGATTGTAGACACATTAACCCACATCTTCATATATTCAGATTTAAATATGAAGATGCTAGCGTAGCCAGTCAAATGTTTAAGAAGGGAGATTATTGCTTTACTTACGATTTGAGATCGGCATACCATCATGTAGAGATATTTGAATCACACAAGACATATTTAGGTTTTGCTTGGGTCAAAAATCGTGAAACAAAATATTACGTCTTTAATGTTTTACCATTTGGTATATCTACTGCTGGTTATATATTCACCAAAGTTGTGAGGTGTATTGTTAAACATTTACGAAATTCAGGTTTGAAAATTATCATGTATTTAGACGATGGTTTAGGCGGGGCTGACGAGATAAGTCAGGCCCAGGAAACTAGCATAGTTGTTCAGAAAGTACTGAAATCTTCTGGGTTTTTGATAGCAGAAGATAAATGCAATTGGACACCAAGCCAAAGTGTGGTATGGTTGGGTTTGGTATGGCAATTTGACAAAGGCATGGTTTCAGTCACGGAAAGGCGACTTTCCAAATTGTTAGATACTTTAAATAGAATTATATACAAAATAGGGAAAGGAGAAATACACGTTTCGGCAAGGTTTCTTGCTTCTATAATTGGTTAGATCATATCTATGCAAGGGGCAGTTGGTCCTGTAGTTAGACTACGTACAAGAAGTATGTACGAATGCATTTTGTATAAAGCAAGCTGGAATGCTAATGTTCTGTTGAACAGTAGATCTCTTGATGAGATAATTTTCTGGAGGGAAAATATAGTGAAAATGAATGGCAGAGAATTGCATATTGTTGAACAATACTCGAGTGTAGTATACACAGATGCCTCGGGTATGGGTTATGGTGGCTATTTGGTAAAAGCCATAGACGAAGAGATTATGGGTAGTTGGAACGATGGAGAAAAATTGAAAAGTTCTACTTGGAGAGAGCTTGAGGCAGTTTATAGAGTACTGCAGTCTATATCTATGTCATTAAAAGGTCAAACAGTTAAGTGGCACACAGATAATCAGAACGTAGTAAACATAATAAAAAAGGGCAGTAAGAAATCTGATTTACAAAATATTACAATTAAAATAGCAAACGTATGTGAATCAAATAGCATTAAGATCGTACCAGAGTGGGTACCTAGACAAGAGAACGTTAAAGCAGATAAAAGTAGCAAAACTATTGATTGCGATGATTGGGAGATAGACGATATTACATTTGAATATCTTAATCAGAATTGGGGTCCACATACCGTAGATAGGTTTGCCACTGATTACAATGCAAAATGTAGCATATTCAACACTAAACACTGGTGTTTAGGTACACTGGGTATCGATGCTTTCAATAGACAGTGGGGTAAAGAAAATAACTGGATTGTGCCACCACCTTCAGACATATCCCGATGTATACACAAAATTATACAAGATAAAGCAGATAGCACTTTATTTGTTCCTTTCATGGGTTTCAGCACCATATTGGCCACTTTTACACAAAGTCTATGGTAATGTTGTAGAATTCGAATCGTTCATTAAAGATAGTATAATATTGCCATCAACAGTTGTCAAAGGGGGCCGAGGTAGAAATGGTATGTTCGGAAAATAAACAGATTTCAGGATGCTGGCTATGAAAATAAGGTTTTAATTTATTTCATTCTTCCCTACAGGTATCGGTCTGAAAAGCAGGGTGTTGGAGCAAATACAAGATGGAGGGATTCTTTCGGCTGATTTTGACGAATTGGGACGTAAGATGTCATCGTATTTACTGCAGTCCAGGAGTGACAATACTAACAATAAATATTTTTATGCTTATAAACGATGGGAGAAATTTATATTGAAACAAGGGGGACTATCTTTGCCAGCAAAGCCTATACATGTAGCTTTATATTTAACCAAACTGATAGACACAGGTTCATCTTATAGTGTAGTTCAGTCAGCGTTTTACGGTATAAAATGGGCACATACAGTTCAAGGTTTTTCAGATCCCACAGAAAATGCTTTTGTGACCAATTTACTGGAGTCATCTAAACGTCAACCACATAAACCGAAAGTTAAAAAGGAACATATTGATTCTGAATCTATTATTGAACTTTGTACAAAGGGATTTATGTATGATTGTTCTTAGTTTCTCCGGATTTCTTAGATTCAATGAGCTTAGTTCTCTTCGATGTAAAGACGTTCATTTCAAAACTAATTATTTAGAGATTGATATTGACAAAAGCAAAACTGATCAGTATAGATTAGGGGAAAAATTAGTTATTTCAAAGGGTGAGTCTGCTGCTTGTCCTTATATTGTCCAAGTATTTCAGTATTTGTAAAATTGAGTCCAGTTCTGAGCAGTATTTATTTAAACCTATTTTTTGATCAGGCAAACGGTGTTCGCTAATTTACAAGAACAAAAAACTGAGTTATATTAGAGCTAAAGAGTGTATAGTAGCTAGACTCAAAGAAGTTTGTGGTGATATAAACATAGGTTTACATTCTTTAAGGGCGGGTGGAGCCACTGTCGCAGCTAACGCTGATGTTAACGAACGCTAATTGAAACGGCACGGTCGATGGAAATCTGACACTGCCAAAGATGGGTACGTGGCAGACTCACTTGCACATCGTTTAGAAGTTACTAAGAAGCTAGGTCTTTAGCATTTTCATTTTATTGTATATCATTTACACTTTTCCGCCCTTTCTTTGTGTTTCTAGTATGCACGGGTAAATGCAATTTGTGTTTGTTTTTGTTATTGTAGTGTAGTTAAGACATGTATTTTCCCGCGTTTCGGAGTATAGCGGGAAAATGTTGTCTAAAAGGAACGTTTTATAAGAACGGTATATATTTTTGGCGGGTTTGTTATGTGTAGTTGTAGTTGTACACGTGGTTACGTGGACCAATCATTTGGATTGTGTTGAAAGCGGGTTTTTAATTTTCATGTCTTTGAAAATCATTCTAGCCGCAGACGTTCAACACTAAACTTCAATGTTTCATAATATTTGATATTGTATATTATTTTGCTGTTTTTTCTTGTGATGGAGTTTGGCATCAATGTCCCGAGGCGTGCCTTGCACTTGCTCCGAACACAGGTTTCCATATCAATTTTCTTTAGTAAAGTTTTTTGATGGTTTTTCCTGGGCGGCGAGGTTACGTTAAAGACGGATATATATACATACATACATACATACATACAAAGAGATATGGGCTCTTATTGATTCAGAGTAAACTTGTTTCAGATGTTTATTCTTTCTGTGTACCTCATTTGGAATTTGTATTTCATATATGTCATGATTTATAATATAAAATATAAATTAAACGCCGGCTCTGTTAGTCTGCACGGCTAAATAGTCTGCACGGCTAAATGCAATTTGTGTTTGTTATTATTGTAGTGTAGTTAAGACGTATGGCTTTACCTATATGTAAAGAATGGCAATGCATCTGAATTTATATAAGAACTTGAAGGGTAATAATCTAAGACATACAAAAAACACAAACACCATATATAAACTATAGGACAAGGCTATCTCTATTAGTGATTGGATTTTGACAATTCCAGCACTATATAATGCAGGAGATAACAAAAACTTTCGGACAAAGCATTACCATACACAACAATTTCCAGCATTTTCTTATTGTCATCCCGTCTGGGGCATAGATATATGCATCACTTCTATGAATCAGGTCAGAACAATAAAAAACAATTTTGACTTATCTTCCTTTGTATATACTTCAATGATAGAAACAAAGTATCTAACAAATTAATTTTATTCAGATACTGACAATAAAGAGTTTTTTTGGTGATAAATTAAAATAAAATGTCAAAATGTTTGTTACCGGAGGTAGCGGATGTATAAATCCCTACAACAAACCAGTAGAAATTTGACAGACAGTTCAACATCCAATGCACTTATTAAGTGTAAAGACGTTAATACCAAATAGGATAACATGACTTTGTGCAATTCCAAAATAAATGCATTGGCAGATTTACAGCCGTGAATGTCCATATGTATAGTTTTATAACAACAATATTAGTTAGGTTTTAATTTACTGATTACGAAATGAAATATTTATACATATAATACCGATACAAACAATATTCAGTTGGTCTCTTTTAAGAATAGGTATATTTAAATGATCAATTAGTCTACCTTCAACGTATCTAAGTTTTTGAACTAAACATAGCGAACGAGTAGTGATATATAAACACCATTAAATGTTTACTAAAAGAACATAGCCATTATTAAGAAGATTTCCCTTGTAAAACTGAAATATCATGATCTAGGAATGAGCAGGAGTGAACAGCCATTTCCGAATATATTCGACTTATCTATAATTGGTTTCGTTATAAATTTGATATTCATGTGATTACCTAACAAACAAAATACGATACAGATAACAATAAGACTTGAACAATTAATCCAGTAAAACGAAGTAGACGGGTTTTTACTGAGTGTGGTCATAACTCTGATTCAAAATTGTACAAGAATAAGTCTGCTACTAAAAGATGCAATTGGTGCACACAATAATATCTATCACCTGTCAATACGTGATGTTTTTTTGTCGAGATGTACAGACAACTTGTAAAATTTAAATGACCACCTCAATCGTCTCATCATACCTGTAGTAAGAAGACTTTACATTAGTTGCTTCAATGATATATGCAATAGATTTTTTCAAAAGATCATTTATTGAATAGGAAAAGTTTTGTTTAAGATATAAGCTTTCATGGAAGTCTAATGTACAATGTAAAGACTTGAAAAATCAAAACTGTCAGCAGAATTTAAAAGACCATTAAAAACTCGAAATTCATCTAAAACATCTCAAGAAATGTTTACACTCAAGTTAAATCAACTATTATTGTATATGTTCTTTGACAAAAGTCAATGATCTAATGAACCCTAAAATGATATGTCTTGTTATTTGATTTTTTTTCCTTCTTGGATCGGTCTGATGACTTCAACCTTTTTATTCACTTATTAATCTTGGACAGTGCATTTTTTCTGTAACACCACTATCCAAGGTCATTCGTTTGGGATTTCAAACATATTTTACTCCCGTTGCAATAGGTGAGTGTGTGTTCGAATGAAAGAACCTGCAATTGATTGGTTGTCTTTGCTTCGTGTTATATTAAACCGTATACGTTATATACGGTATTGACGTTCTCAATAACGACGCTCTTACGGTTACCTACAACTGCTTTCATCTACTATATTGGATTTATAATGGTAATGTGTGTCTAATTTACCACATTTCTGTTATAAGCACTATTATTATTAGTTATATAACACTTACTAGAGGACGAATCCTGACGTTTTTTGTGTTCTGTATTTGATATAACTGTTATAAGTAATGCCATGACTGACGGTAGAACGAACTGAATTTAATGAATTTAATGTAAGAGCTTGTTTGATGTAATAACGTCATAAAGCACTAATTTGTAGTAGAAGATGTAGTAATTCTAGTAGTAGTAGTAGTAGTAGTAGTGGTAGTAATAGTAGTAGTAGAATTAGTAGTAGTAGTAGTAGTAGCAGTAGTAGTAGTAGTAGTAGTAGTAGTAGTAGTAGTAGTAGTAGTAGTAGTAGTAGTAGTAGTAGTAGTAGTAGTAGTAGTAGTAGAAGTAGTAGCTGTTGGTAGTAGTAGTAGAAGAAGTAGTAGTTGTTGGTAGTAGTAGTAGTATTAGGTAGTTTCGTATTAGATCGAAGTAAAAGTACTAGCTTTACTTATAAACAACAAGTATTAAATATGCAACCAATATTGTCATTGACAGAACAAATACACGAATACCACAGAATAAAGCGGCACTGATATGAAGAATACAACAACATTGATGTTGAGAGGTTTGTTTCCTGTACAATTGTCATTATTACACAATCTACAAGGCCATTTAAAAATACATGAGAATACAGGCTCTGTATCTCCATATTTATAGAAACAATACCATGGGAGGAACAGAGATTCAACCAAATATGAAATGAAAAAGAATATCAGTATGAAATATACAACAAAGACCAATGGAAAAATAAAACACAAAATACAGAATACAATTTTGCGGTCATAATACAAACGACAACAAACTCTACCTTTACAATAACAGTTAAATTTAGATTGGAGCCATGTTTGACGTTGCTGACAAGTTGATATCAACCCACAGAGTATAAGTATCCTTTGCAAAGCTGGATTTTTGTTATGAATTTTCTTTGAGTCTGAAATGAAAAGCATATTTATTTATCTTAAAACTTGTTTGTCAATAAATATTTTTGTGGAGCCTTTGTCTTTTGTCGCAGAAAGCTCGATATTGGGATAGTTTTCCGGCGGCGGTTGCGGCGGTGGCGTTAGCTAACTTCTTAAAAGCTTCATATTTTAATAATGGAAGACCTGGATGCTTCATACTTTGTATATATATGCCTGATGTTACGACGTTTCCGTCAGTCACATGTCAAAATTCCTAGACCTCCTTTTCATGGTTCAGTGACTACTTGAAAAAGAGTTAAGATGTTTTGTAATGTTAAATTCTCTCTAATTATAGGTAATATGATAACCATATTTGGTATGTGCGTACCTTGCAAGTCCCTCGTGCCTCTCAAACAGTGTTCACTTGACCTCGACCTTAATTCATGGATCAGTGAACACGATTAGGTTCTGGTGGTTAAGTCCATATATCAGATACTACAAGCAACATGTCTGGTATGTTCGGTGTATGGAAGAACTGTAATTAGGTGTACATGTCAAACTGGCAGGTGTCATCTGACCTTGATCTCATTTTCATTGTTCATTGGTTATAGCTACGTTATGTGTTTTGGTCTATTTTTCTTATACTGCATACACAAGGTCTACTTTATTCGGTGAACGCAATGACTGTAAGGTGTACATGTCCAACCGGCAGGTGTCATCCGACCTTGACCTCATGTTCATGGTTCATGAATTATAGTTTTTTTTGTGTTTTGGTCTGTTTTTCTTATGCTATATACAATAGGTCTACTATATTGGGTGTACATAATGATTATAAGGTGTCCATGCCTTGTTGACAGGTTTCATATGACCTTGACCTCATTTTCATGGTTAAGTGGTCAAAGTTAAAGTTTAGAGTTTTTTTTTTTTTGTAACACTTACTGCAATAGGTGAACTATATTTGATGTATGGAAATATTCTATGAGCTTTGTCAGTTGCGCAGGTTGTATTTGACCTTGACCTCATTTTCACGGTTCATTGTCCTGTGTTAAGTTTATCTGTTTGGTCGGTTTTTCTCAAACTATAAACAATAGGTCAACTATATTTAGTCCGGTGACTACAAGCATATTTCAGACGAATTGTGCACATCCTGCTACAAGCATGAAATTCGGCATAGACCTTCCTCAACTATTACTCTTTTGTTTCAGATAGGGAGTCATTTGAAAAAAATGTCACACTTCCGGTAAAATCCAAAATGGCGGACTTCATGCTTAAATCAGCCCAATATCAAAGGGTAGTATTTGAAAAGGTGTTATTACCATGCTACAACCATAATATTTGGTACAAATCTTTGTTTTGTACTATTTTTGGACATATTATATTGTTTAGATGTCTGCAAAAATCATACTTCCGGTAAATTCTAACATGGCGGACATTGTACTACAATAAGCTTATTTTTAAGGGAAGGTAATTGAAATGTGTTTAAACGTATTGCTACTATCATTACATTGTGCAGGAACTTTTCTTTGGTGCTTCTTATGAATACAATGTATAAAAAATCTGTATTTAAAACCCCTAATTCCGGTAATATTCAAAATGGCTGACATAGAAATATCAATTTATTATTTAAATATTCAACTTTTTTTCAAAATATAAAGAAAATGTTGTTTTTTGTGCTGGTCATTAATATTTTGACTTTAAGTGATCATCAAAACCCTTAATTATATTCTGTTGTAAATGTTTAAATACAAAGTTGACACTTCCGGTATAAAATATGGCGTAAATTTTAAAGATGAGTACTCAATCCATTTCTTCGATTTAGAGTTTTGGATAGATTGATTAAAAAAAAATCAGTATAATACTAAAACATTTTTAAAATTACTACTATTTGACCAAAATATTGTTTATTAAAATGTTTATTCACAGTCACTACCACATGCACACACAGCAGTGCACTTGAGACCCGATTTTCCACATTAACAACGACCGAGACATCGTTTCTTAAATCCACAATGTACAAGCTTTGATGATGTCATTACTGTTTCGCTTCTCCTTGACAAAGGGGTAGACGAACTATGGATTGTATTTGGGAGGACAAAAAACTTTAAATTAATATCTATCAATGACCTTTCAAATGCACTAGGCAATGAGTGATCACACACACTTATTGTGATCCATGCCTTTAGCAGTTGTGATACAGTTATATCTTTGCTTGAAAAGAAAAAAGACTGCGTGTGAGACATTGATGGCATTTGTAAATGTGACGTTAACATAAAGAATGATGATTGATCAACCTAAATCCCCGGGGTTTTATTATAAGATCGCAACAGAAATTTAACAGATTTGGTTAACATGGTTAACGAAGCAAGAAAATAACTATTTGCGGAAAAGGGAAGGCTTATTGAGGCTATTGCCTCAGCTTGGTCTAGTCTTTTCCAGCATGTAAAACGTGCAATATACTAAGGCATGTATTTAGGGGACGAGGTTGGAATTGGCTCTTATGCTACCCAGTCCAGGCGCTAATGGATGGCGAAGGGACAAAGAGGATCCCTTTTAAAAAACTCTTTCTGAGGCCTTATCATTTTGTAAGAAGCTTGTAAATATGGATGTAAGAAAGAATGATGTGAAAAATCGTATTGTAGTTTCAGTTTTAAAAATGGTTTAGTACTTAAGTAATTTTATTTTGTTTTAATCAATCTATCCAAAACTCTACATCGAAGATATGGATTGAGGACTCATCTTTGAAATTTACGCCAGATTGTTTTTCTTTTACCGGAAATGATAACTTTGTATTTAAACATTTACAGCAGAATATAAAAAGTGGTTTTGAGGATAACTTAAAGCTAGCACAATAAACAACATTTTCTTTACATTTTGAAATAAGTTGAATATATAAAAAAAGAAATTGATATTTCTATGTCCGTCATTTTGGATTTTTAAAGAAATATGTCTTATATATTATATCCATGAGAAGCACCAAAGAAATGGTTCCTGCACAATGTAATGATAGTAACAATATGTTTAATAAAATTGAGAATAGAAATGGGGAATGTGTCAAAGAGACAACAACCCGACCCAATAAAAAACAATAGCAGAGGGTCACCAACAGGTCTTCAATGTAGCGAGAAATTCCCGCACCCGGAGGCGTCCTTCAGCTGGCCCCTAAACAAATATATACTAGTCCAGTGATAATGAACTAGTGATAATGAACTAGTGATAATGAACTATTAAACATAGTTCAATTACCCTCCCTAAAAAATAAGCTTATTTTAGTACAATGTCCGCCATATTAGATTTTACCGGAAGTAGGAATTTTCAAGACATCTAATCTATATAATATATCCACAAGTAGTAAAAAACAAAGGTTTGTACCAAATATTATGATAGTAGCATCATCATAACACCTTTTCACATACTAGCCTTCAATATTGGGATGATTTAAGTATGAAGTCCGCCTTTTTGAATTTTTCCGGAAGTGCCACATTTTTTTCAAATGCCTTCCTATCTGAAATAAAAGAGTAATAGATGAGGAAGGTCTATGCCAAATATCATGCTAATAGCAGGATGTGCACAATTTTTCACAAAGCCGCCGTACTATAAAGAAGGCGAGACATTTCAGCGTTTGTACTCTTGTTGCAAATTACAAATTTATTGTTTTATGTTTGATTTGCCCTTCACATTTCTGTATGTCGATTTGATAGTCAGAACTATCTCAACTCTTAACGTATATTAACGTTTCTGAAAAAGATCATTATCATGCCGGTATTGTTTTGTTGATTAGAAAGGAGTAAGACAAAAATATACTCCACAGGAAATTCAAAACAGAAAGTTCCTTATCATATGGCACAATCATGCGTTT